>JACYXH010000175.1:2037500-2362500 GCA_026745465.1 Lota lota | reverse complement strand
GAGATCAAGACCCATTTTCACACAGCGTTAATGGGGTGATATGGGCCGCACGGCATGGGCGCGAGTGATTACCTATCTCCTTCCTGCCTTTCTCTTCGCTCATGCACGCCATTCTATATATATATATATATATATATATATATATATCTTTCTTTTTCTTTTCTTTTTTTATTACATTGTGATTTGAACCCAAGATTAGTCATCCTGTTCCAGCGTTGACTCTGCTTCCGTTCAGCACAGTGACAATTTGTTAATGAACCAGTGCATTGACAGTCTATCAGTCTATCCCTTCATGTTTCTATCCACTCGCCTCCATTCTGAAGAGAACTCCACCTGCTAGTGTATGTCTACCCCCCCATCCAGCTTCAGCTTCCCTGGCACGCACGCACGCACACACACACACACACACACACACACACACACACACACCGAGCGGCAACAGGACGCTCTTGTACATTAAATAAGAACTGTCACCCTGGGCAACTTTGCAGGAATGAAGCATTTATTCTGTCTCACATTTCCTGGCACTTAGAATTATTTCCTTCATGCCTGATAACCAAATTACAATGTGGCAGGTTTCCCCGGAGCCACGGGATTGTTAGTGCCAGCTCACAACATACTTTCAACTGATGTGGCATTTCATGTACAGCTGCCAATCAAAGCCGGCGGAAAGGAGAGATGTAAATGAGGGCGGGCCCGACGGTGTTCAATTACGGCTCTGAGTTCTGCATAATCCCCCTTCCGACTGACTGACTGACTGACTGACAGGCCCACAGTACTCCTCCATCCCCTGCCTTCCTGCCATTCATTTCTTCACACCTTTCTTTCTTTCACCCTCAGAATAACCCTGGACACAGAATGCCGCCTGTGGAAGGGACTTTTTAAGTTTGACAGATTCCATCCTGAACAGTGGAAAATAAATTATGATGATATCTGAACTCTGATGAATGAATGTGTCTGATGTAGGTTCAGGTTGTATAGGATTGAGAGTGAGTGAGGGCTTATTAAATCGTACTATTAACACAAAAAGACAAATTATAATAATATATACTTAGCAGAGGAAGAGGCCCTAGAAGATTGTACCTTTTTTATTTAGTCTCAATCACAGCGATGCCATTTATCTTCTCTCTTTCTGGTTTTAAAAAGCGGGGGTGAATTTCATCTTCTGCGTGGGCTGGGATATCGTGTGCGTCCTGCTCAGCATCAACCTTTGGTAAACACTACAATTATAAGCATCCCTGAAAAGAGCCGGTGTCCTTTGCTCTCTCTGTCACAAAGAAAGCCTTAAGTCTCCTTCTAATCCCTGCGTTAAAGGTAAGCCAGCTGAATGGCTTAAAATATGTTCAGATGAATGCCATTTAGTCGTGTTGCATTCACGACCCTGTGTGTGGTGATATCCTTAAGCAGAGCTTCACCTCGACTGACTCATATAAACTAAAACATTTCCATTGGTGTTGACTTTCTGTTATTTGGTATTGTGTTATTTTCTACATCAGCTGTGCTCTGATATCGCACGCTCTTTCTATTGTCTTACATTTCTCTCTATGCTCTTCTTTTTGTCTGTCCAAAAACTGCAATTTTTGTTGCATTTTTTCCGTGAGGTTGATAAATCAATCCATCAGAAAATTCTTTGCGGTGAAACTCAATCAAGAAAGGTCATGTCGGCGGGAAAAGAACAGATTAAATTAGCATTGAATTAGACATGGAAAGTGAGTTCTGTCAGAACCATCACTGTGCTCAGCACAATTAGAATATGTTAATTATGCATTTCATTAAGGGGCCTCGGCGCTCTTTGAATGTGAGATGAAATGTCACTGGTGTAGGCAGCCGAAAAATGGAAGATTGCCAGGCACAACTTTCTTTGTGAATGTGTGACACCTTCATTAACATCAGGGATTGCTAGTCTGATTAGAGTTTTTGTATTAGTTTAAGCCTTGAGGCATTCAAATGCGACGGCGCCTTTCTTTCGCTCTCCTTCAGTTTGATATGGCGGCTATAAGGCTCTTCTCAGTGTTCCAGCAGATATTGTCTGTGTGTTTGACTCTGTATTGGGATTCTTGTACAACATAATGCTGGGACCTCTACGCCTCGGTGGAGGACATCACGTTTAGTGCTGCTTTGTTTTGCTATTGCATCTTCGCTCAAGCCTCTGATGTAACAAGCTAGCTTCAATTTGCTGCAACTCAACGACTTGAGGGTTACATTTTAAACATCGTATAACATGTATTACATTTATTTACTGTGTATTATTTTGTTTATTGTTAGACAGTGTGTGTGTGTCTATGCAGGCATTTGCGTGAGCTTGTGTGCGTGTGAGTGTATGTGTGTGTGTGTGTGTGTGTATGCATGAACGAGTGTGTGTGTATGTCTGTGTGCATATGTGTGTCTGTGTGTTTGTGTATGTGTGTGTATGCATGTGTGTATGCATGCCTGTGTGTGTGTGTGTGTGTGTGTGTGTGTGTGTGTGTGTGTGTGTGTGTGTGTGTGTGTGTGTGTGTGTGTGTGTGTGTGTGTGTGTGTGTGTGTGTGTATGTGTGTGAATGTGTGAATGTGGGGGGTAGAGGTACATTATTTATACCCTGTATTAACTTTTATTATTAACTTTTATGATTAACTTTGAAATAATAAGCTACCTTACCTGATCATCTCATCGTTCTCTATAGCGGCCATATAAAACATGGATGATGTTGTTGAGAGAGTAAAACATTTCAGTCTATACCGAGCTTGCATTACAGATCGGCATTCGGAAAGTTCTGAAACTTCATTAAAAGAAAACGAGAAAGTTCTTTCTCTTTGGCGCGGTGAAATTTAATAGAAATGCTTTGGGAAAGGGGATGATAAAAGCAAGGAGTGGGAGCTGTCTGACAATTTCAGTGCTCACATACTTTCATGACATAGGATGATTCTTTGGGGCTGTGCGTAGAAACGGAAGAAACCATTGTCTCTGGAAGACCTCATCTCGCAGATGTAATATAGATGTCTTGAATGAGTGACTACCTGCTGGTCCTGCACTCATCCCATAATTGAGATTGAGGATAAACTGTACCTGTGGAGTATATAGCCCCCACTGTGTAGCTAAAGTACACCATTCTATTCTTATGCAAATGAAAGAAATGTCGTAACAAAATATAAAAAGTGGGCTTTGTTAGATAAGTTTGGAGTTAACATCTCCTGCGTTGATCAGGTTTTGTGTAATATAGCCTTTAAGATTAAACGTATACTCACATACTTGTGTGGCTACAGGCTTACATACTGTTAGATTAGTGTAGAATATGTTTCTTTGTAGATTGTTTTTCATCAGAGATAAATATTTAATAACCATGCCAACTTTATTGCCGGCAGTGATTTATGTTGCTGTTCAGTACACAGTATTATATTATATTATTATTAATATATTATTATATTTTGTTCTTCTTCTTATTATTATTATTATTAATAATAATATTATAAATTATTATATTGTTATATTAGCACAGTGTTGGTTGTCAAATGTCCACAAAGTTGGGGGTGGAGGTGGGGGTTGGGTGTGTGTGTGGGGAAGGGGGGGGGGGGGGGGGGAGTCTGTAAGTAATGAAGTCAGGAGACGATGTGGCGCCGTCGGTCCCATCTGAGGTCGGTGTTGACGAGGAGTCCTGTAAAGAAAGCTCTGGGATGACATGTGAAGGACGGCCGGATGGGAGGGAAAACACAGCAAAAAAGCCACAGGTGCGTCATTTGCCTCCCGTCTCGTCAAACATGTGTCACATTAAGAACTCCGCGACTGACGGAAACATTCCTAGGAGAGGCAGAATAATTAAAATGTATCAATCACTTGTTTTTTTGTCTACATAATGTAATTTTTCACGTTGAATTTGATGTAGAAAGTTTAAAAAAAGAGAAGTGTGAGTGTGTGTGCGTGTATGCGTGCACACGCGTGAATGTGTGTGTGTGGTTGTGTGTGTGTGTGTTAGAATATAATCTACCTACAGGTCCGGTGCTGTGAGAGAGCACTCAATCAAAAGAGAAAAATGAAAGGCTGCGGTCCAAGGCCTGAATGTATTCCATGGCCGGAGAATGAACTTGCAGCCCATGTGACACATGATTTACTCAGGAAAAGGCCAGTGAGTCTTTACATGATAGATCTTCACCTCCCTGCCCAGTCTCATTCTATGACATGTAATCTTTCTGTTTTAAGCTGTAAGGATAGAGATGGATAACTAAACGCTGTATTGATTTACTTGTCTGCCCGCTGGTTGGGTTTTTCTTATTTTTTTGGGAAAGATTGGTAACTTCCATGTCTGAATCTTAGCCGCAACGGCTAACTGTTAGCTGCAAAAGATGGCATGTCATCAATAAATGACATAAGACACCATAGCTGGATTTAGTTCAGTAATGGTTTTCAATATGGATATTAGGTTCAAAACATTGCATAGTTACAGAAATACAAATTAAGTAATATACATTTTACAAAAAGAAAGTAATTAAAATGTCTCAACCAGCAACATATTTTCATATGGTGTCATTACCCTAATGCTACAACTGCTTGGTATGTTGTTGTTGTGAACATTTGCATATTATGTGTACGGCCCCTGGTCATGATATGTCAGCATGAGGACACAGAGTTGTCAGACCCACTTCACAAACAACATGGTACACGTTAACTATCCATACACACCTACCTAAGCTGACAGCAATGATACGCGACAGCCGGGCAGAATGTTAGGGCTCTTCTTTACTTATCTAACATTTATTTTATTATTATTATTATAATTAGTAGTAGTAGTAGCAGTAGGAGTAGTATTATTATTAGTTGTATTATCATTTTTAGCAGTATTTGTATTATTCTGATTAGTATTATTATTACTACTACCAGGGGTCCCATAGACTCAGGCTCTGTTTACAGAGAGAAAGAAAAGGCTTCAATCTGCTGGCGTCGATGCTGATTTATGTCACCTTGAGTGACGGGTGACCTGAAAGCCGGCCGCCCGACAGTGAGACGTATTACAAGTGAGCAAAACGCCAACAACCCCTGGCCTGCTGTGGGGGCAACAGATGACAACAGAGAGGGCAGGAACCCCTTTGGCTCCCTCTCCAGCCCCCATTCCCATCAACACATCAAATGGACCCCCCACTCCACCCGTACCCCACTATGGCAGGCTGATAGACAGCAGGAAATGAGAACATATAATGGTTTTTTTCATAATTTCAGAGTTTGGTCAAGTCCTACACAGTTGAAAGTAGAATAATACAGTTATCTATGTTTACCACTGAAGTGTAGAAATTGGTAAACATAGAGATCACAGAGTGATTATTGTGGGGTTTTGTAAGTGCAAAACGTATGTGCAAACAGTATTGCTAAATAGCTCAATATTAGGTCATTCGTCATGACCATGCTGTGAAATGGTCTACGCATTATACTTAAAGTAGTATTTGTACAGTATAGCCTCATGCAAGCAGCGGTAGACTACTGTACTGTAAGTGTTGTTGGCTTAGGGCCAACATGGCTACAAGTAAAACATCTAATAATAGAATGGTGTGAACACTGGTGCCAATTAGGCGATAAACAATAGGAAAGAACAACGTCTTGGCAACAATTTAACGAGTAAAAGGGGAGTGATTCATTTTCATTGTGGATTTTGGGATGTGACCCATGGGCAACAACACCTGAAGCCAACCACGCCAGATCTAGTTACGTTGTTGAATGTTGACCTTCATTTGAACGTACAATGACCCTGCAGATATGTTCTATTCAAGAACTTTTCCTCGAACCACTGTTAAATTAACATTTTAATGCCTAGTAGTAGTAACCCAGGAGACAGTTTTGATAAGCCACTGTTGGTCTATTTTAACGCAGCAAAGAAAATATCCTAAAGTACTTTTTGAAAATGTTAGGAAACATGAAGTGACATAAAAAAACAACCACTCTTAATTGTACAGCAGATTTGTTCCCTCTACATCAATTGTTTTATGAAATACTATTTTATGTAAGACCAACTTATGAACTCGGCCTACAAATGGAATTGAGCATTAAACTAGGCTCCCTCCAGCTAAATAAACCTTGCTTGCGTCTTGTCCCTTGTACCTGACATCATTGTTTTTCAGAAAGGTACTTCTGAAATGAAAACAACAGCTAGCCTAATACACAGTGGTCAAGAACATAAACATCACGCAGTGCAGCCACCTTGTCCTATCTTTAACTGTCACATGACCTACTTAGCGTTAACGTAAACATGGTATCAAATATAATCTCTAGTTACAACACGTCTGTGGATTACTGCGGCCAGCCTGCGCCGCTCTGTGAGCCGCCGTGTACACATCCTTTGCTGCTGTATTAAAGGGCTCTAATAAGCGTAGGTGTCAGCCGCATCTCTGGCACCGTTTGGTGACTCAAGAGATGCTTGGGAGGCACAAGCATCCAGTCGGCAAGAATTAGAGCGGCGTCTGTGATAGTGCTGACGTCTGCAAAGGGGGTCGGGCTGGAGATTAAGCCCAATAAAAATGTGTGATTTGTTGCTTTCATATTTGGGAGATGTCAGCTTCAATTTGAGCCAGCACAGTGCCTTGAGGCGGCCCGCGTGACACGTTTGAAGGATGCACTGATGAACTGCTTGCAATCAAGTGGTAGCTCTCTCTCATCCAGTATAGGATGCCAATGAAAACCTCTGTGCTGCTCACACAGTGAGAGAGGCCTCTGCCCGGGGTCTCGGCCACTTTCTGCAGGACTAACAGAGGCAATGCGTTGGGTTGCCTCTGAAAAACAAAGGATTTCCTTTAGGTCTACTTGAAAGAAGGGCACATTAAGTAACCATTAATCAACATTAATTTATGCAGTAATACGTATTAACTAACAGTTAATTAACTGTAATAGACATTGGTTTTTGTTATTTTTAATCACTGAATTTTTGTCTTACTAGTAATAATTTGCTAATGGTGTTCATATGGTGTTCATGTTAACTAAGGTAATCATTTATACACATATTTAATAGGGTTAGGGTTAACCCTTAACCACTAACCCTAACCTTAACCCTAGCCCTAACACCACTAATGCTACATAATAATGCTTATTACGGCATTAACTCATGTTAATTAATGGTTAATTAATGTACCCTTATTGTAAAGTGTTACCGTGTATTTTATATAATAATACATTATTTGACATCATTATCATAATCGTCAACAACAACAACAACAAGGAGAGCACAACAGTGTTGATTAAAAGGCTTATATCTGATAGATCTTTACGTTGCTGGCCACAGAGGAGGGTTTGGCAATAACAGAAATGGGCCCATAGCATGTTCCTTTCTTCGCTATGAAGGCTGTATCCTTTAGCTTTACATTTTCTGCTGACTGGGCATCTTATGTCCACCTCCGAAGGGAAGGTTCGTCTGCAACTGACATTGGTGAAGGTTTCTTGCAAAAGAAAGTTGGGACTATGAGTCCATCTTTCACCACGTTTTTAAATAGTGTGCGGGATATAAATAGTGTTATACAAAGATGATCACTGGGACTTTGTGAGACACGCACAGTGGGGGTAATGAAATTAATAATGGAGACATTGTCACGTTATGTCAAGTCAAAAGTGTGAATGTAATCCTTTATTAAAGCGACACTGTCAAGAAGAAGGAGGAAGATGACCTCCTCAATAACTTAATAACTTTGACTGACTGTTGTTTGACTGAGATTCCCAACATTTGAAAATACCCCATGGGTTTACAACCAAACTTCCCCAAGCACCCCAAGTATCGTCTTGGTTGCAGGTATTTCATCAACCTTTAGCGTTTTTGTGACACATGTGAAGTTTCAGCATTTGTGATTAATACGATACAAATACTCAATTGATATTTGAAAAATTACTTTCAGTTTCATATTCATGATGTACAATGAATATGCAGCACCAGGGGCCTACTTGATTGATCAAATCTATTCATCATGCGCTTTCCCTAATTAGCATATCCGAAGCAACACTTTCATCAGTTGAGGCCTATGGGCTTATTTCAAAGGTATGGCGGAGTCCAAGAGTTACAACACACTGCTTTTGTGTCTTGACAAGTGCTCACATTAACATAGTTGTACTTATTATTCAATCCTATGAAAGGTTACTCTGCAGCAGCCATAGTACTGTGAAGCACTAGACGATGCTTTTGTGTCCCTATTCAATCCCAGTGATCATGATTAACCTATGGAATATGAAATCATTTGCAACATCTCCCGTACGGTTGATTACAGTTAAAGGGGAAATGTAATATTATCTGAGAGCGTCACTTGGACCTAATGAACTATAGATTTTAGGAAGGACAAATTTACACAACAAAATAAAAGAATAAGGATGTTGGTCATTAGACTGTAAGTATTTCAAAAGCCCTTCATTAAGCACATGAGCCAGTCATTACCCCTGGTCTGTGTGATGAACACTTCCAACCCCCCCCCCCCCCCCCCCCCCCCCCCCCCCCCCCTTCTCTCTCGATGGCTCACAGGCAGGACGATGCAAGACAACCCATGCTTGTCTACCCCCGGTCGCTTTGAAGCAAACTGAGCCACGTTGTAAATGTTTTGCGCCTATCCAAGCAGACAAATCCCGATGCACATTTGTTCCATTACGGCGTATCAACATCAACAAGATGCACGCTAGTTCAAGCAAGGAGTGCACACTTATCATTATTTGATAGCATGTTTAATGACATATTGACAAAGGGTTCGCAAATGCAAACTGGCATCCGTTTTTGTAAGTCAGGGTTGAACTACGACTGAGAGGCAAGGGAGCTTATGTGCATAATTCGATTTTTTCAACTCGGCTATTAAGGGTGTTAAATTAAAAAAAAGCTAAGTTAAAGTGGTCATCTCAAAGATCCCCGTTTCGTTCTCTTTGGCACCACCTACAGCTGAGAAAAACAGTACTCCACCACACACACAAGTGAGTTGAAGAGCAATTCCGTTCCGGTGGCTCCGCCTACCATCTCTGTTGGAGCAGCCACTGCTGGGTGATGGAAAACGCGTCACTAACTGTGCGTTGCTTGAGATTTGTATGAATTACGCCACCAACCCACAGTTTGTAATGCTGCAAAGACAAGGGCTTTCATCATTAGGCCATAGGCTCATCACCATTGTGTCACCTCATTCGGTGATAGATAGTGACTGAACTGATATTTATTTAAATGAAAAGCATCGGAGATGTTAGAGATTACCAATTTAAATCTTACCCAACATTATGAAATTATTCAAAATGTTTTTTTCTAGCATCATTATCCATGACACAATACCTAAGCTGTGACATACATAAATATATTTATCCAGAAAAAAAACTGTTTTATTTTGAAAATGTAATGCTAGGCCTGTACTGAAATATGAAGCTGTGATCTCCTTCAAATCAGCGGTAACATAGGGCAACGTTTAGATTTATATATGTTATATGTATGGACATGCAGACATGTATCACTGTATCTGCATATCAAAACGTCATTCAGATTTGAAATCATAGGATTATTGTATAGGTGTATATCTAGATTTAAGCAGAAGAGTGAGTCTGCAGTGTGAGTGTGTGTGCGTGTGTGTGTGTATGCGTAATTACACCTCACTGTGGTCTGTAATTAGCCATGACATGTTAGATATACGGTACGATTAGCTGTGTTAATACGCAGACATCCCAAATAAATTAATATAAAGCAGAAGAATAATTATGTGTTTATTTTATTTAATTAACTGAAAAACATTTGTATATATCCAGTGTGTATGTATATATATATACACTGTATATATTGGACAAATTGATGGTCCACTCATTTCCTCCTGCTGATTACATTGCTGATGGGGTTAGTTTTGTATTAATCTCATGTTGTGCTGCACCATACCTCTCCGTAAAGACCATTTTAATAGAATAAGTTCAAGACAAATACAACTCCAACTAAACCCTATTTCAAGTATTGTGGTGTTTTCTCTTTCCCTTTAACACTTAACATCAATAATTGATAACACACCATTACGTTGGATTTCAATAAGTGCAAATAAGGAGTTTTGCAGCATTTCACATTGGGAGCCATTTTAGAAATGATTGCTTTCTTCAAATTAGAATAGGTTGCTAGTCTAAAACACAATGGCTTTACAGAGGAGTGTGAGCTCCGTCTGTAATGAGAGGCACTAAATAATTTATGGCTTTAATCTGCTCACTGAGGTGTGTGGTCTATGACAGTAATTATAAATGCAGGGAGAAATTATAGCTGAATACTTTAACTGCATTAGGAGTCATCTGATGAACAACGTGATTGCCTGCTCATTTCCAACAATAGGGGGCAAGTCGGTGTCACAGTATTCAAATCACCACAGTGCCCATGTGCCTTTTCCCCTTTACCATCAAATGTCACTTTCCCGTTATAAAATAAGAGATTTGATGGGTGGAGGTAATTGCGGACTTGATTGCTTGAAAAGAGATGAATTGCATGAAATGTTTATGAATTTAGGAGGCAATAATTTTTAATAGCTCTGAAATAATATAGCTGGAGGAAATATGTTTAATTGTTATGATACCACCATGCAGACAGTAGCAGCCTTTACAGTAAGGCAATAAAAGCTGACAAGGAAATATATTGTTCATGTGTATCTAAAAACCATTGTGTAACTACGGTGTCTTTTAATCTCCAAATTAAATTCTCAAATCATCAAAATATATTGAATGCATCTGAGATTGAAAGATTTTATGAAAACATAAATGTGTGATACAAGTTTTGTTTCAATTGATATCCAGAAGAAATGCCTTTTCTTTTGGTTTGGTTGCACACACCATGCCATTGTTGTCTACAATTAATATTTCAGACTGAAAAAAGACAATCTGGAAATAAAAAGACCACAAGCTGTAATCAAATGTTAACTCTTTATTTGAATAGGTAAAAAAAAGGTGCAGGTATATTTTTTTCTTGCTGTTAATAATTGTCGCTTGAAATGCACTGTTTTGCCCCTAAAATATATTTACATGTGAGATATTCCTGTTTCCAAATTACTTTTTCTTTAAACATTTACAGAATCGAAGTCTAAACTGGTGATTAAACATTTATTAAAGTGCTTTTTTTCTTTTATCATTGCAACACAAAACACTTTACATAGCAATACACTGTACAGTTCTGTGTGTTATCACATGTCTGTCTACCCTTTCAAACAGCTGCACGTTTATGCAATTTACTGTAGTACTTAGAATACGTTGTAAATTACAATTGATTTATTAGTTTTTGTTGAAATACAATTGAAACTTGAAATATTATACAAATAAATAGTAGTCATAGCCAGAGCTATTGCATGCAAACATTAGCAATAATTTTTCTTCAAGCAGTAATACATTTCTTATTACTGGTGATGCATTTGAGCAGGGTGCAAAGGTATCTTTAAGTGTGTCCTTAGTTATTTCTAACCAGTGTGTGTGTACTCAAGTGAATGAAACGTTATAATAATGCACACAAAAAATGACTGGAATAATGGACCCGTGTATGTAAAAAATAAAAAGGAAAATAGACAAACAAACACAAAACTCCCCACAAAAGGAAAGAGTATATTAAAACCTACTCCTTTTCCATTTCCACATACTGTGAGTGGTTATCTGGGGATTTGCTGTGAGTTTTACTCAAATGGAGTTTAACCGCATGGTTGCTTGCAAATGTTCTACAGCAAAGCTTACATCTGAATTTTGAGTCAATATCCTCCTCCATGCCCATTGGCTCTGTAGGTCTCACATTAAGGGCCTTTGACAGTTCAGGTTCTTCCATCTTTGTCTGGTGCTCAACAGGCAACTTGCACATGTCTTTGATTTGGAAGCCCAAGTGGGATTCCAGGTGAGAAATGAATGCGGGGGGTGACCTGAACTGGGAAGCGCAGTCATTACAGTAAAAAATTGGATGGCCAGTGTCCATGTTCTTCAGAAATTTAGTACCACCGGTTTTCCGTAATTGGTATTTTACATTAGCTAACCAGTGGCTAATGGTGGTCATGGAGAGTCCAGTGAACTTAGAGATGTGCATGCGCTCCTGAGGGCCAAGGTCCGAGAGCAGGTATTTTCCCTCAGAGGTCTGGAAGAGGCTCGAGGCAAACTGGGCCTGCAGGATGAGAAGATGGCGAGGATTCCAGTTTGACTGTCTACCTTTACGCTTGTGGACAGAATACACGTCGGCCGACACATCCTCAAAACGCCTGACATCTGTTTCCAGTTTCATGCTAGGGATTCTAGATGGCGTGGAAGGTTTTGGTGTGGTGGCCTTAGGGAGGACTTTGACCATGTCGGCAATGTCAGAGAGAGCATATTTATGTGGCACTGGGGTAGAGGGTGGTAGCACTGAAGAACTTGCAGGCTTGCTGTGTTTGGATTTTGTTAAGTCTATTGGCTGGTCCTCATTTACAAACAGGAAAGAATTCTCAGGCCTATTTCTAATCGGATTTCCAAGCCTTAGAGCAGATTTTTCATTGTTCCGGTTTATTTCAGCGAAAATGGACTGAGTGCGTGCAGATATTTTAGCTGCCCTTGCATTGTTGGGCTTATTTGCTTTGCCCAAATGATTGTTCAATACGGACTGCAGTGCACTAAGGGGGTTTATGGCAAATGTATCGGTACTGTCACTGAGAAGCTCTGGAGCAGTGCTGTGTCCATTACTGGCAGAGGGACTTGGTGTCTTGCCTGTGTCAAAATCTGGGCTCAACTTTCCTTTGATCACTTCATTCATGTCATTCGCACAGTCTCCGTCAAGCTTTGAAGAGGAAGAGGAGTCATCCTGACAATCGCTGTCATCATTCTCCAGCAGATCAAACTTAATGTTCTGAATTTCTTTACTGTCGCTTATGCCCACCTTTTCTTTTTTGATGTCCACATTTTGATGCTGTCCCTCTGGGGTTTCTGCTCCCAGAGCTCCGTGGTAAACTTTCCCTTTTGGGGCAATCGTTCTGAGCTTGTGGTTGAACGACTGCTTCAGCTGAATGGGAGGAGATGCTGAGAGAGGCGTGCTTTTGATGAGCCCAGAGAGTTGATAGGCGGCATGAATGCTAGGATAGGCACTCCAGCTCGGCGTCCCTGTTTGAGCTTTGTTGATGGCAGACGCCACTGTGTTGGCTAAAGATTTGAGGATGTCTCCTCCTGCACCTGAACCCTGCTCCAGATCCTCCTCCCGGAGATAAGGATACTTAAAGGTATCGCTACCTGCCTTTTGATCCTCACTCTCTTGCTTGTCCTCTTTCGTTTCAGTTTCTTCCACTTTCTCTGACGTCCCCTCGCCCTGGATTTCTTTCTCTCGTTCCCCATGGGAGGTCGCTTTTGGGGACATTTTTCCTCCCTCTGTTTCACTGGCGGCAGGCTCAGTCAATACCTGCATCTTCTCTATAGCCAAGGGATCAAGGGCTAACTGTTTACCCTTCTTGGAGGCAGAGTTTGTAACTTTGATGAAGTGGCCGGTCACCATCATGTGTGTCGTAAGCTGTTGGAGAGTATCGTGTGAGCTCCCACACTCCATGCACTTCAGAATCTGAGATTTGCACGTCTCAAACTGCCAGGTGTAGCTCGCCCCGTTCTGATAACCATAGCGGTTGTTGCTAGCGTTTGAAATCGCGGTGGCTCTTTGTGCGTCGGTTAAGCCAGCAACACCAGTGGTGGAATCCGGGGAGCAGGGTCTTGCTGTGTCAAAGGCCCGTTTCTTTGACGGTGGCAACAGTTTGGGTGTGATCACTGGGAGAGGTTCTTTTAAAGGCACTTTTTGGTAATGCTTTGTTTTAATCATATGAACACTCAAATCCTGAAGTGAGTCAAACGAATGGCTGCAGAACATGCACTTCAACACTTTTTGTGCATCCTCTTTCCCCTCCATGTCATGTAGATTGCGTTTCCTAGATTTTGATGATGAGGAAGAGGAATTACTCTGTTTGCCGTGGTTGTTGTCCTGGTAATGTCCACTTTTGTTCATGTGGACCGTTAGCTCCACAAGAGTGTCATACGCAGCGCTGCAGTCCTTGCACCGAAACCGACTGGCTCCTGTGAACACTGACCCGCAGGCTTTGTTGCTCTGCCTGTACAAGTGGACAGAGCTGAAGAGATTGGGTTTGGACACAGGCTTTGGAGACAGAGTCTGCTGCAAGGTCTTGGAGAGCGCATCCTGGTGCCAATCGAATTCAGTCTTGGCGCTTCCATTTGTGCTATCACAGTTAGCTTTGCTGGTGTTCTTGCCTATTTTCAAGTCCATGCCGATCCCTGTCCAGTAGGAGTCAGAGAGAAAGTTTGCATAGGCGGCCCTCATCTTCTCCAAGCTGCTGTTCATCTCCTCCTTGTGTTTGGGTGGGCCACTCTCCTCCTCCTTCTGGCTCTCACTGAGATAGGGGGGTTTGAAGTCTGTGAGACGGTCGCTGGTGTCGCTAAAGCGCGACTCCAACTCTGTCTCTTGATTGGAAAGGACACTAATGGGAGAGTTCTGGTCGCTATAACTGTTAGTGCTTTTGTCGTCTGTCTCTTTGTCCTCTAACAATTTGGGGTGGGGCTTCTCTGAACATTCTTCTTCAGTGGGAGTGTCATTCTCTCCATCCTCTTTATCGATTGGCTCTTCATTGACCATGTCATCATCAGGCATGTACACTACCATAAACAGAGAGAAAACAAACAGAGAACGGATTATGTTCAGGTATCGTAAGAGGCAACAAGGATATAAAAATAAGACAAATGAAAATATCATTAAATACAAAAACAAATTGAGAATGCTAAAATGGCAATGTTGAATAGTAGAATACCAGGCATTACACAGCAGGTATTTAAGTATTTATGATATATTACATTAACAAATTCCATTTTAGCTGCAAGTTTAAGTCACACAGCAGGATCTGTCATGAGCCCTTACTAACTGCTGGTATAACAGCCCTGCCTGATTCGCAATGGGCCATTCAAAGAGGCAGTTCTACTGAACCATCATTCTGACACACTTCAGTAAAATCATCCTACATTTGACATTATATTAATGTCACTGTGTAGAACTGTTAACAATAACTCATGTAAAATATTGGATATGCAACCGTCTATCTAAATCCAAAACATCACAACAATATTAGCATATCTTTTATCAGCATTCTGCAATAAATGCAGATGGTCAATGTACCCCCTCGTGGTCAGAAAATGTACACCCTAGGAGAGACGTGGCTGACGTGCTCAAAATAATAATAATTTAATGGGACATAACAGCCCTGCTCAAGCACTGATGCATTTCATGTGGTTAATATTTCTCTTTTGAAGAGAGGGCACTCTGTGTGAGGACGGCTGGAGTCAAGCACTCAGGGGCCCCACACCGGGAGGGCCACAGAATGTCCTCCTTCTTATCCGTCTCAAAATAAGACTTTTTTTCTTCTTTATTATCAATATTTCACAAGTGCCCCAAGAAGAGCCCTGGAGGTGAATGGCTTGCCAGCTAATGGACGGAGATGGAGATGGGACTTAGACTTTTCAAAACAAACATGGAGAATAGGGGCCCCCGTGAACAAGGGCTCCACACACACCCAAGTGTGCCGTGACTTTGATCTACCGCAGGAAAAAGCTGTTTTGATTGGCCAACCGAGATCAGTGATGGCCCCCAAAACACCCTTGACGCAGGGGGGAGGGATGTGTGAGTACAGATGAATGTTTTATTTATACTCTTATATATAGTTTTTTTCCAAAGTGATAGAGAGCACTATTGGCCATGACAAGCCTTCAGTTGATGTCTTCTCTTTTCAAAGTCTTTCCTGACACTGAAAGATTGGTAAGGTTCAACACAAAAGTGGAGGGATGGGCGTTTATTTTCTGCCTAGCGATGGCGTGATGGAAATCTCTCATTCCTGTATAGCTCATTATAGAAAGTGACTATTTCTCGCAATACCGAGTGTCAGTAAAATTTCACCAAAGTATGTGTCAGATTTTGACATTCTCGAGCGTCAAAATAAAGAAGAAGAAAGAAATACATTATCCCAAATTGACTTTTTCTGGGGAATCACAAGAAATGCCTGCATCAACATTAATGTCTACGCTGGTCTATTGGTATTTGAGAAAGGGGAGGGGGAAGATAGTGATTAACAACTGCCATTCCTGCTGTTTTATGCCTTTCTATCAGATGCCCTGACTAACAGCTAGCCAGAAGCAGCAATTAACCTTTTGGCAGGCATCACTCCAAGATACCCACATGTCTAACTCCTCTCCTCGAAGCATTGGTAAGTGTGCTCTGCCAGCACTTGGTTTATACTACTGTAATGTGTGTATCTATGCCAAACAACATTGGTCCTCAAAAGTACAAGATCAAATTCAAGGGCATGGGTACTTTTGTATCACCCAATAGCTGTCATAAGCTGACTGCATCACAATAAAAAATATATAAATGAAAACACGACATCACATTTGAATTCCTGTACAAATGCATCTTAAGTGGTCTACACTTTACATGTGCATTTGTGTTGTCTGTGCCAGAGTAAATGAATGGATCATGAATATAATATTATCTAATAGGAGTATTAAAACCATGATAACTAGTAAATGATAAGTGTAACATTCGTAGCGGAAGTATGTAAAGACAATCTTGAAGTGAACACCAATTAAAGACACAGTGCTCAAACACAAGAATTGGACCAGCCTCAAACAGCCTCAAAGGTCTTTTTAAAAGCATGCAGACTAACTATTCTTAGACAACTAGAGGCTGCCGCGGCAGACTTGAGATTTAGCATGTCATAAACTGCCTTCAATCTGTGTCACGACAAATTTATACCTTCAGACAGAAATATGCAAAGGTCAAACGACCTTAGGTGCAAATCATAAATCCTGCACCCGAAGTGTTTATAACATTAATCTGTTAGAACACAGGCCTGGCAAAGAATGATCTTGCTTCTCAGAAATGGCAGTGGTTTTCCCGTATGTTATGAACCATGCTTACCTCATAAAACATTGTACACAGTATGTTACGCCTCGTACTTACAGTATCCTGTCAAAATACATGTTTGTATTCGCCGTTGACATGACAAACTATCCTCTCGTCAGGATTTATTGTCAATCCTTAAAAGGGTGTATTCATTCTCTTGGCTCCAATGCAAATGTGTTATTAGAAACTTTTGTAATGGTGAAGAGAAATCAACATTTATCCCTTTGGAAGGTCAACACTGCACTCATTAATCTGACAAGCCTACGAGGGTTAGCTGCCGGAGGGGTTTAGCTAATGGACAGCTGTGATACCCGGTGGGCAGCGGTAACACTATCTTCAAAGGAGATTGGGTAATTCATAGGTGCCAGTGACAGGTCTGCACGTCCGTGCCACTTTCCCCAGTGCACTCGGCTGGTCTCAAGCTACAGTTTTTTGCTGCGCACAAATCAATATCCCCTTTTTACTTCTCATTGATTGCCTAGTGGTGGGACCGACCTAAGCAGGACTGTTATGACATTTCTAGATTTCCCCCTGTCCTTGGAACAATCAATTACACGCACATGGCAATCAAAACCTCTTTGCAAAATGAACCTGCTCCATGACATTTTCATCTCCTCGGATTTATGCCAAGTACGAAAAAAATAAAAAAGAAGAAAGATCTGCTTGGGTGTTGAGAACACACAGGTCAGGCGCTATACTAGCCATCTCCCACACTGCCTCCGCAACGGTTTTGTACAGAAGAACAACTGTATAATAGAACTGCAAATCATACAATATAGCTTTACTGTAGTGTATAAATGCAGTGTATAAATAGTGTGTATTAAATGTCTACATCTAAAGTCGAAATCATTAGGATGTATTTGCAGTGTTATCTGATGACTTAAATAATACATAACTTTGTCTGCAAATAGAAAATAGATTTCCATGTTCAGAGTTGGAATGAGCTGTCAAGAATGAGTCACCGTACTGTTTTAGATAGAGACTAACGTGCCACATGGTTTAATGTTTGACAGTCTGATTAGGTTGTGTTGCTTCAGTTAAATCATTTATTTGTATGATAAACTGGGAAAAGGTATATAGATGGCTTGCCATGGAGTCATCTGGTGGACAGGACAATGAGTGAGGGAGGGAGGGAGGAAGGGAGTGAGTCAAAACATGCTAAATGGATGCAATCTGAATGCACCCAATGACACAATGATCACATTTTTTATATTGTGTGATCAGGGCCTTACTGGAGCACATAAGGCCCAAGGACCTTAGTTGGAGAAACTGTGAGGACACTCTTGTCTTGGATTCTGCACTGGATCAGTGAAGAATTGGAATGGTAAAGGACACTAATCCTGATCCCTGAGGCGATCTGTAAAGTTCTGTAAACACTTCTTTCTTCATTGTTCCCTGTCAGGAAGCCCTGAAGTCCCAAGGACACAGCAGAATAAAGACGGAACCGTCAGATTTAAGCTGCTGCCACAAAATGTCTCTGGAAGTTAATTGATAGTACAGAATGAAATTGTTTTTGACTTGCTTTCAAGAAGGTGCCCATGGAGGACATTAACTTGCATCTGAGCCGTTCCTTCATTCCAACACTTTGGTTTTATGAGTCAAGATTTAGCCGCTAGGGTAAAACAGTCCTAACAGCACTGATATGCGTTGTGGTGAGAACTTTTTTACATAGATTGAGCCTCATGGGGAACGTTAGACGCAGCCCTGACGTCCACAAAAAACACTATTGGATTTCTCTGAGTCTTCAATACTGCGAAACCGAGTGACAGAAAGCTTGGTGTTCATTTTTGTATGCATGAAGGATATGTTACTTAAAGCGCATTACCTAGTTCACTTAACCCAAGCTATTCATGCAGAAAAATGTCTTGCTTTCCTACACCCATAAATTAAATATTAAAAGGGCCTAATATAGTCCAATGGAAACGCTCATCTCAAGGAGAGCATGGCCAACAGGAAGACAGACTGTGAATGGAGCAAAGGGCACAATGTGCTCAGATAGACCCAGAGCCAGATTAATATGATATGATCACAAATATGACACCATATTCTGCCATCTGGCTGTTCATTTGGGCAAAAATGATCCCAATAATTATAGCAATTAATCAAAAACGTTTTCACCACCAACATTCTGTTAACTAAAAAAAACACCGAGGACTTTGGAAGGGACGGTCAAATCCCTATTAAATTAATCAATGAACAATGTTGAGCACTGGCGTTAGCCACAACACAGTTTGAAGCGTGTTTTTACGGATTGCAGTCATTTCTACATCGTACGACAAAAATGGGAATTTATATATGTTGTATGTATTATTTATCTACTGCTGCTAAGCCACGTGGAAAGGGATGCGTCTTCGCTCCAGGAGTGTGCGTCCTCTCCGCTTGTGTGATTTGACCGAGCGGCGCTGCTCAGCTTCTGCTGTGAGACGCTAGCCTGGCTGCCGCCTAACAGGATGTGAGAGGTGGGAGAGCATCGCAGCCTGCGCTTCAGCACATAAGTCATCTCTTCGAGTGCGCACAAGACCACCACATCAAACACACTCACACACACACACACAGCCCCCCCCAACATCGCCCACGCCACCAACCTCACCATGGCAATGCTAGATCTAACATTATGAAACGATGCTAGCGTCTTATTAGATAGCATGATTGCCTTAGCCCTTCTCTCTTTTTATAGGACTTCCACCAGACTTGTGTTTTGACGTTGTATCTCTGTTTTAGCGTGATTCTAATGCTAGTAGACAGATAACCCTATATATGCAATGGTTTGCAGTGTGCCACAAAAAAAAGGAACACAAATGTGCCTTTATATCGAAAAGCATGCAGTATTTCTTCACACACCAAGACTAAAAACAGGATAGAACACTGTGTGTTTGTCAGATTACAGATAATCTTTCTTCTGCTCTGACAGATCAAAAAAATGTACCCAAAAGAAAAAAGAATAAAGAGGGGGCGGAGGAGGAGTTCCAGTTGGTGGAGCAGCGCCGGGAGGGGGGTGAATTGGGCTCCAGTGTATTTCGCTCCTAGCGGGGGAGGGGAGCGGCCGTGCGTCGCTCTGTCACTCGCTCTCTGAAGAGCCCCTGACACGGTGCTCCAGGAGCGACATGATGAGGTCTGATGGTTCCTTTCTGCAGAATAGCAGTTTACCCCTCATTCCCCCTTATCACAGAGAGAGGGAGAGAGAGAGAGAGAGAGAAGGAGATAGGGAGGGAGGGAGAGAGAGAGGGGCGGTGGGGGTGCAGGGGTGCGAAGCCATCATCTTACAGTACGCCACTCAAGGCAGCCTCGCATATTGGAGCTGACCAGTCAAGCAAACAGGGCGGGACTAATAAAAGAGCATCTTGCCTCGGTTCAAAATTCCCTGATTGAATGTCAGTCAGGAATGTTGGCGTGGCAACGGGGAGAAAGTGGGACATCATTTAAAGGACCACTGCTGAGCACACATAAGGCCTTTTGTTTCCCTGCTCCACGGGACTCACAGGTTAGGATGACCTCCGCTGGTCCAAACACGGGGTTTGTTTTTCATGCAGGCCATTCAAACTAAATACACAGCATTCAGATACTCATTCCAGACACTTTTTCCCTCCTCCACTTTCATAGGTTTTAATTAGTGTTTCATTATTTTTAGCTCCGTCCAATGTAATTATTGTGGACGAATGACAATTGCCTTTTTGTTCTTTTATATTGCCTATGTGCCTGGATATCGATCCATAATAATATTTACAGTGAAAACAAGAAGTGTATGACCACAAGCAGTGTGTGCTTCATCTCCCTCACTCCTCCCATATTTTTTCCCTTTCACTGAGAAGGCTAGCAGATGCATATACATGTATACAGATGTATAAATATATTTATTTTTATTTTATTTATATACATATTGTATACAGTAATGCCATCATAAACTGCATGGACTCTTGGCCCACACAACAATAGGCCTTCTCGAAAGCCTTTCAGGTCAGGCTTTGATCCATCTGATGTGAAGACGTTGTGAGTGTATTCTATTAAAACAGTACAAAACAATTTATGTTTCACTAACTCTTCCTTCCCCATCATGCCTGTATGGATCTTTCATTAGACTTTTGGACGAGTTCCAGCCTAAAGCTTGCCTTGTACACCCACACCCACACAAACACACACAATCACACACACACACACACACACACACACACTTACACCGTGTTCAGCACTTTCTCAGAAACAGGATGCCTTTTTTTTTTTGCATTCCATCTTCATTAATAGTAAATTGCCAGTTTTTCCTTCATTAAATACAATGAGGCTACTGAGCCCAAGTTCAGCTGGAGACCGGTTCTGTCAGTTGCTAGTGGGACCAGCGACAGCCCCACGGTGGCACCAAGAGACGGCAAGAAGACTCACCAAAAACCTGCGTTTATCCAGCACAAGACGGGCGATGATACGAGCAGCAGAAAACTAAAACAAAAATAGATCGGCTCTCATATTCAGCTTTATTTTAATGGTAAATTTGTTGTCAAGCTGCGTCTCCATAATGATTTTTTTTTCTCTGAAAAGTGCTAACTTTTATATTTGCCTGGTGCACATTGTCACTTTGACAGCCCATTCTGAGAACAATGGCTGCCCAAATAGTGAAATGTGTTGGCATCCAATAGTTGAAAAGTTTCCCCTCAAAAACAGGCGTGCTGCTGTTTGGAGGCATTCTGCTGTTTGATATCGAAAGGGTGATTAGACTGAAAAAAAGGAGGCGTTGAATAAAGCCCCCCTCCCAAACCAGAGCCCCCACCCCTACATCAACCCTTGTTGGAGATTGACATTCAATCCATTGAGTCAATAATTACTGCTCATAAAACCTATTTCTATAAAAGCTGGTTTAAGACTACAATGCTTCTAGGAGTGTGTGAATTCAACACAAATGTACAGAAAACATATAGCGTTCGGCAGCGGGCATCGGCCACTTAGTATTGGCTCTGCCGCTCTGATCATTTGCAAAGTCTGAATGGTCCGACCATCGAACTGAATCTTTTCTGAATACCTCAAAACTCAGGTTCACATTAAGGAAGTGAGTCAGTAGTGGGGGGGACGGGGGGACAGGACGGGACAGACCCCCCCGACTACTGGGCCGTTTCAATATGTCCGTTACACCAACACAAGGTTTTTCTCTGTGCCTACGTCCTCATTTAGTCAGCCGGAGAGGGACGTGACATTTCTATGGTTCAACCGTACTGGAGGAGGAGTAGGTGCCGACTGCAAAAGAGAGAGAGAGAGAGAGAGAGAGAGAGAGAGAGAGAGAGAGAGAGAAAGACAGATAGAGAAAGTATGGAGTCTTCTTGTGTGCATTCATTGCATTGGAGAAAGTGGTTAATCTATTGAAAAGAAGGTAGGCGGACGAGCCAATTGGAACTGATATCCGTGTGGCTGTAGGTTAGCGCACCGAGGAGGAGGGGGTGGGCGTGGGTGGGTGGGTGGGTGGGTGGGTGGGTGGGTGGGTGGTGGTGGAGGAGGGAGGTAAGGGAGGAGGAGGGGGAGGTCGAGGGAGGCGGAGACCAGAGCGACAGAGGAGCGGTTAATGGAAATGAGTGACAGGCTTTCAGAATGATTTACAACGGGTGGCGCGGCGGCGGTGCCGGGCCGTGATGGATGATCCTGAAAGACGGAGACAAACCATAAATCATGTCTTTGAATCATTGACAGAGATAGAGGAGGGGGGGAGAGGGGAGGAAAAGCAATGGCATTGACGTTCATTCTTCCAATAATGTACATTGACGAGTTACACTACGGAGCCTTAATTAAAAAGTGAACACGGGTCTACTCCACCGCAAGCCCCCACCTCCCCCTTACTCCCCCCTGTATAAGCAAGAGCAGGCTCCTCTGCTCCTCTGTCCTCCCCTCCCCTCCTCTGTCCTCTTCTCCTCCTCTGTCCTTTTCTACTCCTCTCTTCTCTCTTCTCCTTTCTTCTCCTCTCCTCCTCTCTCCTATGTCCTCCTTTCTCCTTCTTTGTCCTCCTCTCCTCCTCCCTCTACTCTCCTACTCTCTCCTCCGTTCGCTCTGTCTCCTCCTCTCTCCTCGCTGTATCAATGGTAATTAAAGACGCAGCACCCTGGATCCTTCCCCTTCCTTCCCAAGCAGACACATTAGATAAGTGTTGTGCTCTGAGATAATGTCAACCCTCAACAATATCAGTGGAAGCCGGGCCTATTTGTTCCCACATTTGTAAACAGACACGCACACGCACGCACACGCAGGCACTCACACGCGTGAATGCAAGCAAGCATGCACTTACTTACACACACATACACGCATTAAGGTGAGCATGCATGCATGCAAGCACACACACATGCACATATACACACACATGTGCAGACATACACACACACACACACACACGTGCACACACACACACACAACTGTTCACAAGGGATAGAAAAACAGAACATAGAGACAAAGGAAAACACTAACAGAGGAGTGTAAAGAGAGAGAGAGAGAGAGAGAGAGAGAGAGAGAGAGAGAGAGAGAGAGAGAGAGAGAGAGAGAGAGAGATAGCATGCTTTGCCTGCATCTAGCTATCATATGCCAAGCTAACAGCAATTGGCAGGGACACGTATCGTTTATGCTTTTAAAAATGATCAACATTAACGATCTGAAAGGACAAAAGTTTAGTAGGCTATAAGCCCCCCTCCCCAACCCTCCCAACCCAGAGTACAAAAAATATACACAAAGAAAACCCACTGAATACAATGTTCAATTTTGCCTAACACAGAGAAGAAAAAAAAGGGGTTAGGGAAACCATGCCAACATCCTGTTCTTAAGAATGGGGTTGCTGTGTCCTGAGTGCAGATGGTACTCTGATAAACAGGACAAGCCCTGTAGGAGCAGGGAGCCCGAATGAGTGGCATTCCACATCAGCTGAGCTCTCTTAAAGTGCACACAATGGAGCAATGAGGTGAAAGTAATCCTAAACATCTGTCTTGTGTGTCCTACACGCACAGGCTGTTTGCTCAAGTCCTCGCCAAGGCATTAGCAGGAGGAGAGAGTGGGACAGAGAGAGAGCGTGCGAAAGAGAGAGAGAGAGAGAGAGAGAGAGAGAGAGAGAGAGAGAGAGAGAGAGAGAGAGAAAATAGGATATATCAATCCATGCATGAGATCTCCAGAGGGCTTAAGGAAGGGCTCTGTTGTCCGCCCTCTCGCCACTCAGCCAAACAAAATGGAGACGATTTCCACTCATCACCTAAACACCGACTTAGATACCACAGCAACCATGTGTTCAAATATATAAGGTAATGAACAACGTCATGCATTTTTTTCAAAAAAGGCTTTCCATTTTTTCCCCACATTTTTAAGATTTGAATAATTGGTTTCTACACAAGCCAGTTTGTGTCACTAATTGCAAATTAGTTAACTAAATCTGAACCAAATCGGTCATAATAATGGATCGCTCTTTTTATCCCATGGAAAACAAGCTGTGTGGCGTGTGAGCTAAGCCAGGTTGTGCATAATGTGAGGAAGAGTGTGATGAAGGACCAGTGCACTGTCCTATAGCTATTGGGAGATGTCCTGTTGGTAAGCATATTGGGTGCACCAATTCATCTGAACCTCTTTCTATCACGATCCTGCTGGGAGAAGACGTTTTGGCAGGCTGGAATGGAAATGAACACACAATGGTCGTCAAACACACACATGCACACACACACACACACACACACACACACACACACACACACACACACACACACACACACACACACACATTATATAAAAGCTGTAGCAGTGATATTGGTCAGGCAACCAGAGCAGCCTTGCTTATGGTGTGAGTCAGTGGATGCACTCATCACACAAGCCCACCACTATGAAACACCACTTTGACTTTCATGATATGTACTTCTGAGTGGAAGACTGAAAGGTGTACATATCATGTTGGGTGGCATCCAAGCATTAAAACGCAGTTTGACGGACAAGTGAAATAATTACTTGTCATTCATCTGACCGACTTTTCTCATTGTTGGTCTTCTGTTAGTGTTGTTAAACATGTTCCTCCTAACATTATTTCCTCACCAAACCCAATGAAAATAAAATTCATACTTCTCTGAAGTCGCAGAAAAGCTTTTAGAGGAATTGGAGAAAATAAATAAATAAAAGGAAACAATGTTTGTGTGTGTGTGTGTGTGTGTGTGTGTGTGTGTGTGTGTTTTTGTCAATGCAATAAGAGTAGGACTATACTTCTGATCACTATTAAAAGAATGAGCGGCTGAATGAATCGAAGACGCTGGATCTTAATGAACTTCTCTGGGAGTCTCAGTCTCATTACTGGACCGGAGTTCGTTGTGATCTTAAATGGTCTTAAAAGATGATCCATACAGTAATAAAGCAGTTGGCCTACAGCCCAAACTAGGATGTAATCAAAGTAGACGCCATTGGGACCTTCGCCTTACACCGCAACCATCTTTCTCCTCCTCCTCCTACTCCTCTTCCTCCTTCTCCGCCTCTTCCTCCTCCTCTGTGCTATTGTAGCGTCTCACACCACTTCTATAAGAACACCGAACTGTGATTCACTGTTTACTTGAATATGATGAATATTCGGATTCATGGCTGCTGTGCTCATGGCGGTTTCTAGCTGGCCCGGGGACCAGCGGGATGGCTTACAGACTCATGCTCTGAGAGAGAGAGAGAGAGAGAGAGAGAGAGAGAGAGAGAGAGAGAGAGAGAGAGAGAGAGAGAGAGAGAGAGAGAGAGAGAGAGAGAGAGAGAGAGAGAGAGAGAGAGACACACACACACAGAGACACAGCAGTGTGTAATGTCAATGGGCCAGCCCATTTCTCTTTCCCTCTGTCTCTCTCTCTCTCCCTCCCTCCCTCTCTCCCTCTTGAGTCTTGTCTTCTGCCTGGCCGGGACCACCCTGCTTGCAGGGATCCAGCACATGACAAGACGGTGCTGCTCAGTCCTTAGGCCCATCGCATTGTTTTTCTTGGAGCGTGGTGAAAGCAAATAGCAGCTAAAGGGCCCCAGAGCTCGCAGTAAAAACCAAAAACCCGTGCAGTCATTCATCAAAGCCCAGACAACTCGCTTCTCCCCCCGCACCCTACTCCCCCCTCGCCTCCCACCCCCCTCCCCCCCAAGGCATGGCCATCTCCTCTACCCACCCCCCCTTGCCCCACCCCCTTTCCTTCCATGGGTTTTAACTAGGACTTGAAATTATTCCACAAATGACAAATGATACTTATATCTCTGGCCTGTGCCGAATCAATAAGTATGCAGAACCGCTATCCATCTTGGGAGGTATCGACAGCATGCTGGGCACCTGGTGAAGAAGCACCACTTGGTGGCTTTATTCAAGAGGAGGGTCGGAGCGCGGGCGCTGTGGGGGGGGGGGGGGGGGGGGGGGGGTGAAGGCTCGGGTGCGCTCACTTATAAATTGTAAATATAACACTTCAGGAGCCACCTAGCAATGTTAGCGATCAAAATGCCATTATGGAAAGTGCAGTGTCTGGACAGATTTCGTGAGAAAGGACAAGAAAAAAAGAAAAAACAAACAACAGAAAAGACAAAGAGCAAACACACAATGTGAACAACAGGACATGTCCTCCTCCTCCTCCTCCTCCTCCTCTTCCTGAACGAGTGGGGGGGAGGGAGTAGTGGTCATTTGAGAGACTGTAGGCACCCTGGTGAACTGGGACATAGGGGGAGGGCAATTTTGACAGGAGCACCTGCGCATGTTTACATGGCAGTTGTGTTGCTGGGTACGAGCTGATGGGTGGCGATAAGGCCCTCCTCTCGTCCCCCGGCTGCATGGGAGCAGCTGACAGATAGCACTTCAGAGCAGCTTTAGCTGTGGCTCCCCTTGAGGGTCTGTGATTGATGACTCGCACTGCCACCTAGATCCATTTTCTCCTCCAATCTGACTCCTCATAGGTACACTGGATGCCTGGATAGTTTTTTTCTCTCTCTCGCTCTTGCTCTCTCTCTCTTTCTCTCTCTCTGCCCCCTCCTCTTCTCTTTCTCTCTCTCTCTCACTCATTCCCCCTCCCTCTCTCTTTTGAGATTTAACTGGGCCAATTTTAGCAAAAGGAGTCCACAAATCAAGGAAGCTCTATAGAAAGATCTGCGCTGAGCAAATTAGAAACAATCTTAACCCAGAGAATCGTTTTGTGCTAAATGGGTTGGAGAACCATTTTGATCTTGAACATTAGAGATCAAAAAGTACAAACAACAAACCAGCAGAAAAAAACGACCATACATTGTTTGGAGGCACGATGTCATTAGCAGTGAAAATGTGAAGACCCGGGACCCCTGCAGGTTTGAAGGCATTTAAGAACAGTTAGCTTAGCCATCTGCTAGACAATTACACAGGAACAAACACACCGCCTCAGCAAATAAGGCTTGGATCATCAATCACTGGAATGGCCAGAAGTTGGCCTGCTATTCCCTCTGATTTAATAACCCAATGAACTGCAGTCCGATATACCAAGCGGCTGAGCATCCCCAGCCTACACCTATGTTGCAGTATTTAAGGGGTTAGACATTTCTGTCTGTCCAGAAATGTGACATTTGCCACTTTCACTAAATGTGTGATCATTTCAAATAGAAAAATCCAAGATGTTGTTTTGTTTTATGGAAGAAGAGTTAAAAATCACTAACATTTAAAACGTTCCCCAGAAAATAAACCTTTGATTATTTGTTTCAGGTGTTAGTCTAGTGCAGTAGCAAACAGCCTCTGAATATTACTGGAGGTTATGTTGAAGAGTGGGGGTTAAAGTTAAGGAATTTGGAGCAATCGTTGTTTCCAGCTTCAAGTAGTTTACTCAATTAAATTTGCCTTATGCTTTTAATTGCAATCATACTTCCCTCATGAGGCTCCAACAGGATTGTCTCTAAACTACAGCTGGTCATTGGCGATGGTGACAAGGGTGACAAAGGCTCACGCACAATATGAAGAAGGAAAAAATATATATAAATGCAGGCAGAACTGTATTCCTTTTGTTTTTCTGACTTGAAGTCCACTAAAGACACCATGGACTCCTACTGTCCAACATTGGGCAAATTGTAAGATGTTTCGATGTGCAAAGGAATATTAAGCATTGGTTTAAAAGCTACGGTTACCTACAATGCTCAATATCCTGTGGCTCTCCAAACAAGCCATTAACAAAAAACGATTGAAAGTCAAAGCCTGCAAGACAAAGCCTGCATTTCACCTCAGTACAGGTCATTCTTTGTCACTTTCACCAGGGTGTTTTCTTTTGCCAAGAACGTATTCATCTGTGTTCCTGGGCTCCGGCCCTGCACGGCCCTTGTTAGAAGAAAAGAAGTAGGCCACTCTCTCTCTCTCTCCCTCTCCCTCTCCCTACTCACGTCACCTGCCAGCTCATGTGGCCCAAGCTGCGATGTGAACAGGTCTGGCAAGAACCAAATGTTTTCATTTACCTTAGGGACATCTACACTCTCTACAGCTCTAGCAGGCGCGCACTGGCAGACCTACATGTCATGATACAAGCCCCGGGGCCGCAGGGCCCGCCGGGGAGAAGGGTCGAGGGGCCGGACAGACCACCAAGAGGAGGAGGAGGAGTGGCTACCATGTAACGGTAACACTGGTTTACATGCATGTATGCCACGACGCAAAATATAATAAAAATACATAGAGTCAAAATGCCATTAACTCCATTTTAGAACATGGGAAGAATGGCTTTTGTTTCATAACATATCCCATCACGTGCTAAACCCGCTCAAGTGTTCCTCCATTACACCTTTGTGCAGGGACTGAAGTGTTCACAACTTGTGATGGATCTTCATTCTACTGGGCAGCAGGGGGGGGGGGGAAGCTACACTAGCTCACCTCAACACATCTATTTCTAGCCGAGGACTTGCTGACAGCACATTTAACTTTGTGATCTGCACATGAGAGACAGCTAACATTTGCTGACAGCCCGAACCCCACTGAACCCCATTTCCCTATACAATACCCTATTGACACCTTCCATTTGATGGGGACTTCAACAAAACTTTCCCGTGACAAAAAAAAGAAGAGTAACATAACTTGAGAATTATGGTATGGTATAGGTACAAAAGAAAAGAGGGTTTTACCACCCAACCCAGAGAATACCAACTGGCTCCTTTGGGTGGGGTGTTTGAGAGGTGTGGTGGTGGTGGTTGTGGAGGGGGAGGGGGGGGGGGGGGTATGTGGGGGTACGAGAGGGATGGGGTAGTGTCTATAGAAGCGTGATTTGTGTGATGTACACAGTTCTGCATGCGCCTTCACAGGTTTGTGGAATTAACACTCAATTAGAGCAGTGGGGGTCAGTTTGCCTGCTAGCGACGAGGACGGCACGCTGAAAACGCCTGACGGGTTTATTTTCTGCCATAGTGTGCTGAAGGCTGCCTGGCAGCCTATCATGTTGCTCTCTTTGATCAGTCCACTCAAAATGTGGGAAACAGTAACCACTCCTGACAATTGAAACAGGGAAGAAGAAAAGAAAAATCCTTAAGGCACATCAAATGTTTATAAAGTCCCGTCACTAATCACCAGTCAACAGTCAACAGAATGTAGCTATTCAACTCGAGACTCAAAATAAGATGAGATCGTAAGATTAGCCCCCCCAAAAAATTAGAAACACTTCAAAGTGACAGCAACAAATCCTTAACCGGACAAGCGAAAGTGTCCGATAAAGAAAATCTCAATTTCACAGAACAGTTACAACATGATACTAATTCCAATTAATAAGGATGACCCAAAAGTGGGTCATTGTATTCTTCAGGGAAAGTACTGTAATAAATATTAAAATACTGTAATAAATAATACAATAAAATCCCCAACAGTAAGTCGAATTTAAGTCAAATTCCTTGTCTCCCTCCGACCTCCGTCTTCGGACGGAAACTAGTAAATCGTATCGCTGAGACATTTAATGATTGAGCTAGCTTGTGGGTGACGAAGGGGACCAAAGTACCAGCTTGTGGAGTTACTCATATCCCTGTTGGAAAAAAGAACCTCCAACGTTTAATGATCCACCACTGAGGAGTGTCCACACTCTCGTACAAGAATTCAAATCCCCTTTTTCCCACAGCCTCTTTTCAGCCTGTATGATAAATGACACCCGTCATTTGGCTGTTGCCAAACAGCACAGAGGGGAATTGTACTGATATATGATTCACAAGAACAGGAAATAAACTCTGCCTTTCTCTGTTGTCCCCCTCCTCCCCCCCCCCTCCCCCCCCCCCCCCCCCCCCCCCCCTCCTTGCCAAGTAGGACGGACCTGGACAGTCTCTCCCATGGCCAAGCACTGGGAGGCTGACGGGTTGAAGCCCAAAAAGGGAATTAGCCAGCAGTCTCTCTCTCTCTCTCTCTCTCTCTCTCTCTCTCTCTCTCTCTCTCTCTCTCTCTCTCTCTCTCTCTCTCTCTCTCTCTCTCTCTCTCTCTCTCTCTCTCTCTCTCTCTCTCTCTCTCTCTCTCTCTCTCTCTCTCTCTCTCTCTCTCTCTCTCTCTCTCTCTCTCTCTCTCTCTCTCAAAAGGTTGGAGTCACTGATGACTGATGATGAGAGACACGAGGGCCGTGGCTGTAGAGCTACAGCAGCAGTGTGTGTGTGTGTGTGTGTGTGTGTGTGTGTGTGTGTGTCTTTGTGTGGGAGAGGCCATAAACAGATTAAAAATAAATCTGAAGAAAAACCTTAAGTACACAATTATCAAACGGAAAAAGAAAAAAAAACGGAGCAAGCTCTTTATGCCCCCAATTACAATGCAGTGGAGGGCTAATTACTGGGGCCTTGATTATCTCACATTTCTGAGTGAGTAATGGAGTGAACGAGTGAGTGAGCGACAGAGGGACAGAGGGAGGAAGGACCTGTGGCAGTTCACAGAGGATAAAATATAAACAGAGCGTAGGCGTAAACGAGAATAATCTATTATCTGCCCTGAAGGAAAAAACGCCCCTCTTGAAAGACAAGTATTCTTTAAAGACATAATTTTAACTTTCCCCTTAAACAAAAAATCCATACATAAATAACAACAAACCCTGGAATCGTTTTACGCTCATGACGGGGGCATTCCTAAAACAAATGGGTTTCTATTCGCAGCCGATCGCAGTGACTTTGTGTCCCTGTGTCAGTCTCCCAGAGAGAAAGAACTGCCAGCGGTATCCCGCTGCTAGCTGCTGCTAGCTGCTGCTAGCTGCCTGCAGGCCGGCCCCTGTGGCCCCGGTGGCCCCTGTGGCCCCTCAGCCCAGTCAGCTCAGCGGCGGGCCTCCCCGCTCTGCTCGGAGCGCTGGGATGTGCCCAGGGCCCGACCAGTGGCGCTCAATCATCCAGACAGCGACATCCTTTCGCCATCACCATCAGAGGGGCCCCTATGGGGGTGGGACAGGGATATTTATGAGCGCGCCCCGTCCACACACACACACACATACACACGCCCATGCGGCTGCGTATATTCCGCTGATATAGTGTCCGTCGGACCGTAGGATGGAAGCTGTATAGTTCATCTCCTCCTCATTTTTAGCCCCTAACCAGACCCCTTTAAGTGCTCCTCTGAGCATTATAGTGGGCTGGATCTGATGTAGCAAGCAGACACTGAGCACAGCACTGGGTGTAAATCACGGGGGCTCAACATACACATCTAGTCTGGTAACCGGAGTTGCATGGTAGCAATTAGGTCTCTTTTGTCTACCATTTTTAAAAGAAATCCACCCAAAGAAGTTGCATGGGAACAAAGCATGCGTGCGCTGCATTGCTCTGTCTGTTGATGTATTAGTAGAACAAGAAGTGTTCTTTCAAAGTGGTTGATGACTAGCATGTGTTTACCTAAGAGGTGCATTTTAATGCCTCTTTACCTTTGATTTCCGAGCGGAATAATTACAGAGGAAGTTGTGGAAAACCCTGTGGCGGATTAAGAGGAGTGAATTGGAAATGGTTTCAGATTGTCGTCATGAACTAAAGAGGCTACTTTGCACCACAAGGGGTTTCTTTCCTCGGGCGGACCAGGGGGATTAAAAGACGCCATAAAAGGTCTCTGTAATGGCATCAGTAATGTCTTGTTGCCATTAAAAAAAGAAGGGTGCGAAAAAACATCTGCTTTGCATTTTTCACTCCCTCGCTACTCATTTGTCTTTCAAACTATGTCGAGTGTGCCCTGGTTTCAATGTGCTTCTATGCTTTCCTTTTTTCATAGAGTTATTTTAGAAAGCGCATACTTACTGTATAATTTTCAAACGCTGCACCAATGGCAACTTTGCTTTAATAGTGCATTGATAGTGCCAACTCTGTGTACTTGTTAGGGCAATTACCCTGAGTACATTTTCAACACAATTTAACTTTACCATTTATAACTGTAATTTCGCCTTCCAGCCGGCTGCAAGTTTATTGTACACCATGTTTATTTGCTACCATACTTTTTTTGGCCAAAAGGGTTTTGTGTGTATGTGTATGTGTGTTTGTGTGTTTTATTTTTTTGAAGTGGCTGCATTCATACCCAGGTCACATAATCAATGCTAGAGTAGAGTAAACACCTTGATTGCTTTATGGCCAGAGAAGCAGTGTATCCTCCTCCCCGAGGCTTCTGGGAAAATGAGGCCCCTGCTGTAATCTTCCCCTGCTAACCCTTTAATAAACCACAGCCTGCTTCATTAGCCGCTCCCCTCACACACTGATTGATTGGTGCCAGTCAGGGAGCCCCATCCCTCTGCCCATTCCTCCACCACTCACTAAATAAGGCACTTTTTCAGCGGGATACCACCACCCATCACACACATGGAAAAAAGAGCATTCACCACGAGCCAAAAAAGGAGTGGCATCAGCCGTGGATGGCAATGCAACAGTGTTCCTTTTGTTCAAAGGCTGGGTCAAAATCAATTTATACCGAGCGATACAGCCGGCCCGGCTTTGTATATTACATTCCTATGAGTTCAAGAACACGGAAGGGACAATCAAGAAAAAGAAAAAAGAAAAAAAGAAACAAGAAACGCGTTCATATAAGAGAGCAAAATATACAGCAGAAGAGTGTAGAAGTTATGAACTTAAAGGTCACTTCGATGTGAATATAAGATCACATATGATGAAGTTATCTCATCGTATGTTGAATCATGATTACAATATAAACATAGTGTTTGGATTGCTTACTTTGACAGCATTCATCTGTTGGGTCTATACAGTATGTCATCCAAAAGCTACAACTTCCACAAATGTCAATTGCGAAAGTACTGGAACTCACTAGAAAGCACTAAAGGAACGACTAACGGTGCGACATTAAGTGACTCCGTCAGTATGTATCAATCCATAGCCGATACAGATAATACCGCGGGTATTGTAATAATGACATATCATCTCTTTTCCTCGGCTGTATTAAAATCTGGACGTTCATATTCTCGCCTTCAGTGCTATCTAGAATGAATGGGAGGTGTGATCCTTGGCCGCTCTCTACGGTGGAGGAATAGAGAGATACAGGACGGTGGGTGGAGTGCAGAGTTGCTACATGGTGTTGAGCAGCAGTGATAAAGTCAGTAATATCACTATCTTGCCCCGGCTCTCCCAAGAATTGCTATAAACCTATTTCGAAAATTGCACCCATATATTCGCCGGAGACAGTAAGCTCATCCCAGTGACAGTGAAAACTTTTAGGCTGAATTATGCTGGTGTCATTCAGAGGGGTTTATCAGAGTGTTGGGGGGGGGGGGGGGGGGGGCTGTCAATAACTCACAGACATACATCTGAGCAGCAGCAGCCCCCCCCCTGTCCGTGCACCAGCACCCACCACCACCCCCGCTAGCATGCTTGGCATACAAGCGAGAAGAGCAGTAGCAGTAGACTACGACCAACTGGGAGCAACAACAATCTACGTTTGCATGTAATGTGTCATCACAGGGCGCCACTACGTGTCATCATAGAGCGCCGCTACGTGTCCTCACAGTGCGCCATTTCGGATGCATGGCAGCCAGGCACTCTAGTATTATGTATTAGTATTTGATGATTCTGACGGTCACCATTGGTAGCATTTTTTTTTCATCTCGATATTGAGTGTGGCTTTGGGGAATGGGATGGAACTATAGAGTTATTTACTTATAGAAATTGAGTTATGGAATGAGTGATTTTTCATACAAACAAACATTTCTTTCCGACAACTCTATATTGATGTGGTTTTCTTGCAGCAATGAATACAATCTGTCTACAGTCATAATTGACAAATACTGGTATGAATAATAATAATAAAATATTATATTTAAATATTTTCTGAAAAACATTTTACATACTTTTTGCACCATGCACTATTGACCCAAATAATTTTCCCCCATGTCTTATCTATAATTGGCCATTATAAATTGTCATAAGCAAACAAATACATTTATTTAAATCCAATTCAGTGAAGATTCAGTGGTAGTTTGGCCCACGTTGTGACTTTATACAAATAATGATGTCTACTGTTTACAATATAAGGTTTGGTATTCAAAAATATATCCATTCAAAAAGTGCCCTCAAAAATGCCATAAATTATTAAATGAAAAGACTTCTGTGGGATTACATTGCGAACAACAATACAAGGTTTTACTGCGTGGACTGTCAAATAACAACACAAGTGACAATAGACGAATAAACTGTCATCAAGAGAATGATTTATATTATTCATTTGAACTCTAAACTTGAAAATGATCAAAGCTGATCATTAGTGATAAGTAACTATTCATGCTTCAGTCATTGTTTTCATTATTCATTTAATTTCTCAGATCAACATGCGTTTTGTCTCTTCTGTTACGACATTTAATCGCTAGTCTACAGCTTATTTTAACAATCAGACATCATCAAAGATGGTACAGTCTGTGCATAGCTCCGGCAAAATAGCAAATCACACAGCAGAGTAATCACACAGCAGAGTAAACACACAGCGACGGCAACAGCATAGCCGAGGTGGAATACGCATCTAAAGCTTTGTTCCCGTTCTGTGTCATGAATAATGATCATGGTGGGATTCAAGGAAACCGCATACAGCCTCTCCACGCCTGTAGGGTAGGAGTGCTTTCCAGCGACAGGAGCAAAGGGGTGAGCTCCTCGTTCAACCAGAGCAGGGGATGATCTGGTCTCACAGCGGGGGACCTCCCCCTTTGTGTACATGTGTGTTTTAGTGTTGCCGCGGCAACCCGAAAGCCCTGTCGTTTATTTTTATTTTTTTCACCATCGCCTCACCCCAGAGACTTGAAGGGTGGGGGGTGGAGAGGGAGTTACATGGCAGACTCTCAACCTGGGCTTGAGTTGAATAGGTGCATCAGCACAACGTATACATGGCATCATTAAAGTATGCCAATAATTACAGGGCCGGGTTATTGCTGTACGCGAATGTTATTTTTATTAACATTCATTTCCTGTCCCCGGGAAAAGTAAATAGCCGCCCACCTGTTTAATCACAGGGTTTCTTTTTTTTCTTTTTTTACCATGCAGTTATCACCATGATATCATGAAGCTTTCATAACTTCAGACAACGTAAGTGTGTTTTTTTTCACCCTTCTGCTTATGATGAGAACCAGAAGTTTACTTATAGACTGAAAGCAAACAGAAAGTCAAACGAAATGTAAACGCTTAAGAAGTTTTGAAACAAAGCCGTTATTCCGATTTAACGGTTTATCATACTAGGCCACGGCCCATAAAAATATTCTCGAGGCTGAGTTACTAGATCACGACATAAATATTTTTTGGATTCTTGCTTGTTCTAGCCTTGGACTTGTTACTAACACCGGTGGAACTGGTCACCAGCTCACACACACACACACACACACACACACACACACACACACACACACACACACACACACACACACACACACACACACACACACACACAAATGGAGAGGAGTTAGCAGATCTTCACAGATTTGTGTTGCATGGAAATGAATGCTACCTTGGCAGGAAGTGGGGACATGGGGGAAAAAGAAAAGCCAGCCTTTCATCATTTTCCCCCAAATCAGAGGAGGAAATTAATATGAATGCCCTCAGGTGTGGAGGGGAAGGAAATTCAAGGGGCCTGATGAGGTCCCTGAAGGATGGGTTCTGGACAGTGCCGGAACTTTCCAGTTGGGTTCAGTCCAGAGTGGGGGAGGCGGCCCTGCATGGCGTGTAGGAAAAGAACACGCAAACAGCAAGCTACTGATTGTTATGCATACACATGAACTGAACACATACACATACACGCACATGCACACATGCAGTCACACACAGGAAACAAAAAAGAAATAAACCCACTTTATCCGACACAATTCCAATAGAGACGTACTGCCCATGCTAAACCCCATATCCCTTAATAATATTTAAATCACAAATCCATGATGTCAGTGGAAAATGTGTCCATCTAAAAGTCAAAATATTATTTTTGGATGTTGAAATTATATTTTGTGCACGCTGCCAAATCTACACTGAGTTCACTTAGTCAGTTATATCTTTTTGCATAAAATATAAAATGTCTAGGTATATTACAGCAAAGCACCTGTGATTAGTGTGACAATACGTATGGTAATTGGTAAATGAACACACCAACACTCTTCATTGCAATTGTACTCGGTTTTTACAACCCACAAAATAGAATGTCAATCCTATTCTGGGCGTTGGTAGATTTTACCACAGGAAACCCTCTAGAGTTTTAGATACAGATCAGCTGTTTATTCTCCAGATATTTATCCAGACTCACTGACCAGGCCACTGACTACTCCTACGGTGTCCTGCATGGGTCAGTAAGTGTTAACGCGAAGGCCATCAGTGTGGTGTCAACGTGCGGTTTGTGAGCTTTGTGAGTGGTCAACTTCAGGAATAAATTAGCCATGAGCGACGGCCTCTAGACAAGACAGATGATCATACTTGTAGACCCTCCCCATTTTCACTGTCCTCTCCTGGTATTCACCCTGGGACAATATTCTCCCACAGTTCTTCCAAACTAGGAGAATATCCGAATTTTATATTTAAAAAAAGGAAAATCAGTCTCTTGTATCTACATGGCCGGTGAACGGGAATTGTCCGTAGTATTTTTATATGAAGTTCCTATCCAATCATAACTCAATGCGCAATAAGACGCATGTTGTGATTGGCCATCCATCAGGCAGCACTCTATCAGGTGCAAATGCTGCTAGTGCTTCTACACACTTCAGCAGCAACGCCTGAAGAAAATAGAGCTGAAAAAAATGGAAATATTAAAATATTTATATGTTTATTAAGTAATAAAAAAAAAGGTTAAACTTATTCTCTGTCAGCTGCTTATTTTGTGATTCACACCCTTAGAAATTCACTAGAATGCAGGAAATGAAGTCTGGAAACTGATTGTATTCTGGGGGAGCACCCCCAGATCCCCCATGGTGTTTTAGGAATATCTCCTTGAAACCTCCCTTCCGTTCTGAAGGCTAAAGGTTTGCAAGCATACAGAGGATGTGCCGATAACAGAGATCACAGATCTGTAGATCAGCAGCCAGACAGAGCTCCATCTGCAGACAGACAAGCTGACATCAAGTAGAGGATGAGTTGGTATTAAGAGCATTATTATTTGGACCTACATATACCGACGGTCTTTATACATTGAACGTTTCCAATACAGTATAGGAAGTTTCACTGAGTGGACAGACCACTGGAAACAGGGAAGGGAGAGGACAAAAAGAGTTTTGAAGCGTTGCCAATAATCTGTTTCACCTAAATAGCTTCACGGCAACGACACTAACCTCCTAGTGGCACCGAGAAAATGACCGTTCTCCACACAGTGCGACATGGCCTGGGGGATGCATGAGATAGGGGGACTGACAAACACCAAAGACAACTGCTGAGTCAATGTTTGTCAGGATACGCAAGGGAGGGAGGGAGGGAGGAAGAATGTGTCCTTGACAACTTAAACGCTTTGGGATTGAACACGACTTATTTTGACAGTTAGTTCTATATCAATAACTTTGTTTTTCCAATGCACACCAAGACAGATGCAGGGTGATGCAGATAGACAGACACGCAGAGACACATGAATGCACGCACACACATACACACACACACACACAAAGGGTCAAACACCCTTATGTACAAAAAATATACTTCAAGAGCAGTGGGTTCTCGACAATCAATTCCAGAAAAAAACTGAAGCTGTGAATCGAAAGTAATGCGAAAAGTAGTTCTTTGCCTTACAGAAACACCATCAGCCCGATTGAAACTGCTTTTTCCACGTAGGCTGTTGTCACTGAGCGGAATTAAAATGTAGAATCCCCTTTAACACGATCGTGCAGCACAGGGCCATTTTGTCCAGCGGTCCCTGAGGTGTCGTTTAGGCCTTTCAGAAAACCTTTAAATTCACACTCACACACACATCCCCCCCCCACACACACACACACACACACACACACACACACACACACACACACACACACACACACACACATACCCACACGTACACACACCCCAAGAACAGCGGACGGGCCTCACACACTCGCACATCGGCCATAAAGCCGGACTGTGACATATTGTAACTGTTGCATTTCATTTTGCTGCCGAAGCTCTGCTGTCACTCACTTCATCTGAAGGATAGTGTCCTGGTTTACAATTAACAGCAGAAAATGGTGAACAGAAACACCCCCCCCCCCCCCCCCCCCCCCCACCTTGATGGACACAAGACTTACAGCAGCACCGGTGAGCAACCTCCTGAGTGTCTGGGATCGGAGATATATATTGAACATGGCTAAGTGTGAGGGGAATGCAGACAGAGTCCCTGGAATTCCTCCTCTACAGGGGGGCTCCCTCAGCGGGTGCACGGTACATGGGCGTCATGGCTGAAGCCATAGGTGTTGTCAATGCAACCCTTCAGTACAATCATATCCTCGTAAGGATAAATAGGGCAGTTTTTATGTTATTAGTCCTGATTCAGCTTAGAGGTGTAGTGTGTAGAATTGAGTGGCATCTAGCGAAATGGACTTGGCAGAAATGGAATATATATTCATAAATTGTTCTAATTTGTGTATATTTCCATGAAAATAAGAATCATTGTTTTTACGTTACCTTAGAATGAGCCCTTTATATCAACATAAGGAGCGGGTCTTCTTCAAAGGAGCCTGCCATGTTGCATTGCCATGTTTCTACAGAAGCCCAGAACGGACAAACAGCTCTAGAGGGGACGCATTTTTAACTAACAATCATAATCGCTTTCTAACTTGTTTGCTACGACCTATAGTGTTACAGACTAAAAAACATTATCCTCATCAAAATCATCTCCCTCTCTGGCTTTCAGAGACCAGCGATGATGATGTGCCACCAGCACCACTTCCTGCTCCCAGTGCAAGGCATGATGTCTTCCCCTACACTCAGACACAGTTGCACCATAATCAGACATGCTGACTCCTGTACAAGGACCTCCCTGTGTAACATTAAGCATTAGTGTGGATAAAGTTGTAAATCAGTTCCTCCAGAACCCCCCCCCCCCGACCACCACCCCTTCAAAGACCCCTCCCCAGACACACACATACACACACACACACACACACACACACACACACACACACACACACAAGCTTTCTTGTTTATATCTCCACCAGAAAGGATAAAGTCTTTGTGCACTGGGCAGCGTTTTAGATCTGATGTCAGCAGCTCATGTGAGAGAGGATGACGTTGTCCTTTGAAATGCACCAGCGATAAGCACCTAAAGAAATGTACATCTCCTTCTCCCAGGGCCATTGGTAGGAAACAGCATAACATCACACACGCAATGTCCTCAACACGCGATTACACAATCAACCTCTCTTCCCCTTCATTAAATAGATTTCATACTCTACGACCATGTGTGTGTGTGTGTGTGTGTGTGTGTGTGTGTGTGTGTGTGTGTGTGTGTGTGTGTGTGTGTGTGTGTGTGTGTGTGTGTGTGTCGGGCGGGGGGGGGGAGGGGGATGTCGCGCAATGAACAGTAATTAGTTCAATCTCATGGTATATCGTGGCTATATGATATGCTGCAGAATAATATTTTTTTGTTTCCAAGCTTTCATTTTCTGTCCCCGAATTACAACCATTCATCATGCGCTCATTACAAAGACAGTCCGTCTGAAACGACTTCCAATTGCCTCTCGTTTCGAACCCCAAACGATGCAGGATGCACATATTTCACCGCGCTGTCGTACATCAACTACGTTATTGCATGTCACGAATGAAGGAGGGGTGGGGGGAGGGGTGAATCGGTTGATTAAGAAAGAAAATGAAGAAGAAAAAGTATATAATGAGTCTATCATATAGGAAAAGTCAAACAAACTTTTTTATTACCCGAGTTTTGAACGCTCTTTAATCAGAATGCACATCCCAGCGTTTTGACAATGTCGTTATATTTATATCACAAAACAACAAATAAAAAATTTATAAAACACGCTACTATGCTGCAAGTCCAAACCATCACTTTGAACAGCGAGAAGGAGAGAATCTGGAGTCCAAGCCATAGGCTGAAACATTGACATGTTGTGTGTGCTTCTCCTTAATCAAGTTGTAAGTACAACAGAATTATTCTACATTCATCACCGACACCTAAGCTGTCAGTGATGTTTAATGAGCATCAATTAAGCTGTTTCAACACACTAGCTCAGCACACACACTGCACAGGCAAACACGCAAGGGGAGAGAAAACATCAATATAAGGACCAGAGTTTAAAAGAACTGGATTACACTGGAACAAAGAGAGAGCTTTATATATATATATATATATATATATATATATATATATATATATATATATATATATAAAGCTGACTACAATGAAACAGGCCATGTTTATACCCTGCCAAAAACTACAGTTCAACCCTACTTAGCCATTTCCAGCCTTCGTTCGTAAATACAACCTTTGGTTTAGATGCTAACGAGGATCAACCTTACATTTCATTCATTTATGTTGTGTCTACATCTAGAACCTTCAAGCCTGAACATTCAATCTGTTTTTTACCAGGCCATGATGAACAAACGCTCTTTTCTGCAATATGCAGATGCAGAACCTAAAATTTAAGAAATGACCGCTAAATGTTAACATAAAGATTAACATAGTTGTTCCATGAACATTTATTTCATTTTGTCACGGTATTGTTGTAAAAAAAATAACAAACTGAACTAAGAATTAAAAAAAGGAATCACTTTATTATACATGAATAATAAAATAAACAATGTTTACTTTTGGGTCATTTATTGGTGCAAATCCGCATCTTTCCCCCAAAAACATGTCTCTGTCTCTATATGGATTAGCATTTTCATTTCCAACGGAAGTTAATAGGGGCCATCATAATGTTTTGGTTGTGTGTTGTTATGTTTACATTTCATTCTGTAACAAAACTAATGTTATCACTACTAAACATGATTGCAATGGTTCCAATAACTGCATTTCTGAAGGGCAACACCCATTTATTTAATGATGGTACAAAAATTGCCTAACCCTAACATCAGTACATCTAAAAGTCATATGGTGTTTCAATGGAGCATACTGTGGTTTAGTAAATAACATCAGTATAACTATATGGTGTTTCAATGGAGCAAACTGTGTTCAGTTAGAAATCTTTGTTTGGTGATTTTCTCTGTATATTTAACTATTAGTGGATTCATGTTGCATAGTCTTACGGTTTTTTTTATTTGCAAGAAAGATTCTTCCCGAAGAAAAATAAATACCACTTCTTAGTTGTTTCATAAAAATTGAAATAATAAAAATCTTGCTACGCCCTACTTGTCTTTTAATGTGCTAGATACTGTGTTTCCTGTGTTTGCGCCACCTGTGACTGCACTCCCACTGTGTTGACCGATACATGGCTGATAAAGTCAATCAGATGTTAACTACAAATCAGTAGTTTGCTTGAGTCTTTTTGCGAAGAACGTGGCATTAGAGCCAGAACGGTACTCTAATGAAAGCCCTCGAATTTGACCCACGGCATAGAAACACGAGCACGGGTGTGTGTGTGTCTGTGTGTGTGTGTGTGTGGGGGGGGGGGGGGGGGGGGGGGGACAGCAAGGTCAACGCAGAGACGGTGGAACATTGACTTGATTCATCAAACTAGTTTCTATGTAATTGCTCCGCATGATGACTAATAAACCACATAGGCTGTAAAGCTGTCACAGGGCCATCAGTCCAATGCTAAATGAAGTAACAAAAGGTGCAAGGTTCACAACTTCATTCACTGCCAGAGTGAGGTGTCCAAAAGCACTCTCTTCAGCCATAACTTCACCAGCTTGCTCATTGAATTTTTGATGTGCACGCCACATTGTAGATGTTCAATGTTAACGTGGTTGGGTTTTTATTTAATTTGTTCTCGTTCCTGCTTCTAAACACAGTTGATAATAGGCTATTCACCTTAGTAGGCTATTCCACTTGTTATTTCTAACCGTGGAGAAATTCCTATTCATCGGAATAATGCAGCTAAAAATTTTATATAACAGAAGCTATAAATGACTATCATGGCCCAAAGCATAATACAGCATCACTGCCTTCTTTATGATGTTTCAGTCTTTTTGGTCTGAAGAAGCCTCAAACACATGCTATGTCATGTTTTTGATATTTTAGCATTTTAGCATGTAAACCCATTTTTATCAGACTGACCTCTCAGAGTGTGCCGGAGCAAACAACGTAGAGGCAGTTTACCTTTGTAATTGTTACAGATCGCAACCATTAGCACAATATTGTCATAGCTCCTGCTCCTGCAGTCAGGAGCTGCGGAGGGTTAATTTGCATAATACATCTTAATTGAAGCTCATTAAGGGTTTGATAAGAAGCAAATCAGGTACACCGTAGAAAAACTTAGATTAATGCTCTCGCTGTGTTTTGGCACTTCTAAATTCAGGGACAATTTCAAATATTTTTTTTGTCTGGGATTACTGGCAGGGACACATTCCCAGATTGTTTAATTTCATTCTCTTATGTTTCTGATATGGATTTGAAATAGTTGACATGAAATTAGATTTCATTGTAACCGATTGAAAAGCAACTGTTACTTTTTACAGCCATGGCTCTGCAATCAGGGCTCTTGTCCGAATCATGCGAGTGCAGAATGATTTAAGAGAGTACAGTTAGTACGTTGTGAACCACTGCATTGTTTTGACACATTCACGTGACAGCTGTTCGCTGACTACTCACATTCCCATCGTCTTCATTAGGGTTGAGGTGTCCTAGCGGACACAATGAGACAAGCCCTCTGAACTGTTATAGCAGTGTAATAAACTAGTGTAGCAATGCTAAAATGGCCTTGAAAATTTACCTAAAGTGCAGTGTTTTTTTTTTAACCTTAAACACATCCCCCAGCAAGCAATCGATATCCGGATCCCAGAGTTGCTGTTATATTTATAGGCCAACCTCCATATTTATTCACTGTAAATACACAACACAAGGTACAAAGTCCCCGCCCCCATTTGGACAAAGCACCATAACATGATTTCCTTTGTGCTCAGGAAGTCTGGCAGAATTAATGCACTTTAGCGCTCACGTTGTTTTCTTTTGCATTCATCTCACGACACGCCAATTACCGTTCGATTACACGAGTGAAGATAAATAACAATAATACTAATAAAAAATAACAACCACAAAGAAATCTCGTTCTAGTTATGGGCAGTGGAAATATTATCCACATGAATCAACCCCTGCGAAGGCATATCAAATTGTGTCATTTGCCTGGAAACTAGCGCAGGTCTCGGGGGGAGGCAAGGTGAACGAGGAGCTGAGCAACCGCCGCACGGGCCTATGCCTCGAGACCAATCAGAGCAGCCCTCTGCCCCCCCCCCCCCCCCCCCCCGCCTCCATCCCCCAGCAGATCGGCATGCTGGAGGGCACGGGAGTCTTGGTTCTTATCACCTAGACAGTGCAACGCCCTGTCTGCGCCTCAGCAACAAACACAAACAAAAGACTTCCCTTAAAACTATTATCCGCACCTGTCACCCCAACATGGTGGTGACATACAGAGGAGGAAGGAGACAACATCACAGCCAAACTAACTGATGGGACTGTTTTTTCATAATTTATTATTTTTCATTATTTTATTTTTTAGTTCTTTGGGCTTCAACATAGAGAATGAAAATGAGCTGAGGAGGAGAAAGTTATTAAGAGGCTTTCATGGGGCTGTACATCCAACTGAGAAAAATTGCAAGCACTGCAACAAAGTGTATGTCCTCATATGGTACGAAACTTACAAGGCTGAATGTTGTATAAAAAATTAACACAAATTCAAATCATTTTGGTCTGTATTTGGTCTGTATTTAGTCTACATTTGGAGCTACATTTGGCAGAAAGCGGAAAAAATGAAGGCATTGACACAATATTTCTGCTTCAACTAGATCGGCATCTAATCTGCAAGGCTCCCATTCAGAACTCACTCTATTCACTATGTCTCTAAACATGTCTCTAAAAATGTCTCTAAATGGGTCTCTAAACATGTCTCTAAATGGGTCTCTAAACATGTCTCTAAACGGGTCTCTAAACATGTCTCTAAATGGGTCTCTAAACATGTCTCTAAACATGTTTCTAAATGGGTCTCTCATCATGTCTCTAAACATGTCTCTAAATGGGTCTCTCAACATGTCTCTAAACATGTCTCCAAATGGGTGTCTAAATGGGTCTCTAAACAGATCTCTAAATATGTCTCAAAACATGTCTCTAATCAAGGACATACAGGGCATTAACATGGTTGTGGAAAAATAATATATATATATATTTTTTTTTTTTACCCAATCTATCAGCCAAGAACTATAAAGATCACATTTCAGATCTGACTTAAATGTTCCACCACAAAGCTGAATATCTCTAAATGCATTACAGCAAAAATGATTTCCTATGTATGTCTTAAAATAGTATTTAATGGTTTTTTAACATGGCAATGTTTAACACTGACCAAGGCTTGACCACATATTTATCATTGATCAATAGTAGTCACTAGTACTCAGTATAATACTGGATCAATAGTCACTTCCTGTACAGGTGACAAAACAGAGGTGGACTTTACTCCTGAGAATCCAAACAAATGCAATCAGATATTGCATACAAATATAGGCCTAATAATGTGATTTACATATACTATATTCAACAACAAAAAAATGAACCATGTGTTACTCCAAATTCACATCTAAACTGCAGTAATTGTAAATACTAGTTCATTGTGCTGTCATTGTCTTTCAGTAAATGTATTTAGTCACTTAAGAGTTGGTCAAGCTGCAGTGCGTCCCGTCATTTTCCTTTTTAGCTTTTACCCTTCTAAAATCAACTTTCATTCTTTAATAAAAAAAAATTATAAGCTAAACTCGATAAACAACATCTGCCTTGATTGTAGGATGTTTCCAGAACAAACCACTTAGGAGGAATTTCTGCAAGCCAATTCCCACAAGCTGCTGTCAGTCACTAGCTGGCACTGCAACACTTAATGCCTTTGTCTGTTCTCCAATTTATCTTGTTAACAGCAAATTGGGCTAACAGTCTGAGGCACGGAGCTATTGTAGAAAAAAAAATCTAAAAGGAAAGAAAATAAAATAGAAATGGCAAGAGAAATAACAGAAAATAGCACAAAAGCCCCCAAAAAGGCATTGGATGCACTGAGAGGGCATTAGGTTCACGTTATAAAACATATTTTCAAATGGAATTTCATCCTTGATCTGTGTCAGGTATGTTCCACGAATGTAAATATCAAATTACAAAGAATATGCAGAGAATGTAGATGAAATACAACTGGACTTCACATTTGTGTCTCCCCTCAAGTCTACAAAAATGCTTAATAATAATATAATTCCCAGAGGAAAACAGACGCATCCCAGATAACAAATGACCTCAGATTAACATTTGAGCTTCATTTTATATTTACACTGTTTTTTTTTTTATACTTCTACAACAAATAACATTAGGGGGGTACTGCATCTTTAAGAACCCCTCCTCCATACAAACACACACACACACACACACACACACACACACACACACACACACAAAATAAGAAACCTATTACTTTGCATCTTCCACGGTCTTATTTCAATAGCCCTCTCTCCTTGTTCCCCCTGCACACATCATTAAACATATTATTATAACATGACTGTCAGCCTGCATCTCTCCCCGCTCCATTCTTGCTCTGCCAGGTAATCAATTTGTCGTCACTCTCTGTAACCCCAGTAAAGTCATCAAGTGAAATGAGTTACAGCTGCAAAGAGCCCTCAAGAATACAGGAAAAAAAGAAAAGAAAAACGAACAAACGCAAGAAAAATGACAACAGCGCCCAGGAATATTCCACCGCTTGAAAGCACATCCCAGGTCTTGAAGATGAAATATTAATGCACAATTTGTTTATCTGCAGCCACACATCTCTCTCCGGTGCCGAGCTGTTAATTTTCTATCGGCACAGACAACGGATCAGTCAGTCATGAACTCTTCACAGCCATTACCGGGAGACATTTTGATTAAGTATTCCTAATGTAGTGGATAGGAAAGAATGAAAACACTCTGCCTGCCAACTTTTGATTGACCATTAAGCCACTGATGAATGTGCCTGTCAGAGAGGAGACAATTACCTCAACAATGAAGAAAGTCTTGTGGAAAGCTTATTTCTCTACAGGGCTGACACAGTTACCAGAGTACAGGCGCGGACAGCTGAGAGCGTGTAAAGGGATCACTTAGGCATCCTCTCACAAGTTCACTGCATAATAGTGGGGACATTGTTTTTTAAGAAAGACAGGCTTTTTGGATGCGGACATGTGGGAAAATAGTTTTTTGCTGTGTGTGTGTGTGTGGGTTTGTGAACATGTGTTTGTATGTGTGAATGTGTGTGTATGTGTGTGTGTTGGTGCGTGCGCGTTTGTGAGCGTTTGTGAGCGTGTGTGTGTGCGTGCGCATTTGTGTGTGTGTGTGTGTGTGTGTGTGTGTGTGTGTGTGTGTGTGTTTAACTGTGTAAGTGAAACGAGAGTGTGCTTCACAGATAAGGGTCTCAGAATCTTAAGCGGGCATAAAGAGCGGCCATTATTGGCAAAGAACAATCACCATCTGGTTGCTACATCTGAACCATAATAAAGACTGATAACTTGTCCACACAACAAACAAGTGCTCGCATCATTGCTGGAAAGAAATACCGTTGATTCATTCCGTTTTAATCAACTACCTCAGTCCTAAATGTAGTGAAATATTCGCGTGAAATTCTTGATTTGCTGGCAGCATTTTAAATAAGGTCAGGGATAATAGTTGTGTGACCTTTGGTGTAATACAGAATGTGTTTTACAAAATAAAAGTCGAGAAAAGATTTAGATTGACTATAGCAAATCATAACCCCTCCACTCGACTTATATGATGCTTTGTAAATAGTCCAAGAAGCATGTTTTGAACGGCAATGACACAAAAGTTATATAGAGAAGGATTTTTGCGTACACGCGTATGTGCGCGCACTCTCGCGCGCGTTTCCCTATCCGCTGTCAGCGTGAACGGAGTGCATGTGTTGGAGTGCAACTCATTCTCCATTTGTCTATCAGATATTAAGAGTTCAAACAGAGTTCATCAGTTTCATATTCTGTCGTGGAACCACATCCATTTCAGTTGTCTTATTTAATGGCTTTCTCTTAAGATTTTAATAGATTTTTAATGTTGATAAAAACTTTACGTTTTGCTCAGTCAATAACAATCTGGCAGCATATGGGAAATGATCAATATTGCAAAAGCACATGCCGAGCCTATTATCAAATAAGCAAATGCATTTTACACTTTATCTAACACTTCACGTATTTCTTTTATTTCTTTTTTTTAAATTTGTAGTTGGGATATTGTTATAGTGAGTTCTGACGGTCACACTATGTGACTGAGCGACAGCGTGATGCTATTAGCCATGTTCTCTTGAGATACGAATCAGCTGGAGCGCTAAGGGAAAAGCAACACACACAAACGAACGGCCAAATGTCACGTTTCCATTTCAATCCTCACGCAGACCGTTCGGATGTAGAAAAAGGTGCAAAAGTCCTGCTTACCCGCAGCCCGTTTCGGCGCCTGCTGTTTCCTCCGTGGCATTTTGGAACTCGCAGTTCACTGTTCTGCCCAGGTGAAATGTTCTATGCGGTCTAATATAGTCCATACATAGAGAGAGAGAGAGAGATAAGGGGTCTTTACGTTGGTCTCAGTGTAGTTCTCTCTAACTATATCCCAGTTATAAGAACCCGTTGTCAAGGAAAAGCAGATGTCAGAGCGGCTGCTGTTCCCTTCTTCACCTTCTCTTCCCCGACGAGCGGATCTTTTCTTTTTCCTTCACCTTCCGTGTTTGTCCATCAAAGCCACACACAACGACGTCTGTCAGTCTGTTTCGCGATGGGATGTATGCGATATGTGGCGAGAAGCGCGTAAAGCGTGGGGCTAATGGTATTACGCACAGTGCAGTGAGGGTGAGGCGATGCCAGAAAACATCTATCCATAGAACAAACTGAACATTAAAAACTCCTCCCCTCTCGCCTGGACTTGATGGCAGCGGGACATTTGTTACACTAGATAACCATGAGTTTATTAAAGGAACAGGGGCCAGAGAAAACACGAGAAGGTAGCCTATGTGCTTTCGGTTGTCGGATCAGAAAGACGTGAACCGTACATTGTAGAAAACGGGCATTCGTTTTCACTGGTCATCTCCACAGCGTTATCGGTGATTTATTCGGGGATGTTTGAGGATGTTTCTCAAATATGAAACAAATGTAAGCCAGGCAAATGCTGCGATTACAACATTTAAGTTAAACAAGCCATAGGCGATATTTATGTAAGTGAAAAAGCATGTAATTATGAACTTTTAGATACATAAAAAATATCTTATTACCGCTTTTTACAGAATATATTTTTCCAATGACTAGAATCAAATAGTCCTATAGTATAATATAAAATGTTAGAATAGAAAAGAATACACACTAATATTAGAATATACTACTTTATCACAAGGGAAACAAAAAAGTCTGTTTAAAACCATGTTTACGGATTGAGTCATATAGAAGGACAAATAAACATTTGGGTTGACTTATCAGAGTGGGGATTCAAAGCATGTATTCGACGTTTCATTCAGTTAGGCTGTATATAATTGTAATTCAATAACAATTACTCCACAATGACACAAAGTAGGCCTATTTATCAAGCACTATTTGTAGTAATGCAAATTAATATAAGCCTTCTTTATATGATTATGTTTGTGTGTTTGTTTTATGTTATGGCTCTAAAACTACCCACAACCATGACAGGAAGGGTTTTATTGGAAGCATGCTAACGTAGGAAAGATCATCCGTTCCCATCTCCAACCCAGCGTTGGTTGTTATGTTTGGAGCTTGAACGCCTCACTACTTATGACCTAATCATATCCCAAGTTGAGGTGATGGATGGTTTCATTTCAAAGAGACAACGCCCATTAGATGTCCAGCCTCATCTCGTGTTACAAATGGTTTCCTGATAATATTTCATGCGCCCTGTTTGTGTCGGTCACTCATTTTTTTGTCTTCCCACCGCGCCAAAGACCTCCCTGAACTCTAGGTGAACCGAACGTGTGATTCATCATGTGCTAGATTCGGCCCAAAACATGCATCTCTTGCGGCCTTTACATGATGTGTTTGATGTGTGTGTGTGTGTGTGTGTGTGTGTGTGTGTGTGTGTGTGTGTGCACGTGTGTATGTGTGTGTGTGTGTGTGTGTGTGTGTGTGGAGTAGGTGTGTGTTATTTGGTTTGTGTTGTCTGTTATTTGGTTTGTGTGTGTCTGTGTGTATGGGGGGGGGGGGGGGGGGTATGTGTGTCTCAGGGTATATATGTGTGTGTGTGTGTGTGTAGTGTAGCTGTGCCTGCACATGTGCATAATCACACACGCATGCATTCGTGTGCTCACATATATGTTAAAACCACAACAAAGTTTTCCTCCCCGGTGCATTCCAAACTCTGAGTGTTCGCCCATGCACAGGTGTCACCGGAGGTTACCCGTGCAGATGGGGGATCTCCTCAACCCTGAAGCCTTGATGAGTTTTTACTCCGTCACATGAATGTGCCTTTCTTACCTGGCTGCACAGAGGATTTTCCAGCCTATAACTTCAACAGATTTCACCAGAGTGTGCGGCCCACCACCAGAACAAATTGGGACAATCGCTTTCTTTGCTTCTTGCTTTCTTGCTTTCTTGCTTTATTTTTCAACTAAGTTTGGTCAAAGTTTGTGTTTAAATGAAGTATCATGAACTCAACTGAACTCAACTATACTTCATACTTCATATTTGTATTCAATTAATAGATTTAAGATGGAAAAAAAAAGACCCAACAACAGGAAGGAGCTCTAATATTCCAAATATTAACAGAAATAATATGAACAATAGTTTGATGTTTTTGTTAGAACAGCATTATCCTGTGATAATGCTGCTAAACTGACAATTAAAAGGCTCAATTAATGTATGGTCTCTATTTATTTTCTCTGTGAATGCTCAACATTTGTATGTTTTGTGGTAATGGGAAGGGTCAACCAACTTTAAACGTCATAACATATCAGTCAATAAGAGACATTTTAAGCTCTCTCAAATACAAATTCACCACATCAGTTCAAATGAAGTTTGAATTCAAGCTGAAAAAAGAGAAAGGTCTCATAGAATGAACAGTGACATATGCAGAAACATCTGCAGGCAAGAGCAGATGCCCAGCCTTGAGATTAAATACATATAGCAGCCTGATGACCCTACAATAAGACAACACCATAGCCCAACAATATACCAAGCAACTGCAAATACAGATGGATGTTTGACTATGATTAGCAACGGTTTAACCCTGAAAAAAGTATATAAAAACACCAAAATATAATTAAACTCACCGACCGTGATATTATGAATTACACAATAATATATCGTTTTTTGGTTCGGAGGCAAAGCATCACAGTAATCAAATAAAAAATCGATATTGAATATTGCCATTTTGAAAGTGTTTAAAAAGTCTACTATTATTTATCATGACATGTTCTTTAAATGACGGCTTTAAAAGTAACTTTCTGACCTGTAGGTCATTTATGCAATATGATGTCCTCACAGCAGTAACGCAGAGCCTAATTCCTTTGAAGGAAAAGCTGACGTAAAAACAACAAGCGGAGGTGTATGTTTTCTGCAGTAAAAGAAGCACTCAGAGACAGACTCGCTCTCCTTCTCTTTCCCTTGCTCTGTCTGCCTTTGGGGCTGAATTTTTAAGTCTGATAGTTTCTCTGTGAGCCTCTCATCATCATTTTAAAGACATATAAACAATTGTGATAACTTTGATTCCGGAGGCTCCTATATCCCATTTCTGGCCTCATATTCCAGACGGCCGTTAGGATTACAGCAGGCTGAATCTGTACAATTGTATTGTACTAGTTTACAGAAATGTGTACTCAAGGTAAATTAGAAAGCACATAACAAGTGAACATTCTGAACTTTTGTATGTAAGAACCTTTTTTTACTATTGTGTTTTTAATGACAATATATGGATATAAATATAGGATCAGTAAAGGGTAAGTTTGTATATTTGTTATCTTGTTCAAAATGCAGGTAACATGCACACTTTTTGCATGCTGATATGGGTCCAAGCAACTTCATTATTGCTTTCGAAAGAGTGAAATAGCAGTAATAGCTATAGATATACAATACAGTTTTACTGTATTTGTATTGGTTTTACTGTATCGTAATTAATTGTACTATTATTCCCGAAAAATCATAATGACAACCATGGATTTATTTATTACCATGGATTTATTTATTTATATTAGTCACTAGAAGTAAAAAAATTACATTCATGCCCGCTGAGATTCATTGTTGACAAAAGCCATGTTCATTGTGGGAAATGTAAATAAAAAACATCTGGGAGGTTTTCTGCTCCTATTTTTTGTTTGTTCATTCAAAAGGATTTCCTTAAAAAAGATGCAAATGTACTACATTAAATGTGGTGTATTTGGATGTTTCATATATGTGTTTGTTTATTTGTATGCCCTCTTTGGAAAAAATATCTTAATATCAACCATTTGTCTTAAAGTTGCCAAGAGCAAAGTAGCCAACTAAGGCCACTGATGTGGTGAGGGTACTTCATTCATTGTTGAACTATTTCTAATTTACTTTGATCATAATTTGGCGAAAATAAAATAAACATGAAACTACTAGTGTGGGCCGATTAGGGATATTTGATCCTATATCCGCTACTAGCTTCTAGCTGTGGAGCTAAGCCTGCAATCTATCACCGCTATGAGATCCCAGTTCCTGGATTTAACTCCAGTCAGGTTGACCACAAAGAACAAAAAACAAGGACTTCCATGACGCATTGTTGTTCACTTTGATGCAACATATGGTGTGCCATTATATGTCTTAGAGAGATTACAAGTCTTACAAGTTAAAGGTCTTAATTTATGTTTGCCGTGGAGCATAATGACACGGTTAGGGGTAGGAGTTGTATATTCACTTACACCCAGATGTAACCTGAGTCAAGGCAAAAGCACACGTTTTCATATCTTTAAGAAAATGGAAATCTCATGCTGGTCTAAAGCTGAAATATGACACTTAAAATATGAGGCATAGGGTGACCGGGTGTGAGGGAGGTGGGGGGGGGGGGGGGGGGGGGTGTGGTGTGTTATTAACCATCTATAAAAGCCAACTTTTTGACCCAATAATATCCATGCAAACAATGTATCCAGCCTTGCAGCTTGACCTATTTCCTCTCATGTAATGTATCGTCAAAGCAGCCTTGTGAAATGACTTAATTATTCATGCTTGATTTCAAAATGAAGAGCTTTAAGAACATGGTTCCACAGGAGGATTGACACACGCAATGCTGCTCTTACAAGCACACACACAGGGGCACACTGGGACCTGGCCCTGCACACACACACCCTTGACTGACTTCATCCACTGTGTTGTGCTCAACGCATTAAAGCCAGAGTGAAGATAAATGCCCTGTCAGCGCCTTTAATGATTTATTTCAAACATTTCACTAGATCCAATAAGGTTGCAATCTATGGCAGGTAATTGTTTATACAGAAAGGGAGGCCATTTTGTTTGTTTTATTGAGCATTGAGCAGAGTGCACACACTCAAGCTCAGAAATGAGTGCATTATCAGAGACATCAATCCGCCCCACTGTAGGCCATACGAACGCCTGCACACAATGCAGTCCTTCTCACAAATAAAATATTATGTTCTCTAAGGACCTGTGTGCGCTGTCATATTCAAAATTAACTATTAACTCCTTATAATTTCCTCTCTCTCTCCCTCTCGCTCTCTGTCTCTCCTGGTGTCCCTCGGCCCATATGGGAATGTCTAACCCATGCTGCACATGTTCAGTGCACTCCCCCAGGTTGCATGTACAGCAGTGAGGTAAGGGGATCAGAGCAGCCTGTCACTTGTCCCTCGGCATCGCTTTAGTTTGTGGCGACAGTGCGTCCACCCTGGGTTTGTCAGTGTCTCCTCAGACCTGACCTGCCTTGTTCTGCACGTGGCAAAGGATGCTGATGGACGTTTCCAGTTCTCCTTCTCCGTGTCCATCACTCGCGGTCGGGATGCATCCCTGACGTTATCTTAGTTTGAGTGCCTGAAATTTGTTGACAGTTGCAGAGGGTGGTCTGCAGTTCTGCCACCCTCAATTACGGGAGACGGCTTCTGATTTTGACTTGAGGGATGTAGGTTGCCTGCTGTGCATAAATGCTCAATTGCGGTCGATCGATAGCTCGCTAATAGGTTTTGAAAATTGAAAACAATGCAAATAGGGAGGATGTGTCTAGCCTGCTGGGTGGGGGTGCGGTGTGAGTTGTGAAGTACAAACCTTTAAAGAGCTGTTTGAACGGGAGCTAAGTGACATCATTTTGTTTATTTATTACTGTTTCGTTTTACCGGATTACTCTCATTCCTTACCTTCGCCTTTCATGTGAGGATACTTTGCTGGCAGGCAGTTGTGACTTTGTCCTCCTCATTTTCCGTCAGTTGCCGCTGAGAGAAGACAACAAAATATTCAATTAGAGCTCTGTGTCTCAATGGAACAGTTGGGGTTTCTTCACCAGGAGCAGCTTAATCTTAAGGTCTGTTTCTAATGGAGATGGAGGCAACCGGTTAACCAACGTTGCCACCCATGCTTTCCCTTCCTCTTCTTGAGGAGGACAACTCCAGCTTTTAATAAACATGTAATAAAAAGCAAAACAGCTGGTATCTGCATCACAGATGGTGCCTTTCTTGGCATCTCCAAGGAAGGGGACCACACATACAGATGGCTCATTATTCCAGCATTTGGTTATGCATATTGCACAACATTTTATTCCAATGCTTAACAACCAGTATAAGCAATACAGGTGTTACTATTTTCCACGTGGAACCCCTTCAAAGTAAAGGTTCAGAATCTTGTTTCTGGTTGTATCATACTGCATCGCCTGCTTACCAGTGTTTTCATTATCGTGTTATTGCATTCATCTTCTGTTATGTGTGTAATGTGCCATCTATTGCTTGGCTAAGTAGTCAATCTCTTTTTTATGATTGAGGAACTGTTACTGTTAAAGATTACAGGTTACAACACATAAATAGAGAGTAAGAGTAAGGAATATTGATGAAAAGAGGTAGCAGCAGGGGCCAGGCCGAACCTAACCCCTACATTCATCCCCAAACTTGTATGTTCTGTCAACTTTGAAAACATGGGCTATCACGACTTGTCTTCACCTCACTACATATTTTCATATTCATACGAGACAAAACTTAACTGGTAGAATATAAAATGCCTGAAAACAAAGCAAAGTCCCATGAGGGAAATGTGTGTTTGGCGGAGTCTGTTGTGAGGTACAATGTTTTAAATTAAAGACTGTCTCTAATTGGCTACGGTCAAATAAAACCATCCTAGCCAGCCATTGCCTTCATTGGTTCATTTCCTTTCAAGTCGTTTGGCTTTGTTTCTCAGAGCAAAAAGTCTGCTCCCATTCACATGTGTGATTTTGGTGTATCCATGTATAAGCACATTAATACGTTTTTGTCTTTATTTTTTGGTTTGTTATCAGAGTAAACAATATTTATTGGGTTGACACTGTATGTGTAAAACTGTATTTATAATAGAACCACCTTTAACTGGTATACCATTGTTTTGACAACCACTGCAAATGTGGAAGAGCAGACTTGGGCTGTTTCCCACATAGGCGCTACATTCCCATTATACCATGAAGTAAGGAAAGGCTTCTGTTTCAATGTGATGATTAAGTGTGATAATTACAAGGAGGGTGAGAGAGAGAGAGAGAGAGAGAGAGAGAGAGAGAGAGAGAGAGAGAGAGAGAGAGAGAACGAGACGTTTACATTTCTCTCCGTCTCGGTGTGTGTCCCGAAACATCCAAGGGATTTTCTTTCAGACTTTCTCACACTTGACACCCCATGTATGCCAGAGCTGTCCTGTCTAATTCATAACAGGAGTCAATGTGACCTTTATCTTGGCAATGACTATAATGCACTTTAGCACATGTCAGTCTGGGCCCGGCTCATTCCCTGTGTCATATGTTTTGTCTTGCATGTTGTCCAATCACTGCAGACATCCAGCAGTGGCTTGCCGCGGCGGCCTATTCAACTTTAAAAGCAAAAGTTGACAGGTGATAATAAAAATGATAGGCTGTTTTTTGGTTCTAATTGGCTTACAAAGAGCTTCTTTAATGAAGGTGCCATTAGAAGACTTATGCATGCCTTTTTTTTGTTATTGTTGCCTTTCTGCCGTAATTAAAATAATTACAGAGCGATGACTGATCTGAACTTAACACTCAAACAATTAAAGCATTCAAATTTAGTGTTCAACTTTTTTTTTCTCCAAACAACAAATACGTAGCAGGCCAACAAAAGGAGAGGACAACTTATTTTTAATAAGCTTAAAAGCATGGCAAGGGTGCAGGAAGAATAACTGTCACTTGTTTTTTTGGCTTTAATTCCCTTCTCATGCTCATCTCATTGCTCATCAGCTAAGTTGTCAGGTCTGCATCGTCCCTTTGATGGCATCACTGACAATTAGCAAGACGCGGCCACACAAAACCATCTGGACAGCCGCGTCTGCCTCCTTGCTGATGGAGACACTTTCCTTTTCTTTTTTCTGTGGTGACTAAAATACATCGCAAGGTCAATGTCTGTCATTTTCTAAGAGCATCAGATCCACTAAGAGGTAGAGTTAGAGGGAGGGGTGGAGTTAGAGGGAGAGGTGGAGTTAGAGGGATAGGTGGAGTGAGGGGCTGAGATTATTGGGGAGAAAAGAGCCCTGAGTTACTGACAGAGAGCTCTCCCGAGTGAATTATATATGGTGGCTATATATGTGTGTATAAATATAAATATAAATATATAATCATCATTAGATAGATAGACAGACAGACAGACAGACAGACAGACAGACAGACAGACAGACAGACAGACAGACAGACAGACAGACAGACAGACAGACAGACAGACAGACAGACAGACAGACAGACAGACAGACAGACAGATAGATAGATAGATAGATAGATTCATGGACCCTGGAGAGACAGACAGATGGACAGACGGGCTAGTCTGACCCTAACCCTCACCATTGATCCATGTTAAAACATGAGTGCAGGTCAAATAAACACTGGTGTTCCCAGGGGCCCCCAGTAAACAAGACCTGAGCAGCTCCTCTGTAATACCAGTATGATGAAAGGTCTATTCTGAGAGTCAAAGAATCATCAATGGAGGTGGGGATATTGCAGCAAATGTAGCCTGTAAATTATATTTTCTTTGAATTAACCATGAAAAGTCAGGTTACTTCAAACAACACTGGAGTAAGCTGCGTTTGTCCTTATTCATTTAGTTTGACTCATTTCTATTTCCCCCTTGAATAGGTCTATTCTGGTGTGAGTCTGTGTGAGTCTACGTTTGGCTGTGTCTTTGTCTGTACATGCACATGAACATGCCCGAGCGTGCATGTGTGCATGGCATGCGCGTGGTTGTGCACCTGTGTGTGTGTGTGTGTGTGTGTGTGTGTGTGTGTGTGTGTGCACGCACGCGTGCATGCATGCGTGCATGCATGTGTGTGTGTGTACAGTAAATAGAACACACTGCTTCAACGCGAGCTGGCTGCGTGGCAGCGGCTCTAAGCGGCTGGCGCCCGTTCCCCCCCCGGCTCTTCTCCGCATGTGTGTCCATACATCATGTTGGTGAGCGCTGTACCAACGCACATCCCCACAGAGTAAGCCTGGGAGTGTCATCCAGGTAGAGTTATCCCTCACCACCCGGCTGACCGTGGCATTATTCCGATGGGGACTGTTTGACTAATAAGCATTTTCACTTCACAAGTGCTGGCTCTGGTCATTGCAGCTGCTCTGGATAGACGTACTTTATAGAGGACACCTTGAGTTGAAGAGAAAAAAAAAGAAGAAAAAAAAAATAGAAAAAGGAAGGCAGCCAATGCCATTAAAAGCGGGCCAGTGGTGCGGAAAACACAATGTTTCATTGCAGAAATCATATACTGGTCTTAAACATAAAAACTCGGAAAGGGTCGGAGAGTCGTAATGTTGTCCCACGCCAAGGTCTCCCGAGGGCAAGTAGGTGTTCCGATGTCTATGTCAAAGGTCACTGACCAAGGTGTCCTAATACAGAGAAGAAATTATAGCGAAATGAAAGGGGGCATAAAAGGAATATGTTCGAGTACAGCATGCTTCGCTATACAGTTTAAGTGTTGGAGTGCTTTTGGCGCTAGGGTATTGAATTTATATTCAAATGTAAATGTAAACGTCTGAAAATCGATCACACATAAATATGTTGATGTAGTAAACTGCAGTCACAATATACAGCCTTAAACTAACAACTATATTGTTTAACAGGACACCTGAAAACTAAAATATAACAGATAACCAGACCTCTTTCTCTGCCTTTCTCTCACTCTCTGGTATGAAAACATTAAAATCTGCTTTTTTGGTTTTAAAACATTAAAATCATTTTCTTTTTGTCTTGGTAATATTTACACCAAAACTTTTTGACTCTGCTACTACTATCAAATCAATATCCCATTGCCATGAGGTAACCTTATGCCCACAATAAGCAAACTGCTTCGTTCCTCCAGTGTTACTGGGCTCTACAGGGCACCAGTCACTGTGGCTGCTGAATCATCTGGCCCAGTCACCCGCCTACTGCTTATTATTTACTGGTGTTGTTGCTCAGTACAAGTGTCTATATCTCAGTGGACTACATACCCCTGGCAACCCTTTCCCCGTGTTACAAGACCACACACACACCAAACACACCCTGCTCACGCATGCACACGATCTTAAACACCACACACACACACACACACACACACACACACACACACAGACCTTAGCTTGCACACACACACACACACACACACACACACACACAGACCTAAGCTTGCACGCACACACACACACACAGACACACACACAGAAACACACCCACACACACGCACGCTCAGACACCTCCAGGCAGGCTGCCCTGCCCAGGGACGTCTCCCTCCTCCTCCCATTGAGGTTTCCTCCATCAGATGCTTCGCCCCGTCCTGCAGTCTCTGGCGGTGGAGCTCTGCTAGAAGTTCAGCACACATGAGACGCAATCATTTGAAAAACATCTGTCACTCTGACAAATAATAAGTGCACATGGAGCCCCTGGGGAAAAGGGAAGTGCAGGCTCCATATTTTATTGTATTTAATTCTTTTTACTGGAGGACGCTGTGACTGGCTGTGTGTGTTGGGTGTGTGGCGTGAGCTGTACTTTATTTCTAGTGCAATGCAAACCCATGTTGACGATTGACATTTTAAGGGCATTATCCTTGACAGAGGGGGACCTAGACAAATGAATACGATAGGCGGCGTAATTTATCAAGGGGGTTGTGGAAATATTTTGATTTGCATTTCTTTTCTTTTTTTCCCGGTACACCGTGATGTGTTTGAAATAAACGTAAAAAACGCGGAGGCCATTTTGTGTGTGCGTGTGTGTGTGCGTGCGTGTGTGGGTGTGTGGGTCTGTGTGTGCGTGCGTGCATGTGTGTGTGTGGGCTACACTCAGAATAGTGTGGTGACCCAGGGCCTGGATCAGGTTGGCTATGTCTCCCTAGGGTGCCCACAGAGCCAAGACAGCGGCGCTCTGCTCTCATTTTCTAATTCTGCCAGTTTCTCCTGGCTTAATTGAGAATTTGAACAAACAAATTAATCATTCCACCCCATAAAAATGACAGGATTCATGCAGTAGCATTCTTCATTCTCTCTAATTTGTTGTGTTGTCGACCCCCCATCCCCCCCCAAGCCCCCACCTTTCCTGTGCCTTTTCTCTCACCCCCACAGCATTTTTTGTGCTGAATTCGCGGGTTTATCCCCTTATGAAAATTACAAATACATGTCAAGGTTAACGAGTTAATATTCTCATTCAATATTTATTTTATGGCCAAGAGAAAGCAAGTCTGCCTTCTTCCTGGGCCAGGATGGTTTGTTAATCAAAATGACAAGGACAGTGTCCTTTTGATAATCCCCTGAATCTTTCCAAAATAAAAAATGAAGTTTATTAATCAGCGAGCCTCTGATTAATTGTTGTGAAGCGCCGCTCATCCATTTCCTCCCTGCATTTCCCCGTAATTTCCACAGAAGCCCAACAATCTCCCCAATGATTTGGTGCCTTTTGAGCTGCCGGTGTAGCAGTAAATATAACTGGCCTGCATCCTGGTCCCCACTGGAAGACAATCTGCACAGAAGTCTACAAAACTAACACTTATGCCATCATGTTTGCTTACAACATCATTTTGGTGAACTTGTATGGCTGTTGTTGTTTTTTTGTAATGGGTGTGATCTAAAATTATCTTCATGGATGATAAAATACTATGAATGGTGTTTTAGACGTGTGCTGTTCTGCATCATTATCTAGTGTGCTAGGACCTGTCCAAATAACACTACAGCATATCACTTTGAGGTCAAATATAAGGTCAAATGTTTACTGCACCTTAGGTCAATTAAACACATGAAATGTTTCGAATGAACTGATTTGAAGAAAGAATTTCCACACAGAGGCCAAATCGTGCGGATCATCTTCAAATAAGTTTTTTGAAGAACAAACCTATTGTGATTAAAATTGCACACAGCGTGATTATGATTAATGTATACAATTAAATGTCAAAGGCACAGCGGATGGATGGCGCAGTGTTTGGAATTGAATGAATATGAATGTGTAGTTCTGTCTATGAAACAGAATACAAAAAATAGGACAAAAAGGACAGAAACATTCTGCTATCATAAAAGCATCTTTAACTAACTTTATAGCTTCATAGAGTGATATTGAGAGGTGATATCGCCATTAAAAACAGATATACTGTGATTGGTTATTCACCTGTGAGTTGTGTCTCTGTTGCTATTGTCTCACAAAGACAAAATGATAAAAGGATAGAAAAAAGAAAAAGAAAAGAAAAATAATGAAATGATAGAACTAACGAGCGGCTGCTCGTTAGTTGGGCTCCTCAATGGGTCTAGGCTTGTTAATGTGGGGGTGGGGGCCGGGTGGGGGACGCTGTGTTTTATCCATCATAATGAATAATTGAAGGGGAGGGTTAATAGGTATCCGGGACTTGGCGTTGTGTAGAGATGTTTTTTTTAACTGATCTGAGATTCCATCGGTTCCCCCCTGACCTATTCACTCTGTCTGGTGAAACACAAGGAAACTTCAAAGGATGACAATTAAGAACTGCGTTTAATGAATCCAATGAAATGGTTAATGGCATATGATTAAGTGAAAGAAATGTCGACTCAAAACATTGCGTTTCATAGCCCATTAGCAAAGCTGTCTTTTGTCACGCAAAGCAAGTTAAAGTTATGACTTAATAAAAGCCAACAAGGATTCAACCTTCATGGTTAAACAATAAGTAATTTCAAAATTGTTCACAAAGTTTTTTGCAAATGTTCTTTGGTTTACATCAATTATATTTGGATTAGAATCTTCAAAAAACCAACAGAAACATCACATCCAAGGAACAAGATTAGCAAGGCGTGAATTAGCATCCATTCTTCTTCTGCCTCTCACTTGTGCTTCAGAGGAAGGCCTTGAGACCCCTGCTCTCCTGGCAGCTGAGACTGATCTCTCTCCTCTCTTATCTCTCCTCTGGCGGGAAACTATGTGCACCACACACTCCCACATTGTAGCGGGATGACATTAAAAGTCATCTCTGTCAGACGCAATAAAAGGGACGTTCATTGGCACACAGTCATTCCATTCTTCATACTTTATGCAGACCCAACCCAGGGCATAAATTAGCTAAGGTAACTATCCTTTCTCCTTCTTTTTTCATTTATTTAATGAACAACCTAAAACAAGGACATCTGGAAGAGAGGAATACGTGTGCTGTGGCCAAGTTTCCCAACATTTCAAACTGTTCTTTCAGATGAGATACTGCAAAATTAATTTAGAGTCAGGGGCCTCTTCTCTTCCTTAAGAAAGAAAAAAATATTAAATAAAATAGGCATCCCTTAATTTTTCACAAAGGGATTCTCAAATACACCAGTCCTTTTGTACAGTGTTTCTCAGATGAAGATCTATGGCAATGTGAACAAAAGACACTCCTTCAATGACAAGTGCCAAGTACATCAGCCTGGTTCCTCTTTTCAAGTAATTCCAACCCTGGCTATTCAGGGTTTGCCCTGTGGCAAGACACTGCACTTCATTCTCCAGAAATAGCCGTAGCTCATCTTTCACAAGGACTCAGGTCGTCTTATCACACGGCTATGAACAGAGGTGTGTGTGTGTGTGGGGGGGGGGGGGGGTTCATTTGAATTTTTCGGTCTCTCTAATATGTCTGCAAAATAAATGAAGAAGCATGGTGCTCTGGTTGATGTGGTTCAGTTGAGAGCTTTGCTTTGATGACCTCACCTAGTGTTTTAGGGGTCTGCTGGGGTCTGCTGGGCACTTCCAGTGTGCATCTCCTCTTTGCTTGCTGTGGTTGGCGAGGCACTCCTCCTGCTGACTGGTATACAGCTATTCATATTTCATCACCAAAAGGTGGCTCTACTTTTGGTGGCTTCATGTTTTTTTTTTTTTTTTTCAGCCAGCTGTGATCAAAGGATTAGCATAATGAAATAGCATCGGAACCATGATGAGCAAAACAATGTCATTCTACTGGTCCAGCCAGAGAGTGGCACGGCCCACATTGGTACATTTACATGCACACGTTGAAATGTTAAAATGCCTTTATGCAAGGGAAAAGGTACACAAAAAATGTAATAAAGGAACCAGCCTAACTACATCTTATTACACTTCCGAATACACCTTAACCTATTTTGCAACACGAAAAAAACTACACACACTTTCAGATTAAACAAAAACAGCAGATCTACACTTTGTCTGAAAATGAAGGCGTTTTTCCTGATACATTTAAGATAAAAGACATGGCAGCCATTTCCCCTCCCATGACATATTTGTTCTTTAACAACAAATCAATGGCAGCGAAAGCTTGGCACCTGAATACAGAACAATGAGGAGATGAAGCTAAGATTGTCTTCATTAGGCACATTAATATTCATAGAAAGTAGAAAATCTGACACCACAGAGGACTTGGTAACCTTTTCCCATATTAGATATGTTTTTTCTACTTCTTAACACAATTAAAGTCCAGCAATGACTTAATTAATGCGGCTTTCTGTCAGACACTTTAAAGAACTGTCAATTTGGCCGGGGTCTACCTGTCAGCGGGGAAGAAAGACAGTCATCCCACCGGTACACCAGACGGTTAGAATCATGGTGCTGGATAAATTCACATTCTCAGACACCTTGCCAAATTGATTCTTTTAAGGGTTTTCTTGCATATTACCATTTCTCTTATTCGGCATCAGTGTCAAATTGGAGAGCACATTTGAAAAAGTATATTTTTATTTTATTTTGTATAGGCCGTAGCTATTACAGTTGTCTCTCGTTATGTTCCTTCCAGTGGATTTCCTGTAAAATGATAATTTGGTTTGAAACGATTGTTGGGAAATATTGCAACAGTCTGTGTTCTAAGAGCATTGCATTAGCTCTTCTGCTTTGGTTAAATTGCACTGTCCATGTGGTTGAACGAGTTGAATAAACAGAGATATTAAGGTCTGTTGGCATACCTCAGATTGTCCTTTATCTTTTTGGTAACATGATTTCATAACATTTGCAGATGATATTTGAAACATCCGTACATTCCATACATTCTATGGATTGTGCATTGGGATTCTTGGCAAATCAACATTTAAAGACACCATGCACTGAAATTGTACTTTTTCACCTTGTTAGTTAATTTCCACAGTTGTGTTATCCATCTATTCAAAAGTAAGTAATTTTTAAATAATCAATATCATTCTGATAATCTAATAATAATAATCTAATAAACGAATAAAGTTCCTTTACTGCCAAATGTTCTTGATGACCCGCAGGCTTAACATTACAACCAATGATATCGCTCTCCCTCCATATCCGCCGGTAACAGGCTAACACACAACTGGTTAGGGTGTTTTGTCACTTCTGCACCATCCAATCAAATACTGATGGATCAGATTACATTACAACTTCCATGTTTTTGTTCCATGTGCTAATGACTTATGTTATATTGGAAATCCCCATTCAGGATTCAGAGTACTTCATCAATCCCGAAGGAAATGTGTCAGAGTTTGACAGTGAGACACGGTCTGAATGCCATTTCACATTTTAACAACCAAAGTCTTTTGGTGATTTCGAAGGGATGTGACTGGTGAGATTTCTCCAAGAATCAGGAGGTTCTTCAACTGGCCACCAAGTAGAACTGTATAGTAAATGCCTGTTTCACATTGCCCTATTATTTGAGTGTAATTTGTTAGAAATGGCGTCACCATCCGTCAGCTGTTAGTGAGTGAAATGCGCTGTGAGAATATCCATTTTGAGTTGACTGTACCTGCCTCTGTATGAGACTTTCTAGTTTTTAGACCACTCCCAGTTCATTTCTGTTCAATCAGGGAATCTCTTCAATGATTGGTTTGGGATTCCGTCTTGCCTGTCAATCACCCGTGTGTGTGAAATGCAACCTTCTCAATGTCCGAAAAACATAGAGGGGGAGGAATCGGAGGGAGGGGACGTTTTTTTAGTTGTTGTGTAGTTTAAAACAAAACAAAAAATAATAATAAAAAAAAGGTTTATTCTCCATCTCTGTGTGTGTATTAATGTAGCTGAGAGCATGTGATCATTCTACAGGAGGTGGACCGGGCTTGGCAGGTGCGGTGCCACTAGGAAACAGATGACAATAGTCAGGAGGACTCCCTCTCTCCAGGCGCGTGCGGAGGAAGGAAGAAAAAGACAATGGCTGCAGTCTAAGCCACTTTTTCCCGCCAGAGAGTCGTGGCCCCTCATAGGAGAGAGCGCAGACTAATTGGAATTACAGCAGAACAGGCAGGGAGGCTCATTAAATGCTTGAGCACTGCTTCACAAAAAACAGTCACTTTAAGTGTTGGCAGTAATATGATGAGGCAAAGGCTGTACTCCCGCTCTCGTTTTCAATGAACACTTCTGATGTTTAAGCTCCTCTCGTGCACTCTGCAGGTATGATACCAGTGTGAGGCGCCGTAATTGCTGCTGGAAATTAGTCATTTGGTGATGTGGGAGGTGTTTTTTTGTTTTTTTTTTGGATGGCGGAGCAAGAATTGAGTGATGCACTATGATCTTGTTTCACTTGCTTATCTCCTGTCATAACAATGCCTTCGCTTCTTTAAAATTATTATCATGTACGCACACATAATGCATTTCGGAACATTTTTACAACTGTCAAATCCCAAAGTATAGCAATAAGCTCGCAGAGATGCAGAAATCATTACTCAATATAAACGGTTTAATTGTTCAGCTTTGCTCATTATAAGCATATTAAACTGCACAGATACAAAACAATAATAGCAGCCAATCTGTTATGGAATATGACAACCTATGATTATAATCATAGTCATTTTGCTTGATGAGGAATTGGCTTTACCCAAAATAACTTCCTTTCCTCCTGCTTTTTAACCACAGTTCATTAGCTTCGTCTTGCTTAGGCAGGATTCTGTGTGCCATTCTGACTGCATTCAAATCTCCTTAATGCCATCTTATGTTTAAAGACTGGCCATAAATCCCATATCAGTTCTTAATGACCACTGCCGGCCAGCCGGTAATATGTCATTGTTCGCAGGCGATCACCCAGTGGGGAATAGACCATGCCAGTCTTTGTAATTGCACACCCAGAAAGATTTATATTGCCATTATGCACACCCATGAGAAATAATTCAAACATATCAGTGGAAAAAAACAGACTGCTCATTGCTGATCTCCAAATCTCAACTGAATACCGGGTAGTATAATATTCTATAGCTTCTACTAATGGTTCTTCTGTTCCTATAGAGGAAGAAAAAAAATAGCTAGCATTTACAGGGAGTTGGGCAAGTACATCTTGCTCTGTGCACAAGTTTGAACAGATATTATAATGTAAAAATTTGTAAATTAGTAAACAATTCATCAAAAATAGACTGTGTGTTTTAGGTGAAGAAGACCCGGAGCTGAGGATGTAAGTCCTTGGTCTGTTCCCCAGCAGGCCGATGTGTTGCTGCTCTCTGTGTGGGCCACGAGAGCTGGTGCTGTTCCACCTTCAGTGTAGCCTCCTGAGAGGGGAGCCAGGTGTGGTGTGACGCACGTTAGATCACCTCAGTGAATGTGGAGGGATACGTCCTCCGGGAGGGAGGGAGGCGGGGGGGAGGGGGGAGGGAGGGGTTGAGGGCCGCAGAAGGACCAATCGCTTGCCGCGACCTAATGAATTGCACGCTTGAATAGAATTGCGTCATGCTTGTTTGCGTTAAGAGGATTTGACAGCAAATTCAAAATGTGTCGCTCGATGTTGTGAACATACTGTTCACCGCCGGGGCAGGGAACACACAAAATGAAAAGTCAAACGGAATACGAACCAGAAGAGATGACCAGACTTTGAACTTGTGTTTTTTACATAAGGTGACACATACCATTTTCTTTAGCCTGTATGGAGCAATCTTTTGTTTATTTTTACAAAGCACAGCACATTTCGGGGTTTGCCAGAGCAGCACAGAGAAGCTCCTTATATCCCTTCTTTACCTCACAGTTTGAAAGGTTAGAGGAAGTAGAATATTGCCATGAGGAAGTCAACCATCAAGAGCCGCCAGCCATGCAGACTCTTCTGCTCCACGAGGGCCTTCCCGGGGACTCTTTGTTCCTCCCCCTACCCTCCCCTCCAAGTCCAGACCAGGACAGACCAGACTCGTGCGGCCGTCTTCACACTCACTCTGGGGGCAAGTTCACTTAGATCTTAGCAGGTCCCCCCCACCTCCCATCCACCAAACCCCCCCCCCCGCCCCACCACCTTCCATCCACCAAATCCCCCCAACACCACCAACCATCATATCCCCCCACATCACCACCCCATCCCTCCACCATACCCCCCCACACACCACCACCACCCCACCCATCCACCATACCACCCCACCCATCCACCATACCCCCCCCACACACCACCTTCCCACCCATCCACCATACCCCCCCACACACACCACCCCCTCACCCATCCATCATACCCCCCTACACACAAAACCTCCTCACCCATCCACCCACCACTACAATCAAATACAGTTTTATTAGATCTGTCTGGCCCAGTCTTGCACCCCCTCCCCTCTCTCTCTCTCTCTCTCTCTCTCTCTCTCTCTCTCTCTCTCTCTTTCTCTCTCTCTTGCTCTCTCTCTTCAAAAACATGTTTTGTTCTCTTTTAACCTATTCCAGCGGGACACAAACCAACAGTGACATGTCATTTGTGAGCAACACAGTATGACTCCCCTGTGGTACAAATGTCAGTTTGTACTGCAGTAGTACTAGTTATCCTCCCGTCCTAAATATAGTCTCTCTCTCTCTCTCTCTCTCTCTCTCTCTCTCTCTCTCTCTCTCTCTCTCTCTCTCTCTCTCTCTCTCTCTCTCTCTCTCTCTCTCTCTCTCTCTCTCTCTCTCTCTCTCTCTCTCTCTCTCTCTCTCTCTCTCTCTCTCTCTCTCTCTCAGAGCCTGTCGCAAGATATCCATGACTTCATGGCCTTTAGTGGAACCTAAGACACTGTCACAAAAACTTAAAGAAGTCGCCCCTCTCCCTACACACACACACACACAGGGATGAGACTAATTGTAAATTCATCTCCGTCTAAAATTTGACTTGTAACTGGAGTGAAGTGAGGCACATGGCCCTTGCTTGATCCAGCCTCATGTATGTGTGATGCACACTTTTGAATCCCCATAGACATCTGATTTTCCTGCACGCGGAAATCGCTATCTCGTATTAAGCAGACATTTAAAGATGTGTGTGTTTGTGAGTGACTTAAATATGCACATCTATTGTTTGGAAAAGGATGTATTTCCCTTTTGCGATTCTCCCTCAATGTAATAACATTGGTCGCTTATACAGTCGCCATCATTTCAGTTACACTGTTGGGTAGAGTAGACCTGTATATATTCAGACACAGAATATACAGACCCAATATATATATATATATATATATATATGTACAGTAGTGAAGTAAATCACTAACCGGGCTCCCTCTCGCCTTGACTGTTTATAAAGACAAAATTGGATCTCAGATGAACACTATTGCACTGAGCTGTTTCATTAAGCAGCCTACTCATTCCATTCAAAATGAAATCATTAGTTTCATATTAGGTGTTAAACACTCTTATACTGGGAATGCTTTAAAACAAGATTACTGTCCTTTCATTTGAAACATTTTCACTGGTGAGCCACTGGAAACTGAGCACAGACTTCTAGTAAGGTGCTATGTTATACTTTTTCCCCAATTTCAAATCGCAGATTATAATGAACTTTTGGTTTTCTGTCTCTCCTGAGTGAAGTAGCCAATGACAGGAGATGAGAGATTGTGATGTTGTTAGATGATTGGCTGGCTTGCTCTGATGGGGCAGGCCTCTGCAGGTAGAGACCAGCATGCCAAGTCTCCATGTAGCGTGACAGACAGACCACAGACTAACTCTTACAAACAAGGAAAACTTTGTAATCCCTTCCAACTTTATGGTATTTTCTTTGCTTTACAATTATGTGCATAATCTGATCAGGTTTAAATCCATTCCCAACGCTTTATCATTTTGACGAAATTATGTTTTATTTATTCTTAGGCGAGGAGCGGAATCATCATTATTTCCTTGTTTTATCACATATAAAATAAAATATTTGAAAGCAACATAGATCATTCTTTTCCGTTTCAGACATCTAACTCCATAAATAATCAAGGCCATCTTGGATTCCTCTGAGTAATTATCTGTGTTCTCTGACAGCCACAGGCGGGGGCAAACTGACAGGCCTCCAAGAGGGACATGTAGTGTAAATTTTATGAGTGACAAAGGAGATTAGCGGAGTGACTTTGTACATGTAACTATGACCTCCTTAGAGCTGTGCATCCGGAAGGTGACCGGGGGAGTGGATAGAGAATCCTCTAGCACTACCACCCAAACACCCAGGTGTGTGCGTGCGTGTGCGTGTGCGTGCGTGTGTGTGTGTGCATTCATACGTGCATTCGCGCATGTGTTTGGGTGCATGTTTCTGCATATTTGTGTGTGTGTGTGTGTGTGTGTGTGTGTGTGTGTGTGTGTGTGTGTGTGTGTGTGTGTGTGTGTGTGTGTGTGTGTGTGCATATGTTTGTTCTGTATTTTATTGTTGATTTTATGTTTAGATTACTCTTATTATGTTCATTCTTCAGGATTCCTAATTTACCCGCAACAGAGTATGGACAAACTACAACAACATGTGGGTATACAACAGCACCGAACACATTGCAATCGACATAATAAAGGTCATTCTTATCCTTTCCCATCTCAAGGAAATCTCAAAGGATGTGTGTATGCTTCTCAGTCGCATTTTGACATCAATCCGTTGTCGTGTTTTGATCGCTGGTTAGCAACAGTTTTTGGAGCACGTCGTGGGTTGGATCACCACAGATGAAGTGATTCTGAACAGCAACCTGCCTCTGTGATTTCCCTTCTGCACAACGCCCACCACATCACGGCCTTATTGTGTGTCTCTCCTCGCCAGCGCACAACACAGCCCCCCTTTACAATACTTTGTTGTAATTTGAACAGCCTTTTAGACACCGACGCCTTACAGAAAAGGCCTTTTGTTCCCCCCCCCCCCCCCCGTCTCTCTATAATTACAGAGGCCTGTTATTTCCACACATACGTTATGCCTGCAGTGCTGCGACACCGTCGTGGTCGTGGATATTTTGATGGAGGCATCAAGCACGTGTGAGTGAAGGCTAACACAGCCCTGTCATCGCAACCGTCTGTTTACCGCCTGTGTCAGAGGGCTGATGTCACCCCCAGAGACAGAGAGAGAGACAGAGAGAGAGAGAGAGAGAGAGAGAGAGGAGAGAGAGAGGAGAGAGAGAGAGAGACAGAGAGAGAGAGAGAGAGAGAGAGAGCGACAGAGAGAGAGAGAGAGACAGAGAGAGAGAGAGAGAGAGACAAAGAGAGAGAGACTGAGAGAGAGAATAACAAGTAAGTCCTCTGTGGAATCTTTCCATCCCTCTCTCTCTCTCCTCTTCTCTGTGTCTCTCTGGGCATGTCATGGAAAGTACCGGTAAGAGGGACAGTGTGTGTGTCTTTGGATGTGCGCCGTAGCAAATCTCCCTGGTCATCTTTCTTATTCTTTTACCACTCGGGTTGTTCAAACAGGTTTCCACATCGGTCAGGGTGTGTGTGTGCATGTATGTGTGTGCCTTGTCTTGTCAAGAGGCTGACATTGCGATTTAATCAACATCCACGCCTGCCAGATGAATTAGATCGCTATCAAAAATGCGCGGGGAACGGCATGTCCCTCACTTGTCAAAAGCAAAACTCGCCTGCTCTTTTATTTATGACGCTCTCCAGAGGCGGGGCATCGCGGCAGAGTGCGGCCCGGCCTGCAGGTTGTCTTGTCCGGGAGCGTTTCTTTGTTAAACTTGGATGTGCCCCAGGGCCATTTCTCAAGACTTCTATATCTCCAACTGGCATCACATGCTAAACACGATACGATCTGGAGACGCTGGACTAACAGTTCTTCAACACACAACCGGCTCAACCTTCTTTTATTGTACTGGTAATTAAAAAGAAATGAAATGAGGAAATATGAACAAGACTATTAGTGTGATGAATAAAACTGATAACTGAATTATGTTTTTTACTCAACATACATCTTTAGGAGGGGGATTTTGTACATAAATGTATTAAGGGTGTATCATTTATTTAATTTGTATTGATGAGAACAGGATAAATGCTGATTGCACTGCTAAAAGAAGAGAGAAAGCTGTTCCTGGGTTTTCTTTGGCTGTATGCTTACAAAAGATAGAGGGACGTTTTGAGGCCATGTTGGCAGGCTACTAAGAGCATGGGGCTAATCTAGAAATGCTTGGGAGAGAATGATGTCGCATTGAACTGACAGCATCCACGCCAATTGTACTTAGCCTAAAGGACCATAATTTCACAAAAATATTCTTTAAGAGGAAATCTATTTCTTCGGTTTATCTCTGTAGAAAAGGCTATTACATTAAACGTCCTATTATGCTCAATGTTGGAGTGGAGCATAGACATAACAAAGGCACCCAGAACGGAGATTGGATTGATTGAAAAAAATAAAACGTATACAAGTTGGATGAATCATTGAAACAGCCAAAGATCCATTTCATTACATTTGTAATGCAATAGCTGTAGCATGATATTGTTTTGTGCATTGAATTTTGTCAAATGCACTGACACTCTGACCATACTCCTGCTGCTTTTTAAAATCTAAATAAAAGAGTCTTTATCGTCTGTTCGCGTTGTGGGTTGTTTGTTGCATGAATTACCGGCAGGCAGGCTGTGGTTTAGCTGAGCTGAAGAGATTCAGATTGAGATGTCCACTCACGGCTCGCTGGTTTGATATTTCTATCATCGACAGCAAAGGAGACTCTGACAGTTGGGCTGCAGAGAGCCAGCTGTTTTCATGGTTTGAAGCATCCCGCACGTGCACACAAGTTGAAAGATTGGTAGGAGATTATTAACCAAAGTGACACCCAGAGAACTCTCTCTCTTTCTTGATCTCTCTCTCTCTCTCTCTCTCACACACGCTCTCTCTCATCCCCCCCCATCTCTGGCACTCACTCTCAAAGTGCCTCCAGCATGTTTGTGTCAAATTTTCCAAATTGAAAAGTGTGATAAGGTAAAAGGTACATCAAATATACATGGACAAAAGATTTTTGGGATTCTGCCCACCTTATTTAGGCTGAATGGATCGTGAAGGAACATAGGCTTATTCCGTCTGGTCTCCCAGTCTGGTTTGGAAGCATATAAAAAATAAAGAAGACCAAAGATATATAAAATCTCAGTCTGATTTGTCAAATTCCTTTGATGAATACATTTTGATGTATAATTATTTGAATAAACAAGGACAAGCACTGCAATATTTGAATATTGTGTGTAGCGACTACATCAAGGTGGTTCCTTATATGATGCCATAATATGTAGTTTAATTATTACAATTGTATTATAATATTACTGCAACATATAGAACAAATGTGGGCACTGACATTTAATAATACTTGATACAAAACTATTCTCTGTTAATTAGTTAATTACAATCACCTGTTTAAAAAGCTTCCAACTGCATCACAAACTGCTTGTTATATTCCATTATTGTTCATGGTTGTCAGCCAACTTTATTTGTGTTTATTTATTTAAATGTGCTTAATACATTTTGTAGAAGCAGCGACAGCAGACATTTAGGTGTCTTACTGTCTAAGCTCATGGCTTTAAATCTAAGCTCACTAAGAGCTACGATAACAGCAGCAATTTGAGGTTCATATTGTACTAAATCAGTTGTAAGTGATAATATCACTACTACGACGAGTCAAATATTTTCTCAATTGCCTTATCTTCACCCCACATTACTCCCGCTGTTGTGTTACCGCTGTAAGCTGTTGTTTGTATATTCATATTGAATGGAAAGTCGTTTATGAACAGTCGCCCATTCTAGATCCATCGAGGTCAAGTTCAGGTCATTCCTGCATGTGATCTGAAAAATGCAACAATCTTGGACCCCAGCATTGCCCTCCCTATCTGCACACTGGTAACAACATATTCGGTCTCATCAGATCTCCCCAAAGAGGGGCATGAAAATACAATATCATTTCGGAAGAAGATGGCATCCGTCTGTGAACGAGATGAGTCCGGCTGGCTGGGCGATTGAAGTCGCCGCCACCGCACAAAAGGCAAGCAGAGAAAACCCCTTTCGGAAACAAAATGGAAACCCTCAGCGCTGCTCGCTCATCTAGGAAACATGAAATGTACGGTTTGTTTACCCGCATGGGCGCTTAGGAATCCCATGGGTGCTGCAACCTGTGTATAACTCACCCTCAGGGCCTCCCAGGATTTTTCACTATGGAATGAAATTTTATAGCATGTGAGATTAGCCGACACTAATGCAAGGTCAAAAATAATAGAATCAATAGGCAGGGCTTGGTGGTGTTAACATTTACAGAAAATAATGGGTTGAAAAGCGCTGTTGAAACAGAATGAAACGAGCCTCTGCAGAATTCTTATTGATGGCTTTTCATTATTTCTAATAATTTGACTTTTCCGTGTGTGCTGCTGCCAGCGGTATGCTCTCTCTCCCTCTATCTCTCTCTCTCTCTCTCTCTCTCTCTCCCCTCATGTTTACGCTTGCGTGTGCACGTTTGTTTCAGTGTGCGTGTGTTCCTACATGCTTTTCATGTGGAGACAAGTGTTTTATCGTTTGGACAAACAGCTCTTTCTCGTTGTGTTGCTGACCAGACCTTCATGTTGAAATGCAACACAGGCAATTATGAAGACGGAGAGTTTGTTTGGCTATAGATCAGGCGATTCAGGCCTTATCTCAAATTACCGATCGTTCTGAAAATGCTGGAAGGTTGGCGTGGGACAAACGTCGGCCATCTTCTTTTGCAAAGAACAGCAGAAGATAATGTGATCCCAGATAAACTCCAGTGATTGATCCGCACGACCCCATGTCTCACAGAATATCAGGCGCATCTAGGGATCCGCAGCTAATTCAAATGTGATTACAAGCAGGGTCGAAGCTCTCTCTGCAATACATACCCCCACCCACTCACACACCGGTATTGTCTCTCCCTTAGACTAAATGGAAATAATGGTTATAAATGTTTTTTTGCGCACTTGATTGTCACATCAACTGTTTTTATTGCTGTCATTATGGCTTAACATCGCACTGTTAATTCTGTTAATTAAAAAGCTGATTGCTTTTGTCAGTCTGTGATCTCCGTTCCGCGCGTCCATATGGTAGAGATTGCTTGTTGTAAATTTCAATGAAGCCTTATCACGGCACTGCTATGTATAATCAAGTAGTACAAGTGCTTGAATTACCTAGAACCCCCCCCCCCCCCCCCCCCCCCCACCCCCCCCACCCCCTTCACCCCATCCCAACCCATTGCCCACATCATCTTCGCTTGAAACTCTGGTCCACAATTTGACTGAAAATACCAATTTGTCCGAATGGCTTTCCCTCGAATCATTACAAACATAGCAGGGTCATTGTTTGATATTTCTCTCTCTCTCTCTCTCTCTCTCTCTCTCTCTCTCTCTCTCTCTCTCTCTCTCTCTCTCTCTCTCTCTCTCTCTCTCTCTCTCTCTCTCTCTCTCTCTCTCTCTCTCTCTCTCTCTCTCTCTCTCTCTCTCTCTCTCTCTCTCTCTCTCTCTCTCTCTCTCTCTCCCCCCCCATCAGGTCATTGTTTGATTTCAAAACAAGCAATTTTCAATCTTGAAAACCGTAGAAAATAGAATAGAAACTGTATTGTACATAGCAGTTGAAGCATTACACAAAGGGAACTTATCCACAATTTGTTATTGTTTTTACAATGTTAACTATAAAATTGTGTAATTGGTAAATCAAAGATTTATTGCAAACAAGTCTTACAAGGAAGATATTGTCGAGCATTACTTTTTTCCAGAAACACACACTCTCTCACACACACACACTAGCAGTTATTGTACCTGTTTATGTGTGTGTGTGTGTGTGTTTGTGATTGTGTTTGTGTTTGTGCGTGTGCGTGTGTGTGTGTGTACATTTGCATATTCAATTTCCTTTACAGATACATTTTGTGCCGATGACCTACTTTGACTTCGTAAAGCTAATCCGAGAAATACAGACAAACTATGTATGTTTTTACCGGTACATACATCTATGAAATATTGGTTTCTCAAAATAAAAAATGGAGGACCAGAGACAGAGCGAGCCTCACTGAGGATGCCAGCTGTGTTTGTGGGATGTATTTATTTATTTGACTAATATTCTGTCCTTGCAGTAGAGTATGTCAAATATGCCAGCCTATACCTACATTGGGACACTTTAGCGAAATAAAAACCTTTTTTTTTACCGTTTTTGGTAAAAATGTACTCTTTGCATCTCTTAACCTCTTTGTAGCCTTAAATATTTTTTATTGCTACACGTAAAAAGTATGTTGTGCTTTATGGTGTTTCACATTTAATTATAGCTTTATTATTTTTTACGGATAAAGACAAGGCCGTTGTTGACAATCACATTAATCTCAATGCAGCAGCAGAGCTGTGGCTAGTTAGCCTGGGGCCTTCGTAATAAAAACTACAAACCATCAGCACCACAATATGTGTGACTGAGAAGCCCCCCCCCCCCCCCCCCCCCCCTCCCCATCATCATCCCTACGCAACTGATAACCTCTTCCCCCCACTACCTGGGCTGCAAGGCTAGGTAAGCCGTCCTTGTTGCCCCCCCTGATGGCAGCTATGTGTATGACTATTGAAAACAGTGGATGGGGGAGTTTGTGTGTGTGCGTGTGTTTTTTGTGTCTGTCTGCGCGTGCGTGTGTGTGTGTCTCATAATTCATGTCGGAGGCTAAAACTCCATTTTGGGTAAGCTCCATAACTCTGCTCGGATCCTCCAGCCAGACGATGTTCTCATGCGTGTGGAATGGCGATGTTTACAGAGGAGAGACAAGGACAAGGGAGGGAACCACCACCAAAGACAAGACTCACCCATCAGGCCCTCGTCCGACGTCCACGGGGCCCGGACGTCTATCACCTCCAGGCCCCCTCGCAACTCACTCATCTCTCGTCCGTTCCCTCCTGACAGGGACCCGGCTCTGTCTCTCCTCTGCGCTATTTACAAGGGAGTGGAATCTGTTTAGGACACACTAATGTAAATGTTTGGACTAGGGGCTGACTCAAAGTGATTTCTTTTTTGGTACAGTTTCCAAAAAGAAAAAATGAAAAGGGTATGTTTGGTGCATGAAAGTCAGGGGATATGTTGAGCATGTTGTTCGTGTTGTGTTTTGAGGGGGGGGGGGGGGGGGGGGGGGGGGGGGGGGGGGGGGGGGGGGGGGGGGGGGGGGGGAGGGTCCTTCTGAAGGTGCGAGAGGGGTGACAGGCTGGCTGTACGCTGGTGTGTTTAATGGTGATGTGATTGCGGTGCCTACACTAGCGGCATCCTTGTTATGTTCTAATTTGCAAAATGCCATTTGAGAAGAAATAAATTACGGCCTTTATTGGCTTCCCTTTCACATTTCAATAGCTTTCTAACAGCATATTGTTTCACATTCCTTACCTGGCTACGTATAAAAAAAATGGAAACTGCGGAAATGTAGCACAAAGCAGTGTAATTAAAGCTAAATGATGAGCCATTAACAATGGGATGGAGGTGGGTGTAATGTAGGTGTTATATGGGACCATAAGGGCTTTAATAATGAACAGGACACAGCTTATTACTTTACGTTATTACTGCCTGATATTTGGGTGAGTGAAGCACCTCCGAGCAGAGCACCGCGCTCTTAATTTGTTGAGGCCATTGTCCTGTGCTCTTTTCAGCAGGCAGGCCATTCATCATTGGTGCGACCGTTACTTTTAATGAGTCTGTTATCATTCATTTTAGGGCATCCCACCTTTCCTTGACATGGATAGTATTTCTTTTTATATAGGACATAGGATTTATGTCTCCCTCTCTCTTTACTCAGCCTCTCTACCTCACTCTCCCTTTACCAGGGAGCTGCCAACTCCTCCTGATGGCAGGTTATGGTGTGTGTGTGTGTGTGTGTATGGGCATGCATGTGTGTGTGTGTGTGTGTGTGTGGATGGGCGGGAGGGGGCATGCAGGACGTGGATGTGTGGGTGTATGTGTGTGGAACCCTCTTCAGTACACCGGGGGGCATAGGGTTAGGGTTAGGACACAGCCCCCCAACCCCCCCCCCCATGGTGTGTCACCAGGTGTGTCACCAGGTGCATAAGAGGACATGAAACACTGAAGAGGTTTCCTTCTCACTGAATACGGGACAAGCACTTCCTGCTTATAGCTCACGTTAAAGACCTTGGAGAGCTTGAAGTGATTATCTCACGACCAAAGTAACAGTAAGTAACTGTGTGGACATTTGAATGTGCATAATAGACCTGCTTTACCCACAATGAATGGCAATCTGACTCGGCTCAAAACTGTGTAATTCTGGGGGGTTTTAATCAGTAAAGTGTAATGTTAGCTCCAGAATCCTACGGATGGCCGTAAAGTCGTTTGTTTCTTTCAAGTGTTTTGGAGTGCATTTTCCAAGTGGCTGTACAACCATACAAATACAGTTGTTGCTTGTCTTAACCAAACAAAAATGTATATCTAAAATGAATAGCTATCATGCCTTTCAAATGATACAACCATTTTGATTAATCGACCAACAGGCGTAGGAAGCATTATCAAAGTAGGGGACAGCCTATAACCTGTCACATTTTCATGTCGTCAATACTGGTTTTGACATCAATTTCACAAAGAGATTATATTTTAAAAGTGGGGGGGGGACAAAAACAGGAATTCTGAAAGTTGGGAGGATGGGGACATACCCATAGTGGATCCTCGTGCTCATGAAATTGTATCCAGATATATCACTCCATTATATCAATACTGCATGGAGCCTAAAATGTAGCATACAAGGTATGCTTATTGTGGCATATATCCATGTAGTGAGTTGTGTTCATCCTGACCATATGTCGTTTTGGTGAATAATGCCTTGGCAGGTGATGAAATATACTTTTAGCCTTATGGCCATAATGTACATAGGCAACAACGAGCACACATAGACACATATACATACACACACAAGGCACGAGCTTAGATCCTCCAAGCTCACAACAGGGATGAGCTGACCGGGTTGCAGAGCGAGATGTTTTCTGCTCCAGTACCCTTCTGTTCTCAGGTTGTCCATAGCACGCCATGGCGCGTTTGCCGTGCCAGAGTTTGAAAGGCTCAAACATGCATTATAAGACCCCTTTTATCTTCTGGACCCCAATAAAATAATGTGCCGTGAAGGCCCTTGATTTCAAGCAGGAATAAGTAAAAGACTGTTCCACCAGATAGGCAAAGCGCCCTTCATTGAAAGTTATTGCTAGGCAGCTCGGGGTAATACATCACAGGTTTTGTTAGAGACAATGCTACGGAGCCGAATCCACGTACAGATGCATCATAGTTGCACAGTGAGCATTTTGTTGCAAATAATGTTGTCATCAATTTTCATCTTTTGTTTAAACATATTAGTCTTTTGGACAAGATAGGTCATATTTCAGCAGGTTGATAAATTTTCTCCCCTCTTCTCTTCATAGAATGTGCACTTAATTAATTACACAACCTTTAATTGGACAGATTATTCGTAACGGTAGTACAGTGCTTAATGTACAAACTCTGAGAGGGCTCACAAGTAATTATTTTAATGCCACATTCTCAGCTAGTTGTAATCAGTATATTTCTAATAATTACTCATTTTCATAGTGGTAGCTATGGATACTCCAAAATAGACAAATTACATTTGCATTTGTGTATTAGGGCAGTCTCTCTCTCTCTCTCTCTCTCTCTCTCTCTCTCTCTCTCTCTCTCTCTCTCTCTCTCTCTCTCTCTCTCTCTCTCTCTCTCTCTCTCTCTCTCTCTCTCTCTCTCTCTCTCTCTCTCTCTCTCTCTCTCTCTCTCTCTCTCTCTCTCTCTCTCTCTCTCTCTCTCTCTCTCTCTCTCTAGTGTTAAGGGGCCGTTTGATCACCACTTGGTATTTTACGATATCTGCAGGCATTACCTCCTGTTTAATTACCTCACTAATGTGCACTGATGTACGTGATGGATTTTTTACGGAAGCCGACTTCTTAACTATCGGATGCAACGATCATGAGCGATCGTCTCAACCCCCCCTACCCTCTTAGGGGATAAATGGACAATTTGGACTTGAGGAGGATCTGCACTACGCTAATCTATACTGCAGCCAACACTTTAAAAGACACCCGCAACGTTAATTTGTAGTGTTGCTTCAAAACATGCATACTCTCAAGTTCTACATGTGCACATTAGCGTAAGACTCAAATGAGACACATTAAGCAGCGTTCAATTTGTTCACTTGTGCAAGTCAACGCAATTAAGCAAAAACATTCAATTTGGGATACAGGCTCCAGGTACACGGCTCTCAGAGAGTAAGTGTAGTTCATTTGGTTCTGTGTGAGAGCGGTTCTGTGTGAGAGCGGTTCTGTGTGCGAGTGGGTCTGTGTGTGAGCGGTTCTGTGTGCGAGTGGGTCTGTGTGTGAGCGGTTCTGTGTGTGAGCGGCTCTGTGTGAGTGGTTCTGTGTGTGAGCGGTTCTGTGTGAGAGCAGTTCTGTGTGAGAGCGGTTCTCTGTGTGAGCGGTTCTCTGTGAGAGCGGTTCTCTGTGAGATGGTACACTTAAAAAATGGGGGGGATAGGGAAATGATGACATTGTTAAAACTTCACAGCTTGACTCTGCGATAAGGTGAGAATATTAAGCTAAAGGCTGGTGTGCAAAGGCAAGGGAGAGGTAGAGGGAGGTGAATGGGGGGGGGGGGGGGGGGAGGGTCTGGCCTCACAGTCATATAATTCAGAGTATGTATGTCACCCGTATGCTCATTATCAGGACTGATCATCCCGCCTCGCCGCCTGGCACACACGACCTGCAGCCGGTGCTTTATCTAAAGTCCATGCCGATAATTATTCACAGGGGATCTCCGCTCCGTTAAGCATAACCTGACAGAATGTTCACGTAGAAACGGTAAGAGGGAGGTGTTTGTGTGTGTGTGTGTGTGTGTGTGGGGGGGGGGGGGGGGGGTCAGTGAGGTGGGGTGGACTGACAGGATTGTCAAACATTTAAGCTTAAACACCTATTGGAGGAAGAAAACAATTTACACACGCCCGTCGTTTGATCCAATAATCAGTTTAAATTGTTGAGGTGGGGTTTTTTGGCAGGGGGAAGGGTCGGGAGAAATGATCGCTCTTTCACAGGAAGGGGATAAAGTGGCCTCACTGAACGACCATGATCGACTTCCACACACCGTTCGTTAAGTCAGTCAGTTCGCTGTTCAGCGTTGACAAATCCTCAGTTCACACATGTTAGCGCTCAGAGTCCCTCCACCTCCCCCTCCCCCTCCCCCTCCCCCTCCCCCCAGCACCCATCAGTCCCCTCACCACCCCCCAAACCTGCATCGACCGACGGATCTTCCGTTATTTGTTTAGTTTTCTTTCTCTTTTTTTTTGTTGCTTTACCCCCTTCCCCCCTTGTTCCCCCTTGGTCTCATGTCCTTCTCTTTTATTGCTTTGTACAGCAAAGCACCATTACTGATCCCTTCCAAAGCACAAACTAAAAATCTATCCCGTTGTCATTTGCCGCACCGTGCCATCTATCATCGGCGGCGTTTGGCAGCGTCTCCTCCGCGCCGAGGAGGAGGAGGAGGTGCCAGAGCAGGAGGCAGAGTCAAGGACTTTCACGCACAACAAAAAACTCTGTCACAATTATTTATGGCTCTTGCTGGGACACATAATAGGACACATCAGACTGCTGTTTTTTTGTGTGATGAGCGCCCTCACATCGCTGGCTCCCTTGTCGAAGTGGGTCACAGGCATCTCTCGCCTTACACATACAATTTCCAAGACAATGGCGGCGCACTTGGGGAAGTGACAGTGACAAATATCGGAGCCCCCACGGAAAGCTGGGCAGGCTGTTACATGAGTGATTGCGCCAATAATCATGCGGAGTCGTCACGTGTCCGCGGCGCAGGGAGGGAGAGATAGGGAGAGAGAGGGGGATAGGAAGAGAGAGAGAGGGAGGGATGGAGAGAGAGAGAGAGCGCAAGGGATGAAGGGAGCAAGAGAGGGATGGAGAGAGAGTGGGAGATGGGCAGCAGCGATGGCAGGGGGTGGAGAGGGGGGGGAGAGAGAGGGCGGCAGAGAGCGAGCGATAGAGAGAGAAAGTGGTGAGGTTGGATAGACAGAGCGATAGAGGGCGAGATGTGCAGCAGGGATGGCAGGAAAGGGGGAGGGAGAGAGAGAGCCAGAAAGGTATAGAGAGAGCAAGGGAGTAAGAGAAAGAGTAAGTGAGAGATATATACAGATGAGAGGTGAGAGAGAGACAGAAAGAGAGGGAGAGAGATGGAAGAGAGATATAAATATAGAGGGAGAAAGAAAGGTAGAGAGCGAGGGAGTTGGAGAAAGAGGAAGAGAGGGAAAGATAGAAAGGGACACAGATGAAAGGGAAAGAGAGAGTGGGAGATAGAGAGGGAGATATAGAACGATAGAGAGAAAGACAGAAAGACAGATAGAGAGACAGAGAGAAAGAGAAAGAGAAAGAGAAAGAGAAAGAGAAAGAAAGAGAGAGAGAGAGAGACAGAGAGAGAGAGAGCATGAATGAGACCAGGAGGAGCTGCTGGTGGGGGGGGTCGGCCCATGTGGGGAAGCGGCTAACAGGTTAGGGCAAATCATTTTTTATTTCCTTATCATCCATCTCCCCCACTTCAGATGAGTTGCTGCTAAATGACTGTCACTCCAGACGGTGCTGTGATATGTTCTGCTGTAGTGCCGTAATTGGGATGGGGTCAGCGGCGCCTGTTTCCCTATGTGACCTTTCTTAAACTCGCCCGCCCAGGGAATGGGCAGAGCCTTCGATTAAATTACTCTGCAGCTCCTCGGCCCTTCACCTAAAGAGCTGCAGTTCTCTGGTCCCTGCTTCGCCGCCCCTTGGACACCATGCACACACACACACACACACACACACACACACACACACACACACACACACACACACACACCACAGACAGACGCACACCACATTCACACAGAGACACAGAGACACACTAAACATAGACACACACACACACACACACAAAGAGTCACACACACACAAACAGACACACACATACACACTCACACACACAGACAAATCACTGCTGAGATGTTCTGATGATCAGAATCTGAACAAATATAGCTGTCGCACTTTATAAGCTAGTCCCTCGAGTCACTAAAAACCATGACGTCAACCCTAGACCCGAGACAGACTAATAACGAGCATGTGAAAGAGGTGAGAATCTGTTGCAGACAATCTGCAACGCTAACATTTCAAAAACCTGCACCACGAAGCTCTAAATATAAGTAATCCCCAAGTGGGTTTAGCTGAGTATTTGAGAGAATTTGGTTAAATGGTTCACACGGCAACCATACATAGACAATGGTGGTAGCCAGACTATACAGTAAGAAAAGCATATTGTGAAATTGAGTTCTGTCATATCTGTAGGTAAACAACGACAACAAAGCATTCAAACACAAAACCATCATCCTGCTGTCAACAGTGTCCCCCCCCCCTCATCCTCTTATACGAACGGCTCATTGACCCGAGTGGGGGGGGGGGCTGGAATTAGCTGGATCACTGCTCTGTTAGATATGGTATAATGAGACACTTCCACAGACTGACAGTAGAAGAAGAAGAAGAAAATAATAACAACAACAACGCCCAATTGTTCTCCACACAAAATTCCTGAATAAAAACATCCCATTTTGGGTCTCGCTGTCATGCAAATGAATGGTATACAGGCTGTAAGAAGAGACATTATATGAAATCGAATCATCTCCAAAGACATCAAAATGTCCTGATCAAATGTGCGTCCCTCAACAGCGTCTTCGCTACGGTGCCACCTCCACAATTACTTTGGGTGTCAGCCAATAGCTATCTGCAAACCAGGGCCTGTATGCCCACATAATGACAATGGCTAGCTGGTGTCAGACAGGTTATGCGTTTCCATTTGTGTCTGGCAATAATAACAATTACAGCTCACGCAAGTCCTCGTTATCTTACAGTTTGAATTTGTTTTTTCCCCCCATGCATATTTTCCCAAAACATGCGGGGTAGCTATCGTTTTGAGGTGAGCCATTGGCAGGACAATAAAGTGTGAAAAAAACAACAGCAAACTATGTCTTTACTTGATTCTTTGCTTGGCATTCGGTTTGAAATAGACGTGTGTCCTTATTGCCAATCCGTTTTTTTGTTATCCTGGGTGTGGCCCTTACAGGCAGAGATGAATCCCTGGATTCATTGGTCAATTCACAGAAAACTAAAATTGTTCATGTTGTTCCAATGTTAAACAAAAACAAGCCTATAATTTATATATATATATATATTACTATTTTTTAATGAGGGCATTTTCATATGATGATGAATTGATCATCATATTGACCATATATTTAGTCTTTACTAAGAGTTTAGAGCAAGGTTATTGTAATCACTTGATATAAATAACTGCTTTCAAATATATTCTATAATGAGATAAATGTGTAGAATAAATACTCAGCCAGCATTTTCTTTGTATTTCCCTTACTTTCAATAAGTAATGTTATAGTATTAGTATATAAATATCCTGATGTTATCTTTTATGTACGCAAAGGGAGAAATATTTTAAATCATACAATTATTTTAAGGTTCAAGGAATGGTCAATGAATGGATTGAACCAATTTCATGTTTGTTTTCAAATATGAGGACTTCCTTTCTTTAGTCTCAAATGAAGTAGCTACTCACTGCTGGAAGATGGTTACTGAACGGTTGTGTGGCCATCCAGGCAATATGGCTGGCAGGTCCAATTTTATGTCAATTTTAACAAATAATACAAACCCGGTTGAGTTGAGGGTCATAGTTTCTGTCACTGGGTCTGAGTTTCTTGTTTTCATTGTCTGGCCTCGGTAAATCACTAGCCCTACATGCCATTTGCTCCGTAGGTCACTAGTCCACTAAGCCCAAGACCCTGTATGCCATTGGCCCCGAAAGCGGCAAGCCCTGGAAGCCACTAGCCCTCGAAGCCATTGGCCAAAAAAAGCAACAAGCCCTTCAAACCGGAGACCCTGTAAGCCGTTAGCCCCATAAGCCACTGACACTATAAGCCATTGCACCCATAAGCCACTGGCCTATTTTATTCATCACAAATGAGAAGCACATCACCTGAGACAAATCACCGTTTTTTCAGATCATTGCATTTGGAGCCTATCCTAATGTAGCACGAGAGATGTTGCAGCTTTTGGTGTAATACTCTATTGATTGAAGGTTAAACAGGATTAGGTCTCCTCCCACTTCCTTCACTGGGAGGTCAAAGGCACACTCTGGATCTGATTGGTTTAAGTGGCTTCAGCACATCAGATTGTAGAATGCTTGCAGTCACGAAGACTTGATTGATCACTGTGACCCCAAGCTTCCTCCAATAATCCGGTCAGTTTTGGTTCCAAAAATAAATGGTAATACATGTGCATTACTTCAAAGGACATGGTATACAACTAGTACATTGACAGCAAACTGCCTTCACCCTTTTCTCAAAGCTCATCCATGAACCTTCAACACAGCTTATCATAGGACTGAGGCTTTTATGGAAAGTTGGACACAACACAACTGCAACAGGTTTACCATTAGTAGCAACGGTTTTACCATTAGTAGTAACAACATTGGAGAGCACAAAAATGTGTGTGTCATTATGCATTGGTTGACTTGGTCTCTAAAAGTAGCCTATAATACTAGGGGTCTTGTATCTACTGAGAGCTTCATTGAGAATTTAAAGATTTGGTCCATGTCGCCGTTAATTCTAACTGACATCTTCCAGAGAAAGCGGTTGTATTGCACTAACACCCATGGATCTCTGCTCCTCCTCACCAATGCGTAGCTGGAGCCTTTGGCCCATAACGGGGCATCACAAAAAATGATTCCCCTTCAAAGCCAAAGTCATGGGGTAGATATTGTGATGAATCAGGCAGGCATGGAGGCTGGGATGTGTTGAATAGGACTCTGACACTGCAGCATGATAATTTTCCAAAGCAGAAGCCTATAAGTATCTGACAGGCCACTGATGCTGACTCGGCAGTCTGTTACAAAATGGCAGGCGTGCCCTTTTATCTCGGCGCATGTTTCACGGCAATTGGACAATCAGCCACTGCAGTGAAAATCCATAGTATCGATCGCCCCTGTATCTTCTCTATAATTCTCCAGCAGGAAATCCCTGATGACAAATTATATCTGCGCCGATTTTTGATTGGTGCTTTCATGTAAGTGATCTCCAAGGGCAGAGCAAGGAACTGGTCAAGGCTTTATTAACTAGGTGGAAACCTGCCTCTTCCTTGTTTTGGTACAGCAGCCACAGAAGCCGGATGTTCTGTCGGATGATTGCATGGGTTCCAAGTCAGACCTGCTCCAGCAGTTTAGAATTTAGAGCTGGTCATGCAGACCGTAAGATGGTATGTGGACAGAGAATAAGAGGGACAGTTCTAGAAGGCATGGCTAGCTGTGAAGGTGACTGTCTGCCTCTGTCTGGCGTCGAGCAAGAGCGAGAGAGTGAGAGAGCAAGAGAGCAAAAGAGTGTGCAAGAGAGAGAGAAAGAGAGAGATTTGCATTCGCATGCTAGGAATAAACAACTTAATAGTTCTTGCATCAGATAGTAGCCCACCTTTTAGCTGTTTATTTCTAGATCAGAGCAAAGCCATCACAGCATTTCATTATGAGTTACAACCTTTTATTCGTACGACAGTCTTAAGCCAGTCAATGCTTTTTATTAGACCTTTGTAAATTGTGCCGCAGTGTTAAGTTTCAATGTACTATTAATGCAAGCAGTCATCTCTTCCAGCAATAGAAGGCAAGGTCCGAAACAATTTTCCCCTGCATATTCTATCTGCCATAATGACTCTCCCCACAATTTGATGATTATGAATACAACACAAAGGATGGCAAGTACAAGACAAATCAAATGTGATGCTTTTCCCTATTGGTTCTAAACAAACAACAAACAGCCGCTTTCTCCCTCTCCATCTCTCTCTCGTTCTCTGAGTCTCCCTCTCTCTCTTTGCTCTGGGCACTTGATATGTACAACAAGCCTTATCATTATTCATGCTGCACCAGGGCTATTCCTACAGTTGATAACCCTGGACCTCGATGCACTACTCTGCGCAGTGGAGAGAGAACACATCGCGGGGGCACACTTCTAATCCTGCCGGGATATTTAGCGAGCGTCAAAATTGGCTCCGAAACTTTTACCGAATCCAGTGTCATAAATCCGATGGTTTCTGAAAAGAGCCAGAGACAGAGAAAGCCTCCCTATTGGATAGTGGTGGTGGTGGTGGTGGGGGGGGGGGTGATAACGTTGCACATAATCCAGCCTCTGACAGAGGGACTAGAGGGAGCCGGCATGGTTTACAGGGAGCTATACGCTCTGCCCCTTCCCCTCAGACAGACGTGAACCACAGCAAAGCAAGCCCTTCTTCCTCCAGCCAGTCAGAGGAGGATAATCTTTCCCCCTCGCAGCACAATGCCAGAGATTACAAGGAGAACGTGTCAGTCTGCACTGGATTTGCTAGACACCAGATCTCATGTCCCTATCGATTCGCAGCTCATTCATGTTTTCACACGGGTCTCAAAGGCACTGGGGGCCATAAACCATATGGTTGGGGAGGAGCCAGTCGATTCTTTCCCTATCCCAACCCTTTTGTATGATTGGGAGCACAAGCGTGTGTGTGTGCGTGCGCGCGTGTGTGTGTGTGTGTGCGTGTGTGTTTGTGCGCTTGTGCATGTGTGTGTATATGCATGTGTTCATGTGTTATGTGTTTGTGCGTTAGTGTGCATGCCTGTGTGCGTGCGTGTGTGTGCATGTGTTAATCTGTTATGTGTGTGAATGCTAGTGAACATGAGTGTGTGTGCGTGTGATTGCATGCTTCACTCTGCGCTTGCCTCTGCACATGATGGCTGCGGTGTCAATGCAACACCTGCTCCCTGGAAATGCGTTTTGTAATCACAGGACAAGTTAACCCTGACACCGCGCACTGCAGATGTTGTAATCCCGGGTGCCATTCTGTCGCTGTTGATTTGCTTCTGCATAAGCACAATCATCGCCCTCATTTTAGGGGTTATAGTTTTCCCCAAAGCTTCGCATTATTAATCAATTATTACAACGCAAACCCCTTTAAACAAATAACAGACACTCAAGACTCCCCACACGATAGCCCCTCAGGGGATTACGGAGTGTGTCCGTCACAAACAGGAGTTATTTTGTTACCGACGGACATTTTGTTAACATCCAAGTTAACAAAATGTCCATCGGTAATGCTCCGCTTAAAGCAATTTAGCTGAAAAGGAGCTCCATTGTTGTTCGGGAAGGGACGACCAGGCAAGCATAGCTGCTTGGTTTATTGAACACATATGTGCCAAAACACCCACAACATTTTGACAAGCGAGCAAAGCAGCTTGTGTTATGGTTGTATAATTGATGTGGACGGATCGTTCTGTGGTGAAGTTGATGAAGCAACAGTAAAGTTAAAGTAAAAAACTTTGACTTAATGTAGCTTTCTTTCATTTTTCAAATCTACACAGATGAACAGAAATGTTATTCATGTGTAAGCTACAAAAAAAAACAGATCACAAAAGAAAGTCATTAGAAAAAATCTCACGATATCAACTGGACTTTCTGGGTACCGCACGCTAGCGTGACATGCCTCCTTAACTACTGAACAGAGTCACTTCTTCTGCCTGGAATAACAAAAGACTCCCATTTTTCAAGGAACTTTGGGGACATCCACAATGTAGGGGCCCAACCCCTCAGGGTTGGACTTTGACGGAGGAGTCCAGTGGACTTGCCACGCCCGTTTTAAAAGGAAAACAAGAAGTCCTCACTCAAGCGTTTCCTGGTGATCAATATGCTAACTTGAGGAATGCTAAAATCGAGGCGGATACTTGACAAAGATGGATAGATTCGCACCGTCCGTGAAATGTCACCGATTCAGTGGAGGATGTCACCTCAGGATCGCTCGACTGTGTGATAAGCCTGACACATCAGCTTGGGGTGAAAAGTGGCGTGGCGTCTCTCTCGCTCTCTCTCTCTCCCTACCTCTCTCTATCTCTCTCTTCCTACCTCTCTCTATCTCTTCCTCTCTCCCCCTCTCTCTCTCCCCCTCTCTCTTTCTCCCTCTCTCTCCTGTCAGGGCAGACGGATGACAACGACCACCGCTGCTGCAGGCCCAAAGGGACCCAGGTAAAAATGAACGCAATTAAAAAATGGACGAGTTGCAATCTGTGTGGAGCGCAAGTCAATGTGTGAGGATTCGGGTGGTTAGCAACTGAGTGTTGTCAGGGAGAGGGAAAATCATTAGTTTCAAATGAATGTTGTCAATCTAGATTTGATAAAAGTACTTTGAGGTGCAACACACTGCAGTGTTTTCCTTAACGTTGACAAAAAACGTTTTCACTCGTACAGTCTGAATAGCAAGTAGCAGCTACGTTAGCATGACAGGGCCGTACAGAACGTGAAACATTCAGTAGCTTCTTTTTTTTCCTCCCCCATTCAACACACATCCTTGATGACCATTTATCTAGTAATAGGAACAATGCTCCAACATTTCCGTAGATCATGTAATTGCCATAAGGGAATGAGGCCATAAAAATAGCAATAAAGATTTTAATTTTACTGGCTTCCAGAATTTGACCGTTAATGGTGCCCAACTTTCAGTGCCCCGAGGCAGCGGTTCTCACATTATTATCTATTTGTCCAAGATCAAAGGTCCACCCAACAACAGGAAACACTGACAGGTGCATTTGCCGGCGATCCGCTGGATCCACACATCTGTTCAAGCCGTGTTGTGAAGACCAAGGAGAAGCTGGGAGTCTCGTATAGCCTTTCTGGCTCACTATTATTATTTTTTGGTTTTCATCGTGTTCCTTCTCATGGTTGCTGTCAGAGAGGCTCGGCTCTGGAGAGACTCTTCTTGTATGTTTGTTCACAACGGGACAGGGGGTGACGTATCATGGCAAACTGACCCACCGGGCTAACATGCTAGCGTACCCCTAACGTGCCGTCAGATACCGCAATCTCCATCTATCCTATTGTCTGGGTGGCTTTCACAGATTGTTTTGGTTCCTTGTTTTCTCAATGTCTCTCTCTATGGCTCTCGCCCACGTCTACCTTTTTTCCCCCTCTGGTTATATATCTAATGGCTGTATTCCGCGGACAGTGACGGCAGTGTGGCCCTGCTGAAGGGTAAACAACAGTAGGACCTGGGAGAAGACAAAGTGGTGTCCTGCGTAATGCCCGGGTCAATGTCCCGTCCTTTTGTTTAGAATCCTCACCATCATGAAAAATGAAGGCACCGATTGAGATGCATGACCCTGCCGCCCTTTCTCTTTTGGTTCGCGCACTTGCATGCGTGCGTGTGTGTCTGTCTGTCCGTGTGTGTGTGTGTGTGTGTGCGTGTGTGTAGCAGGAAGCTTTCGGACGACACTGAACATGATGAAAAGCCGTGGCTGAGAGGTAAACTATTAATAGACTCTTCCACCTGAAACTGTCATGGGGATCCCAGCTCCATGCCCCCACCCTCACTCCAACGTTCCGCACCCTCAGCACCCTCCAGCACCCTCCGCTACTCTAAGCACCCTCCCAGGGATCAGCCGCAGTGGAGCAGGGCCCAGGGACCGTGTTTTTGGAGTGAACCAAGAATCCTTCGGTGTTACCGTGTGATTTATAAATACACGCCAGTGTGGGTGTCAACGTTGATTGTGTTGATGTGCTAGCAAAGCCGGGAAATTGGCAGATGATTCCTATTATGCTGATTCTGAACATATAAGTGCAAATGTGCTACAAAATCCCCCAGTGTTGTTGAGTGGAATAGGGAACGGTAGTAAAAAGCGGCATGGCTGCATTTTTCATGGCCAACTAATTAGCCGTTTCCCCCTAAGATGCATAACAGGAGCTCTTGTGTGTGTCACTGCCGTCTGCTGTGCATCATGAATAAAATGCTCATTTTAAATATTTTGGGGGACAACTTCCAGGATGTAAATCAGCCAGCAGTAAAGTTATGTCACAGGGAAAAGTCACCGCCTGTAGCAAAGCGCATTCCACAAATGATCATTTATTACCCAACACTATTTTAAAAAGAGGGGAAATGGCAGGTTCCCTTTGTCAAACCTAACAAGGGAATAGCTTTCAGGTGCTTATACTGCTATAACTCATCCTAGTAACCTTTTGAGCAGGAATTAGGGCACTTTTATCCTTGCTCAGGTGCTCGTTGAAGTCCATTAGCATTTTTAAAAAGTGTTATGGACTGTAAAGGAAACACAAGGATTCTTTTATTAATAGACCTTGTGAACTTTAACATCTGGGCTAAATTATGAAATATTACAAGGTGGGAAAATGCTGGTCAAAACAGCCACTTATTTATTTTAAATGTGATGAGAATGAAGTGCACCTGTTTGTACAGTAACACTGTGTTTTCCTTCACGCAGGGCATCATAATGGAGCTAAAATCCGTGACACCTTCCACCACACAGCGCAATTATGGCTTCATATTTCGCCGCGCCAAATATTCTGTTCTTTCGTTATCATTACGCTCCAATTCATTGTGTTTCTCCTTTAGGGAAATTACAGAGCCACACACCTAATCCCAGCAGCGGCGGGCGCCATTCCACGCTAGCCCACCAAATTAAACATGTGACTGAGTGAGACAGGACATACAGGCTCTCTAACCCTTTGTCTATTTTTGAGGCTTCTAAATAATTCATAGATAAAAGAAAACACAACAAATACCTTGAGACGTGTGCTCGCCAGTAAGTTAATCCCACAAAATGAAATAGAACTTTATCTTGCAGCTGGAAGTAGAGCAATACCACGATATTAAAGTGTGTGAGAATACAAACACTGCAACAAATAACAAAATGCCAGAGGGACCTACGGCGGTATTATAGAGGACAAAATACCATTTCTTTCCAGAGTGTGGGACATACTGTTCAATATTAGTATTATTGTCTATAAATTATAACAAGCAGAGCCAGGTGGGTGAAAAAAAATCTGTGCAACGTTGTTTAGTAATATTCATCAAACTATAATGTAGCTGTAGGATTAATCTTCCCAATCACAGAACAATACATCAGCTTTCACGATTTTGCACTATTCTGAGAAGCGAAATTCTGATCAATATTAATAGTATTAAACCAAAAAACACAAAGGGGATGCATTATGCGAAACATTTGTGTTGTGGTAACAATCCCACACAGGAAAAAAAAAGAAAGAAAGAAAGAATATTTCTGGGAAAATATCGTTTCCTACCACCATTACTTATTAATCTTCGTGTTCGTCGTGGAGCCACTTAGCCATGCCACCTATGATGTCCTCTAAAAGCAAATGGGCCGACACACGGTATTGAATTACACGTCCCCCGTATTTACCGGAAAAGCAGGTCTTAGAGATAACAGGGAAGGAGATATTTACAGTGGCCCACAGTGCTAACTCAGTTGGCCAATAAGTAGACCTACCCTCTTCCTGTACTGTAGGAAACAAGGCAAAGAAACGCTGGAGGGGTTTCTGTGCCAATACACACTAAACTAGACAACAATGCAAGAACAGTTTAGATAGAAATGATTTGAATTTCCATTATTATGAGGAATATATTTGTATTTGATCCATTTTCTTTGTTAGCCAATGCTACCCGACACAATGAAACATCACTGGGGTGGCTCAGGATTATTATAGGAACAGATGCATTCTATCTATCCTCTATAGGGCTTGTACATCATGACGTCACATCGCAATGACTGCTGCCATTTCGGAATTGTAGGAGCATAGGAATGTTATTGATAGTAATGGTGGTTTGGTCATTGTTAAGTAATTAATCAGGAAATTATTTGTCATTATGGGAAGACATTGCCCCAGCGTTTCTCATGCGAGACGTGGCAAAGTTTTGATTTGCCTAGGTTACAGTATATTTACATTGATTCGAGGCATCTCAAAATGGCGGAGTATCACCAACAAAAAGTCCCATGATACATTCTGATGTACAAGCCCTATGGTTTATATGGTGAATTATGTGGTCTGCTCCTTCCATGTAAGGGATGAGGACACAGGTCCAGATAACTGAACAGTAATGTCTTTTTTTGTCATTAATAATAGTGAAACTACTGTTGATTTATTGATTGACTGAAAATTTGGTTTCAAAAGTTTCAAAAGTGCAACACATTGGGTGTAATATTTGCTTTGAGTACGTATCCTTTAGTTTTTTGTTGGTTGCACATTGGAAAACGCACACTTACATTTGAGACTGAAATGCATTTTCACAAAATAGTCTATATTAAACGGAAAAGAAAAACAATAGTTGAATCCCCAATGGAAATAATCATTCAGTCATTCAATCAGCCTTCCTGCAGCAGAGAGTAAATGTATCTGTATCTCTTCTTACGTATAAAACATTTAAATAACAGCGAGATGTGGAACAGACGTCCATCCCTTTTAGGGCCACAGGAATGGAATGGTGATGAACTAGACTGGTTCTCTGGGGCGCCATAGAGGATCTCAAGGTGTGTTTGTGTGTGTCTGTGACTCAGGACTGGGCTTGGGAGAGGGGAGGGGGGAGTAGCTATAGTAGGTTGTAATGGTGTCGGTATCGGTGGGTGTTGTTTTGCCCCCAGCTCGTATCGAAGCGGTGAGGTCCCTCAGGGCCCAGGCCCAGGGAGTTGGGTTTGTCAACCTTGTCTGAGGGACTTAATATGAAAACAACACTAATGAGAACCATTTCCATTGCTCTGTTTATTCTCAGAGAGAGAGAGAGAGAGAGAGAGAGAGAGAGAGAGAGAGAGAGAGAGAGAGAGAGAGAGAGAGAGAGCCATGGTTGCACGGCTCAGTGAGTCCACGTTGTGTCGTGTTCATTACGAGGCCCTGGATGCTCCGCTGATACATTACACATAAACATAGTTATAATTGCCTCCTTTTTATTGTTCAAAGATACTTTTGAAGAGATGCGCTAATGCAAAACAGTGTCCGTGTTTTTTGTGTGAAGACCATCTTCTATGTAGGATGGCACGTCGCCACCTCAGATAATGCATTTTATACCCGGAATGGACTCATCTTTAGAATGACAACATTCATAAGGGCAGACATTGTCATTTAAAAAAAAGGTAAAAATGTGTTTCTCTTAAATTGCTAGCAGAATAAACTATGAATCTTCCGTATAGATTTTACGGCCGTCTTAAGAGGTAGTCTTTTCATCAATAAATGAAAGGCTTGAACAAACAAATATCATTTCCTGAAGCAAAATAAATCTTCCTCCGTCCATCTATTCACTGGCAGACATGCCATTTAAAAATCTCACTAAAGTGACATCACTCCCAAGATTGAAACCACTATTTCATTGAGCAGAAAATTGCTATTGAATTTGGAGCTGAATAATTGGAAGCCATGTTCCAACATAACCGACGGGAGAAGGTGGGGCTATGTTTTACTGTCACTCTCAGACCAATGACATTCTGAAGCTGAGCGGCACAAATGGTATGGGTATTGTTGGACGGAGCATTGCTCTCCTTTGTATATGAGCCATATCAAGCGAGGAGTTGGGAGGCAATTTGAAGGAATACATTTCACTTTGATTTGATAGGAGGCAGTGAATGAGAAGAAGGATGGGGGGAGGAAAACGAAAATGCCTTTATGGAGAGCCAAACAGCACTCTATTTGACCTTACATTTGCTATATTTGTTTGAACATGAGCTACAGGTTACTCTCCGAGATATGAAGATATAAAATTTTTAGAAACAATATATTGAGTTGGCCTTCATTGGCAGCAATAGAGACTAAAGACAAGTGAATTATGAACTAACTAGAAGGTTTTATACTTTAGTGTGAAATAGCCTTGAGAACCTATTCTTCATGTCATTTTACAAGTAAAACTGGATAGTAAAGTGGGACAAAAGGTGTGTGTGAATATGATTCGATGTTTTAGTATTTGATTGGATAATGCAAAGGCGACAGAACACACCAGCCAGCTGAGTGTTACCCCCTTACTCGTCCCAGATATCAGACTTTATAAGAACTATTTAAAGTCTGATGGCAGGCGAGCTCAAATCTGGGTGAACGGGCCATTTCATTTTCTTGATAACATGATATGGCTGACCATTCATCTCAGATCCAGCAGAGGACTGATAACTAAAACGATAGCATCGTCTACCCGTTGTTGGTATCCCTCCTTGGCCAACAGCGAACGCAAACTCGGCCTGAACTGGTAAACTACACTTTTCCAGTAGCAGGTGCAAAGATAAGCTAAAACGTCCTGTCACACACCAACGTGCTTAGACAAAGTGTCAATCTGTGTAGCAGACTGGCCACTGTGGAAATACATTTGTTAAAATTGTCTTCCGAAAACTCCATCTTTCACTTGTGAATGAGTTTATCTTCGGAAGAATATAACTGTAACAAAACAGGAAACACTGCGTAACTCTGCCCCTTGCACCTCTGGTTTCCTGCCCAGGCTCTGTGCAATCCCCACAGAAGTCCGGCAATAGCATTGTCGAACATCTAGATCTGAGAAAAGCCAGAGTTAACGATAAGACGAGTTAACGGCATCAAAATATTGTTTTAAGTTACGTTGAAGAGATCATAATGTAAAGTAACAAATCCATGTTTCCATTGTAATGTCCAGGACTAAATGTATATATTTTTATATAGGTAAGTAATAGGTCTATGGAAATGAGCTGACATGGTAAAAAATAATAATCAAATAGATCATTTTACGTCGACTTAAATGGATAATATTCACCTGACGTAAACAGTGACCCATGTTCAGGTTGCATGTGGTGGGTATGTCACACGTCACCTTTGCCTCTGTCTTGTTTGTTTAACAAAACAAGAGCTGCCTGAGTAACCCTCCTCCGCCCTCCGTCTCATCGACTACTCCGGGTGCTACGGTCGACTGCCCTCTCTTCTTCATCTTCCCCCCCGCCCGCCCACCACCAATGATCGCTTTGTGAACCCTTTAGCCCGCCGTTGGTTTAGAGACTCCAAATGACACTGTGTCTCTGCAGAAGACTCATCTCTCTCTCTCTCTTCCCTCCACTCACCCTCCCTACACACACGCATCACACAACTGCATGCATCCACACACACACACACACACACACTCAGTTAGACACACACAGACACACACAGTCAGACCATCCCACACGCAAGCACAGACACACACACACACACACACACACACACACAAACACACACACACACATAGTGATGGCCGCTGTGGTTGGCCGGTGTAATGTGCTTTGTTGTATGAAGGTATCAATCAGATGGGAGCAGATTATTAGAGTGTCTGAAAGAGATCAAACAATGTTGCCGTCCACACCCACACACACACAGCTTGATTTACAGGCGGGCTGATAAAGTACTGCAGCTCTCTGTCAGGGGCTACATGACGGCTCGCCGCGCTCTTAGGATAAATTATTGCAGAGGCCGGCGGTAATGTCTCTCCACCGAGCAACCGGCGGGGCTGGCTGCTGCCAGGGGAGCCAGCCTCGTCCTCCTTTAATGGCCTGGTCCGGGGTCAGCAGTTACTGTATGGTGGTGGGAGGGGCACCAACACGGCCACACACACATACATATATAGACATACATACATGAACACAAATACATGAGTGCACACATTCATACATATTTGCACAGGCACACACACACACATAAATACACACATAAACACATACATATTTACAGACACACGCACACACACATACATTTACACTGACACACGCACACATACATAAATACACACACACATATTTACACAGCCCCACGCACACACAAACATTTACACACTCATGAACACACATCCGTTTACACACACACACACACACACATCCATTTACTCTCTCAAACACGCACACACACACACACACATACATTTACACTGACACACGCACACACACATAAATACACACACACATATTTGCACAGGCCCACGCACACACAAACACTTACACACTCATGAACACACATCCGTTTACACACACACACACACACACACACATCCATTTACTCTCTCAAACACACGCGCACACACACACACACACACACACACACACACAGATGAATGCCTGCATGCACCAACACCACACATCTCTCCACTGTCCTCGTGCCTTTGGAAGCATGGCTAAAAGACACTTAGGTGTCCGCTGAAGGGCTGAACGCACACAGGGGAGGCGCCCAGGTCTCTTCTCAATTCTGCAGTATTGCAACATTTTGAAAAGCTGAAACTAAACAAGACGGTGCTACGGGGTGGCCTCCACTCTCTCACTCACAAGCACAGAAAAATACAATATTTTTTGTATTTTACAGTGAGTAACTCTCACTGGCTTGTGACTGTAGTTACCAAATCACTCAGGCTCCCGATGTAGATATCATTATGAAAGACTGCACCTTCCCCATAATAAAAGCCCTAACAAGGAAATAACTTCCGAGTAAATTATCGCTGTGTGCATTTTAATACCTGCATTTTATGGCCATTGTCTTGGAGAGAAACAGTCAAAGGTGCATATGGGGAACAAATGTTTCTTAAATAAGTAACTTCATAGAAGTGGATTCCACTAAGAGATGAGCCATCACTATTTCATATCCTGCTGAGTCTCCTCGCTGGACCCCAGCAAGGTCAACCCAAGTGGAGACAAGAAATTGTCTCCAAATTGTCATGAAAGGCCAACAACTGTGTAAAGAAAACTATATAGAGATGCTAAAAGATAGATGCCGTCCATTGACTGTAATTAATATTTTACTGAGGCTTTCTCTCCCTTAGAGCTTTTTGACCACATCTTCCAATAAAAACGAAAACAACAAACCCACTATTTTTCTATACATGGTGTGAGCTAAAGTGCCATCACAGGAAGGTAAGTCCAGAGCCATGGCTTAGGCACGTCTTCCGCCATTTTAGCAGTGACTGCTTGATGTCTTTTCCCCTCCACCCACCACTACCACCAGCAGCAGCAGCACCACCACCACATCAACCACCACCACCCTCCCCTGTGTTATCTCGCTCAAAGCAGTGCCATCCCTCCATTGTAATAATGTCGCTTGCACGGCAGCCCTTGGAATGACCTTTCTTTAATTAACTGCATCTTGACGAGCGGATCTACATAGAATGTGAAGGTTAATTAATGAAGTATCACTGCTCGCTCTTAAAACCATCACCTAGCCGATGACAGCCAGCCCACCATTCTCAATTTCAACCCCCCGCCCCCTCCACCACCACCCCAATCTCATTAGCAATGGTGGGCCAATGGACAGCTCCGCTCAAGCCGTGAATTTGAGTAAATTGTATCAAAGGCGGCCCTTTTAATACTCTTCATATGGCAATATAAGAAGCTTCCAAATCTGCTCTTTAAATAATATATGAGAGTGCTTACAAATACACATACACACACACATATTCTTGCATCATATAATATGTGTTCGTGTTTTTCTCTGAGGTATGAATCTAGTCAGCAAACTCCATAAATAATTCAAATAAAAAGGTAAAATAATATTTCAATTAAGATCCATGTAATCTGTTTCCGGACGCAAAAGAAAAGTGCATGATGGATGGTGATTGATAATTCTTGTATTATTGCACAGTTTCATCTTGATAAGCTTGATATTTCATCTCAGGGACATTTCAGCATTGCTTATCGTTGGCCATTTAGAAAGAGGATCCGTGTTAGCGCAGTCGGCTAACTGCTAAAAGTGTCCGTCTGGGGTGGGTTAGGCAGGTAAAATATGGGGGGGGGGGGGGGGGGGGGGGGGTTGGAGGGGTCTGACTGAGATCTAGGGTGTACTATTACAAAAAGCTAGCCATGCCGATACAGACGCCCAGAGCTGTTTCGCTATCCATAATCTATCACGCTAGACGATGGAGACGAGATAACTGCTGCAGAATGCACAGAGACTTGAACTCGGGGTGGAAGAAAGGCTGTGTTGTGATCCCTTATCACAGAGTTAGGGGCTCCTAATCGCTCTTTGCGCCTGTTAGAGGGCAGATAAGCCATCTGATCACGGACGTTGGATAAACACATTTGGTATATGCCTAACATCTGGTAACGTTTTTACACCGAAAACCGAAAACGGCTAACCTGCTAGCCAACCTTAGGAAGAAAGGAAGGAAAGAATGTACTCGATATGCAAACGTTTACCATTTTTTTCTACGATGACTTAATAACCAGCCACACCTTATTAATTATTCCGGGTACAAACTCTGAAACAAATAATAAAGGGTCCAGATATCTCATGAAAGAAAGAAAACACACACAAAGACTGAATGTAGGCCTACCGCTCATTATTCTTCCCTGGTTTCCCCATAAGATTCTGCAAAGGTATACTAAACCCCTAATTGGTGTAGCTTTTCTACTACTTGAGCAGTGTCACAACTTCACTGATGACTGTCAGTGTAAACTTTATGTGTAGGAGCGAGAGGATTTCCCAGTCGTAGCATCTATCAGATTTTCCTTTCACCGCTCGGATGACACCCCACTAAAAGCTGGCACGCTGCGTCTCCGCACACACACACAACCCACTTGTCACCAAAGACAACTGGATGGGTGGGTGGGTGGGTTGGGGGTAGAGGGGCGACGGGTTGAGGTGGAGTGAGTGTTTTGAGAGTTTGAAACAAAATAGCTGGTGCAGCATCCCCCCCCCCCCCTCCCCAGTTTTCCTTGTGAAAATCGTTGACACGAGACGATTTACAGGGAAGTGAAGTGGAGTGAAGTGAGGTGGGTAGCTCGTACGGAGCGGGCCGGCGAGCCACGAGCGGGCTGGGTGGGGTTGCGGGTGGAGAACGGGGGTGCAGAGTTAGCCTGGTAGAGTAGGATAGGGTGGGGGGTCTACAATATGTTTCATGCTGACAGGGATCCTCCCTGTAGTGCATGGCTTTTTTTTTTCTTCCATTAGTTCCTGACTCACTCTCTTGGCCTGCAGACCCACCGCGTGGGGGGGGAAGATTTAAGTGGCCAGTCAAGTGAAATCCCCACGGTTTGGCAGGTGTGAGGCCTGGCTTCATTATCTACAGACACCTCCGTCCAATTATGAGTCCTGCTCCCTCTGTGACCACGTTGCTGCTCTGACACGCGCGTGTCTGTGTGTGCATGCATGTGTCTATGTGTGGTGTCTGTTTGTCTGCATGTGTGTGTGTGTGTGTGTGTGTGTGTGTGTGTGTGTGTGTGTGTGAGTATTTTTTTGTTTGCAGGGTATGATGTGGCCCGCCATATTGTTATCTAACTTCTAAAAAGATGTCATTGGCGACACAAGCACACACACATGCACATACACACACATATATGCACATTATCTTACAATACACACACACACACACAAACACATACATACAATTGTAAAAGTGTGTTTACTGCATATTTATTAATATATGCTAGTTGAAATAGCTTTTATTTCAATGTCTAATTTTTAAAGGCTATGCTTAGTTGCTGAGCCATAAAAAAAAGAATGGTCACTTTTATAAAAAGTGGAATTAGGACTTTCTCTTCTTCCAGAGAGAAGCAGAGAGAAAGAAAGAGGGAGAGGGATAAAATGCATTTGTCTTGGGATCAAATGATTTGCTGGCTTTAATACATCTCTGCTGCTTCCCCATTTTGCTGAGCCACTGGTTCCAAAATGTCAGCTGCTACAAACTGGAACACTGCCTTGTAGTTTGCCTCAAACAAGCTCAGCCGTTCTGTTCCTCCCTGGCCTGATTGTGGACACCCCCTACTGACAGTAGGCCAAAACACAATGCCACCGACATGCATTTAACACACACACACACACACACACACACACACACACACACACACACACACACACACACACACACACACACACACACACACACACACACACACACACACACACACGCTACTCTCATTGTTCACATTTACATTCACCCGCTTCACCTCACCACAATAGCTTCCTCCAAATCTCACCCACTATGTCCGGTTCCTCCTTTCACTAATAATGAATTAGTTTTTCTCCCTCCATATATGAACTTTATTTAGATTCATCAAGTAGGACTCATTTTTCGTTTTTAATTGAGATGACTGTTAGACGGGCAAAACGGATAATCTAGCAAGTAACGTTTATGACCCACTCTGGTCTGTCCTCTAGTTGCTCATCTGCTCTGCATCAGCTGGCAGATACAAAGAACATACTGCTGGTTTGTGTGGCCATGTGCTCCTTTTGTATGTGTGCACGAGCTGGTATACGTCTCTGCGGTGTGTGTGTGTGTGTGTGTGTGTGTGTGTGTGTGTGTGTGTGTGTGTGTGTGTGTGTGTGTGTGTGTGTGTGTGTGTGTGTGTGTGTGTGTGTGTGCGTGCGTGCGTGCGTGCGTGCGTGCGTGCGTGCGTGCGTGCGTGCGTGCGTGCGTGCGTGCGTGCGTGCGGGCGAAGCATAAGATGGACTCCGAGACATCGTTAACTGTGATGGCTGATGCTACGGCGGGCAACACCGGAAAACAGTGTGTATCATTTGACATATTACACCTTACATATTTTCTTCTACAAATGACTGTTAGATTATTGTTTTCCTATTTTAAGGGGGCTGGGTTTTTTTTTGTTCTTTTTTGTTCAAACTAATTATTCACGCACAAAAGAGCAGGTTGGGGCATGGACTACTTGTGGCGTTACTTTGACCTCACATAACATTGACTACCTCTTGATGATAAATGAGTTACTCCTGAATCACAAGAAGAGAAAAATGAAATCAATTAATAATGACCGAAAATACTCAAACTCTCCACAGCCCGACAAAACACAGGGCGCCCTGAGGTGGCAAAGACTTGTAAATATTTTATGTCTAAATAGGATTTTAGATCGCTTCCGTGCTTTATGACAGTCACACATCAGTGCAAAGAACACACAGCTAAATCATAAAAATACACAAACACTTTTTCGGGTCTATTTCTAATAAAGTCTTCATCATACAACCCCCCCCCCCCCCCCCACCCCCCCCCCCCCCCCCCCCCCCCCACCCCCCCACCCCCCTAAAAAACATTTTATCAGAAGAAACAACGAATTGCTTTTCGTTTTCCGAGTACATGGTGTTCCTTGTGCGCCCCCAGGTGGTAATTCTATGTAACTGCTGCCACCAACCTACAAGTCATCGCGCAATTAACGCATCTGCCGCTCCTGTGTGGCGGCAGGCCGTGATGTCTAATGACAGCTCGTAGCCATTAAGCAACTGTTAGCAGCTGGTGGGGGAAAATAATGTGACAGACCCCCCCCCCCCCCCCCCAACCTTCCTATTGTTGCCCTTGTCTCACAGTGGGGAATGAGGGACGTCATTGCATCACTCAGGAAATACTGCCGTGTCTTGGTGAATTGACATGGGAATGAGGAGTGTATGTGTGTTTGTCCAAATTACAATTGACCCACCAGGATACCCAACATTTGATAATGGGTCAATAATGTCACAATAAAGGTGGCTTATGCGCTAGAAGTGCTGAAGGAGAATGATCTTATAAAAATATATAAAAACAAGAATTGAATAAATGTAGTTCAAGTTACAATAGAAACATGTATGAGGACACAAAAGTGTCTCTGGGATTGAAGGTGTGTGTGTGTGTGTGTGTGTGTGTGTGTGTGTGTGTGTGTGTGTGTGTGTGTGTGTGTGTGTGTGTGTGTGTGTGTGTGTGTGTGTGTGTGTGTGTGGACTGGGGGCGGACGGGCTATCATACTTGGTTGGTTGTAAAACAGGAAGGTAAAGGAGGTCTTGATCAAAGTGCTGAGCAGTGGCCAGCCCTCCACCGCTCGTGGGATGAGTGGTCTCACTTTAATTAGCCTATGTCGGAGCCATTTGTCTGCTGAGTGTAAACGTGGTCTTTTGATGTACATTTAACTGTAGGGGTTTGCTGGGAATGTGGGTGTGTGAACGTGATTTCCTCTTCAGTCAAGGAGAAGTCATTATTTAATTGTCTCATCCTCCACTGACTCCACCACTATCAAATTTCAACATGCCACTTGTAAAATGTTCCCTTTTTTGACACCCGGTATAGAATTCTGCACACAAATCACATAATATGCCATCAATATTTGTATAGAATAGGCACACCTCAAACACTTGGTGATAAAAACCAGCTTTGTACGGGCCATTAAAATGCACTGTATGACATGTGGGTGAATGCACACAATACCTCCTGACTGTCTTCCTTGGATTCGCTGCCTCAGCAAGGATGCAGCCAGACTGCAGTCGGCTATAGAGGAGAGTTCACATAAGACAATAACTGAGTTTCATAGTGGCAGTGAAGCAGTTAAGGCATGACATTACAAATGGTGATGGATGTCATGTCTGTTATTTTTTTGGTGATTTCAAGCAACATATTTCTAAAGGCCAATTCCAGTAGTAGTAGTAGTAGTAGTAGTAGCAGTTTTAGTAGTAGTAGTAAATAGAAGTAGTCAAATAAATTCGTATGTATACGGTTGATTCGTTGATTTAATAAGCACAACGCTCTTAGGATAATTGTTAAAGGCTATATTGCAGTAATGTATGCTGTGTTTCCATATCTGTGCAGTGTGTGGCGCTAACGTTTAATACGAACGAAGCCCAGTAATGAAGAAGCAGAACTAAGTGGAACAAACAAAGCTTCGTCGTAGATGTATTATACTTTTTGAAAACAGATGTGTGTTACCTGAAATTATTTTTGGTAGATACATATCGGTGATGATCAGAAGGCGCTGGACTAGTGGATGACTCCTTTTATAAAACGTATGAAGCCATCTCATTGGCTGATCTCTTGTCGAAAAAACATCTCTTGTCACTGCCGCAAACCACGTCGACCATGTCGTAAAGTTGGTGCGATCTATGTTGCTAAAAGTAGAGTGATCGATAAACAAACTTGTGCGATCACAAGTGCTTGTAAACAATCTCCGACATGTATCCACACAGCCGTATTATGCTGAATGAACCCCGTTATGAAGGACATCACGGAACCTTCTGAAGACAGAACATGAGCACCAAAACTAACGATGACTTCATACAACACCGAAGGTAAAACACATGTTCATAATATTTACACAGTTGCTATAAACGTAAATCATTGACATGCTACTATTGTGCGTCAATCTCATGTTTGTTGTCCACTCCTAAAGCTTCTAGCGATGAAAGCCTTGTTCATTTCAGTCATCATCCATTAATAGATTGTATTGATGTAACTCGTCTTGCTTCTCACTAACTCCCGTCTGATCATATAGTATTACTGTGATCTTCTGCTTCTCACTCTCCTGTCTGGTCAAACAGTATTACTGTGTTCTCCTGCTCCACCCTCCGTCCAGTCTGATTATACAGGATTACTGTTTCTCCTGCTTTGTCACTCACTCACTCCCGTCTGATCACGCAGTGGGACATTCTGTGATGGTGGAGGTTAGTCCAGACATCCACATCTGTGGCTTTTGCAAGCAGCAGTACAATAACTTTGAAGTATTCCTCGCCCACAAGCAAAATGGCTGTTCGGTACAAACCTCCGACATATCTACCTCTACTGCAACTCCTGCGATCACCGGTAAACCAAGAGATTATTCTGCTTCCAGCCTCCTTGTTAACTGAATTTGAATTCAGTCAAACGGATTCCAAGTAGAGTTCTGATTTCATATTCCCTTTGTTGGCAGTGGATGTATGCTAGGTAACATCATCCTGGTCTTGTTTTATTGTTCAGATTCCAGCGCAGAGTTTGTTTACGAGGAAACCTACCAGACGTGTGTTATGAGAGGTGTCAAAAAGATCCTGTCCAAAGCACAAAAAACACCTTCCAAAAAACTAAAACCTGCACTGACTTCAAAGAGACACAGCTGCTGTTTCTCAGGTCGGTGCCTCTTGTCGTTAACGACTCCTAACACATTCTTTCCATTCAGCTGCCGGGAGAACTGTAGTCCCTGCCAGTCACATCCAACCTATTAGTGTTTCATTTTGTGAGGGAACTGTTTAAATTCCAATCCCATACAGGTCTGAGACTTCACACACCTTGTAAAAACAAAATTTCTCCACATCTGCAGGTTGCACCTTTAAGACCCAGTATGGCAAAAAGGACATGGAGCGCCATCTCAAAACACATACAGGTATGCTAACCCTATCCTGAATATCTATAAGTGTTTTATATAAGAGATAAGGTGTCAGATGTCCGCGTCCTGAACGTGTTGTTCTTTGTGTTCCTCAAGGCGAGAAGCCGTTTGAGTGTGAGCTGTGCCACAAGCGCTTCAGCCGTCGTGACAAGCTCAACATGCACAGCCGCTCGCACACGGGGGAAAAGCCGCACAAGTGCAAACACTGTCCGTACGCGGCGGCCGACAGCAGCAGTCTAAAGAAGCACCTCCGCATCCACTACGACGAGCGGCCCTTCAAATGCCAGATCTGCCCCTACGCCAGCCGCAACTCCAGCCAGCTCACGGTCCACCTCCGCTCCCACACTGGTATGTCGTCGACTACCTGTCATTGGCCCGGAATAGTTCTGTAGTACATTTGACAAGATGGAACCTAATAGTAAGCATTGTTTTGTCATTGTTTTAACCAGGGGATGCGCCTTTCCAGTGCCAACAGTGCGACGCCAAGTTCAAGATCAACTCAGACCTGAAAAGGCACGTCCGCATTCACTCGGGCGAGAAGCCATACAAATGTGACTTTTGTGAATACCGCTGTGCGATGAAAGGCAACCTGAAGTCGCACATCCAGATCAAGCACGGCTCCCAGAACTCCTTCCGCTGCCCACACTGTGACTTCCAGTGTGCCAACAAGACCGCCCTGCGGCAGCACTCCCGGGAACACCTGCCCCTCCAGCCCGTTCAGTGTTCCAAGTGCACTTACTCGTGCTCCAGCAAGGGGGCGCTCAAGGTCCACGAGAGAGTTCATTCTGAGGAGCGGCCCTTCAAATGTGACTTTTGCAGCTTCGCGTCCAAGCAGCGCAGTAACCTTGTCATCCACAAGAAGAAGTGCTACTCGGATAAACCCGGCAAAGGCAGCAGCGTTGGCGGGAAATCCGGCACCGCGGGAGGGAAGAGCGTGGAGTGGGACGTCCCCAAGCCAGCCAGCTCCCGCTATCGCGCCAAACTGGACGCGACGCGGGCCTTCCGCTGTGACGTGTGCAACGCCTCCTTCGTTCGGGAAGACTCCCTGCGCAGTCACAGGAAGCAGCACAGGGGGACCCACAATGCACTGCAGCTGCACCTCTCCTGTCAGCCCGGCGATGCGATCGACCCAGAGCAGGGCGACGCCCGTCTCCAGCTCCCGCTGACCTCCGAGCCGCTGGGTCCGTACGGTAGCGCCCAGCTGAAGATCATCGTGTCCCACCCCCTGGGTCCGGAGGACACCCTGATGCAGGCGGTCGCGGATGGTCACCACCAGGCCAAGGCCAACATGCTGCTGCTGAGCCCCGACGGCCAGGACATGGCGGTGAACTCCATGATCCAGCAGGTCAACCTGCTGACCCCCGTGCAGCCGTCGACCCTCAGCGGGCCCCCCTCCTCCCACTATGGCAGCGGGGGGGCGGTCCTCCTGACCCAGCTGGGCTCGGGGGACGCCGGAGGCCACGTGTTGCACCAGGCGCTGCTGCAGACCTCCGGCGGCGCGTCACAGGGCCCCGGCTCCAACGCCACACAGACCTTCTTGGCTACCTGCTCCGACATTGAGAGCCTCAGCGCGCTCATCCAGGAGGGGGGCACCGAGGTCACCGTGGTGACGGAAGGCATCGCCCAGACGACGGCATCCCCCGTCACTTGCGCTCCAACGGAGGACGCGTCGGAGACGTCGGTGAGGGTGGCGGCGGGCGTGGACAACAGTGCCTTGGCGTGCTTAGGTGGCGGGGGAGGCCTGCTGGTGCCTAGCATCCACCTGGGCGGTCAGGGCGTGGTCCTCCACAACCTGCCGCTCATAGTGTCCAGCCAGCCCCACAGAGGCTCCGTGGACCAGCTCTCCACCAGCACGCTCTATACAGACTCACAACCACATATAGAGGGAATGTCACAATGACTTTGGATCAGTGGAGTACTTGAGCTGGCAACGAAGGCCGGAGAGATTGCTGTCCTATAGCTATATAGATTGTATCGCTGCATCGTTAACAAGTCGCAGAGAATGGGTCGATTTTATTCTATGCTTCTCGATGCTAAATAGGCCCAGATCAGATACTTTTCATGGATTATTTCTTATCTATATAAATAGATCATGACCTGTGTGTGGAGTGGAGCAGGGTTTCAGATTCTTAGAGTTAAAGATAAATGCATTGGTAATGCAAATTATACAGCTTGGTTGTGTTGTCAAAATATCATTGCGCTTAAGAACAAAGAACTGAGGTTATTCAGTTCTAGCCATATATTCAATATGGTTATTCATGTAGTTTACCTTTTTTTAACAGAATATCAAACAATGTTAGTCTCCTTGTATATTGTCCTTTTAAAGGCATTTGACATTTAAATGTGAAATATAATATTTTTCAGACGAATACAATAAATACATTATAATGACAATATTTATTATTCTTTGCTAGGAAACAACTGGGTTGAAGACCCATAACGTCACTTCAATTAACCAAAGCAACTATTATGATTACTAAAAGAGAACTATTAGACCTACTTTATTTATTTATTATCTTCTTTTTTTTCTGAAATCGAATTGGATTCTGCATAGACAAATAGGGTTGGGTTTCTCCTTCTCGTTAGACTTCCGCTGTGTTTTGTGAAAAGCAGATGCGGCATAACTATCATGACCGTACGCTACACAAAGTTCACTGTATCAGGACTCTGTCGTTGCAGTGCTTGATTTCCAATTTAATTATATTTTCCTTCTTATTCCATTTGAAAAATAAATCTATTAATCCCTTTTTAAGGGGAGGGGAGATAGCGTGTGTAATGTGACTGCTAATGCTCTCATTTTGAGAGAATAAGCCAAAGCGTCGAAAGATAAATAGAGACGGCGTCCTAAGAAAGCATGCGAGACATGAAAGACGTTACTATCCAAATAGATTTCCACTAATATCCTGATTTGAACATCCTTTATTTATTAGCAAAAGGGACTGTAGGTTAGCTGTTGTTTACTTTTTTTGTTCTCATTTTCTACAAAAATCCATTTATTAATCACTTTTCCAGTTATTTAAATAGCGAATGTACGTTTTGGACCCCACCAAATGACACATTTAAGATATAAAAAGGGGTTAATTTGACGAACCGAGAGTGTTTTGTCGCTCAATCGCCAGGAGATGTCAGCAGATATCCAAATTCAACTACCATAGGCTAGTATTTTCAGCAGTACCTTTTCTTGAACCTTTTAAGATTTGTTGGACTTCCTGATTGAAAACTAATGTAGTGATTGTCACTGTTATTTTGAATTCCTCTAATGGCTTTAAAATTATGCTTATAGGTTCCAAACTTGATATGAAACATTTTATTATTGGCGCACTGGAAATCCTATTGATACATACTTTTGATTAATTAGGCATTGATAATGTTATATATTACAGTAGATAAAAGTATATGTAAGTGCATCATGTCATGTCATGACATTAGAAATATGACTATGTCAGGAATTTACTACATAACACGATCAATGGTGCTGTTTTTCATGTTCCTCCTGTTATTTATTCTAATATGTTTTGCGCTAATTACCAAAGCCATATACAATTATTTATAATATACACTTGTTGTGAGAAACGCAGACGTGCTCAGGGATGTGTCTCTTTGATCTATTATTTCACAGATTTCCAGGCCCTAATCCCAAGCACCCTCCACATGGAGGTCCTTTTTCCTCCTCGCTCACCCCCTCCACATGTGACATCATACACGAGCTAAGTGCCTTTCGTAAGGGTCCCAATAAATATGTGTGTATATATATTTATATATATATATATATATGCTTGGAGGGAGAGTTTTCAATGTCACAATTGGTAGATGTTGATTTGTTGTTGTAATGGTTGCAATGCACAGCAATGTAACATAAGGAAAAGGGATTGTGATAGGATTAATAATGTGCTGGAAAAAGCACTTGAAGACATGCTAATTAATATGCTGGCAAAAGCTGCTGTCCCATAAAATAGGGAAATCCTTCACTTTTGCCGTAAATAAAATAGGTTGGATGGCTTTGAGGGAAAAAGGTAGCAGGGCTTTTAAATGGACCCCTTGATACTGTATGGCACTTCTCTGCTCCTTCCTTCCTGTGTGTGAGATGGCAGCCTTTGAATAGGGTCATAAATGTCTCCCCGAAAAGCAATTTCCACTCCCAGCTGCTTAAAGAAACCGTAAGTTGTGATGCTTTCCTTCTGGACACGAAACGGATCCAGGGAGGGCAGAGTGTTGGGGAGAAAATGAACAGAACCACCTAGGATTACACGGGTACATTAGGCAACGAGGGCAGTTCCTTTAACAGTGTGAAAATGTCACAGAGCTCATAAAAAAATATATTTTCAGGATTTATAGGTTACTTCAGGCTTGACGGAAAACTTTAAGACAGTGTTTTGATTTAAAGGTGATCATTTCTTTTTTGTACCCCATCTTTGTTCTTTATTTGACCTGTATTGATAATAGATTCAGGATCCTAGGTTTGTTTGGAGAAGCTAATTTACTAAATTGCATTGAGTGCTTTAATGAAATTAGCTGGTTGGGCCAAGTATTGATATAGACTATGGTGTTTCAATGTTGACACAATGTTTTCTCTCCCTGACACTATTGACAGTTTAAGTGAGTTTTGATTTCTCAGGACACTGCAAACTCTATATCTCCGTCTGTGTTTAATTACCTTTGTTTGTGAAAAATGCAGAAGGTAAAGACTTGATTAGTTTTTGTGTAAGTGAATGACAAATTAATTTGCCTTTTCGATGTATTGTCTGATTATGTGCTCCAATGTTTCTACACAGTGAAGTCTGTGAAAACCCTAAGATTCATAACAATCGAACAAAAGCTAGAAAAGCTATTTAAAAAAAAAGCAAGTTTACATATTAAATAGCAAATCTTGATTTGATGAAACTACACACTTTGTAATGTGCCAAAATAACTTTAAAGTGATGGCCATCCGAATTTATTCATTAATTAATTCATTGTTTGTCGCTCTATCTGTCGATTATTCTGTTCCTCACATCAGTTGTTTTGACCTGAAAGTTTTGTCACCTTCTCTGTGATATCCATTTCGCATTGCTGGTGTTTAATGGGTTGTATTTTTGGTTTGTTGTCTGTCTTTAGCCTCCAGGAAACCCTGACAGACTCTTTTGTTGTTACTTATTTTGGGATTGAAAGAAGTGGTTTAAAACTAGTCCTCAGGGGGGCAGGAAAAAATAAGTGTAATGTTGAGCCATTGGCCTGAGTGAGACGGCCAAAGCACATGGAAGTCCTTTAATGGACATTGGAATGCTACAGAATCTCGCTTTGAAAACACAGAAGCAATGCCATTTATGACTATGTCCTTTATAATAGCATTGTCATAAACAGCTTCAGTGTTTAGAGATGACTGTGGAATGTGAGCTCGTCAATGTAAATAACTGGGCTGTACATTTGGCCTGTGTTTGATTTGTTATATTTCTGTGCAGCTCCATATGTCTAAACTAATTTATATCAAATAAATTATTAAATTGAGTTGCATATTCTGTAGGACCCCCTTCTGGAGCACCGTTGCACCTGGGGGGGGGGGGGGGGGGGGGGGGGGGGCTTTAGGAGAAGAAAGAAAAAAGAAACTGGATAAGGTGTCGTTATCTTTCCCATCACAATGCTGTTTGCTTCACTAACAACATCTGATCATTTTCACATATCCCCACACTGTGTGTGTGTCTGGCTCGTTAACATATTCAGGGCCAGGACAGTTCAAGCGTTGTGTGTAGTTTGGCATCTGCTTTTTATCACCGCCTTGTGAATTCAAAGTGTGATTAGTGTATCTTTACACATTCAAAACAACCGCCAGCCCTGTCTAATTAAAAAAGTAAAAATCAATTGTCTACAATCCCAGGACAACCTGTTCTAAAATTAAACCGTCCTTTGGGCGGTAACATGTAGGAAAATTACAGTCATGTTATTGAAGAAAGATGAAAGAGTAACCCAAACTCATATGCAACATTTTGTTGCATGTAATTCAATTCTATATTCCATGAGGAGAGCCTAGCCATGCCAACCCACCTTTTCATGGGGCTTAACAGATGTGCTATGGTCACATCTGCTCACGCCTTATCCTAAGAAAACAAACAAATGGAAATCTGATCTTTACAAATACAAGTCATTGTTCTCCTGCTCTCTCTCCTCTATCTTCTCTGTCTCTCTGTCTATGTGTTCTCTCTGTATGCATGCATGTGTGTATGCATGTTTAAGTCTGTGGTGAATCCTCCCCAGATTTCTTTTTTCAGTGCAGCAGATACTCATATATGTGATGCCAGACGGATTCTTAAGCACTCTCAAGGAAATCAATGAGATGTGAGTCCCGCCTCCTCACATTAACATGAAAATGATCAAGAGTGGCCCAGGATTCGTCTCTTTATTGTGGGAGCTTTTTCTGAACACCTCAGTGGCCCCCGACAGGATGGATCTTTTGTTTTCCAGGAAGAAGAATATGCACTGTCTCTCACTCTGAGAAACACAGACGACCCTTTGTTTTATGACTGCACTTTCTCATACAACTTTTTGATGTGTGGCTTTTTAACTATTTACACAACAAAAATGATGTGATTGCATTGTAATGAGGAAGGGAGATTATCTCTCCTACTTGTTTTCTTTCTTCAAACCACCATCTTCCCGCTCATTTTTTATTTATTTATGGTCATAGTGATGTCCACCCAACCCCAGGATCTACGTCATAGCCTCACCATATTTGCTGTTTGTTTGACCTCTAAAGGTCACGAACCCTGGTCTATCCTTCATCTGAGGACAAAGCTTATGTTTGCAGTGACATCATAAATGCCTATGTAGAGACAACAATGGCTGATGAATTCAATGGGAGCTGGGCACAGTGGACAACAGACACAGATTCATGGCCGCAAAACGTCCAGTTTTACGGAAAAATGTATCTGGATCCTATCCACACTTTGACCAAACACACCTAGACAGACTGAGAGAGAGAGAGAGAGAGAGAGAGAGAGATAAACAGTGTGGGGGTGGGGGGGGTCCAAAATTGAAGCAGATCCAATTGTATCAAGGGGAAGTAAACAACAGATATATCTAGTTATGGTCTGAACTCCCCAACACTGCACATTACTTGAGTCACAGTGGTTTAACAAATTGATGTTGTGCCCTGTGACTGGCAGGGATGCTCAGTAAAGAATCACTGGCCCTACGAGGTGCTAGAAGCTTTGTTTTTATAGGGTGCCTGGAATGTGTGGATGACTGTGGACATCTGCTTTATTAGCATATGTGATTTCACCCCCAGCTATGCATCTGCTGGTGGTCTGATTATGTTTCATACTGTTAACCAGTCCTGTAAATTTACCATTTTAATGGTTTGCACATTTTGTACAAAGTCCCCGGCACTCTCAAATATTGTGACTGCATGGTCAAATTTTTTATATATATATTATTTTGTTAACAGTCAATTGCAATAAAAAAGGATACACTTTGGGGAAGAGCTTTTTCATTTGTGCAGCAGCAGGAAGACACATGAATGTGTGTCGATCCCGTCACTCTGTTATGTTTTGGTTTAGTTTTTCTTGAGCTGATTGGTGAGAAAAGTCATTCACGGGTCATTACAAATGCATCCCACCCATGCACACAATCTGACTGGTGGATTACCATATTCTTTGTTAAGCTAATAACATTATTGTAGCTTTGTTTTTTACTCTGGAGGGGGTTTCGTCTTTATGAATGTACATTGTATATGTATGTATATATGTATGTATATGTGTAGCTATTTATATATATATATATACATATATATATATTAGATGGATGCATATTTAAAAAATACATATCTGTATAGATATATATGTATATATACATATATATGTACATGTTTATGTATATATATGTATATATACATATATATAGCTTTACATTTGGATACTCCGATATATTGACTATATTGAAAACATTGAGTTTTGGTGATGCGTATTGCTTCAGGGTTCTTCCTGTGAGCAAAATGCCCGTTAAAGCAGGATCATTAATTTGTTTATGTTGGATGCTGGCATTTCTTAGAGCTTCTACTGATAAGGATCACATTGAGAGATCCCCCCACCACAGATATGGTCTAACTAATAGGCTCCAGCAAGTGTAACCCAACACCCATAAGGCAACTCATTCAATCACGCCTATTGTTTCAGTCACTATACAGTTCCTTTATGTTAGATAAGTCTGCCCTGGCCACTGAGATAACAGCAGCGCCTTAAAAGCCTGGATGACACGACCCAGTGTCAACGCCTGGCTCGCCTAGGAGTCTTGCCCGGATTAATGTGAACACTTAACGGGCAGGCAGAGGCTCGGAGTACTTCTCTAAGTAGCTCTCCCGTGTCCCCCTATTCTTGCACTTCTATTTTTTTCTTGCTGTGTCATTTTTCAGTTAGTATTTTAGAACATCTTTAAATATGTCGCTTTCTTGTGGTCCAACAACACATTGTTTTGTGATTGTAAACTTGTAGAGGGCTTCCTTCGCCATTGTCAGACTGTTAGTCATAACGGTTCTGAGGTATAATCCGAGCATTTGAATGAGCAGCATAAATATTATGGCGTTGGGGAAAGGGGGGGGGGGTTAGTTGGGGGTGAGTCAGGACGCAGAGATTCTAGTATTCATTGGTCTGTTGACTTGAGTTGAAAGAAAGGAGAGGAAGTTGACGGAGAGATTTGTCACCAGTAGATTTCTTCCGTTTAGGGGAAGGGGAGGTGGTCCCAGGACAACTTGGGGGGTTTGAAATGAACCTGCGGGGAAAGGCCAGTGGGTTATTGGTGTGTGTTCCAAGCTGAGCACCGCTTGGAGATCATAGATCAGTGGTCCATTCGTCATTTAGATACAATTCCCAAATGACAAATCATGCGTCTAAAATGTTTTATCTTGAGACTTTAAAAAGGTTTCAGCTATTGGACAACTGAGTTCACCAGTATGATTATCAGTATGAATTAAAGTACTCACTTACATTTTATACAAATGAAAACAATATATATATATATATATATATATATTGTTTTCAATTGTATAAAATGACTATTATATATATATATATATATATATATATATATATATATATATATATATAATAGTCCACTGCTTCCCTGAGAAATATATAAGCCCACTAGTTTAGTTATAATGAATTATTCAACAACAAAATTTCCACTCACTTGTTGAGTCATACAGTTACTGGTCTCTTTAAATGCTTATCAGTGGTGTGTTGGTGTGATAGTATATGTGTGTGTGTGTGTGTGTGTGTGTGTGTGGAGGGGGGGGGGGGGGGGGGGGCACGTTGATATGTCCATCTCATGAAGCAGTGCTAATCCTCCACAACTGTGCCCCTCTGGCAACATATCCGTTGCACGGCTGGTTTTGTGCTACAATGGGCTCCCCTCCTTTGTGCTTGAAATTGTTTTAATTAGCCCCTCAGCGGGAGCAGCGTGGCACACACACACAAACACACACACACACACACACACACACACACACACAGGACCTCCTCAATGGGAGTGTCAGAATCACGGCAGCATGGTAGCACATAGACGTGGAGATGGCAGACCCAGACACGTGCTTTTTGAAGAGCTCACAGTGGAGCAACCTGGTAAGTGCATGCATCAGTACAGCCCAACACATTCATATAGAACTAGGTCTGAAATATATGCATCCTCAATAGTATGATGGCTTGTTTCCTTTGGTGAGCAGGGGATATTAACATCTCAATTTCTCACGGTAAGGATGTTGGAGGATTGAATCCAACCCAGACAGCAGAATAAATCGTTGTCTATAAAAACAAGCACAGAGAAATAAGTTGTATAAATACTCAAAACATTCCCCAATGCATCTGATTGGCCGCAGAGATGGTAAAACATGACACCTGTTGAATGTGCCCCATTCCTCTCCACTATAAACAAATATGTCATACATCTCTGTATTTTCAGCCTGACCTTACAGCCCTGTTGTTGAAGGTCACACGAGACCACACTGAAACACAGGAACTGAACACGTCAAATGTAGTGTGGAGTGTGGCTACATGCACGTGTGTACACATATGTGTGTGAGCGTGCATGTGTTCCCTAAAACGTATAAGCCTTGACGACAAGCAATTTGCTTGCGTCCTTAAAAAATCTCTCTTTAAGGGCCCACCTGGGGGTCCACCGGTCCTGCTGACAAGAGGTGACAACAAGCCAAGCCGTCATGTGATCTAGATGGATCATGTGACTACTAAAATGTCACCATAATCCAATATCCAGTCTGTTTGTGGGTGCTGTTCTAAACCCTATTTAGGGAATCTCTGTGGAATGTCACCCCCCCAAACTCATGGCTCTAGCTCACACCAAGTCCTGCTGGACTCTCATTTATAATTATGTTATGTGGGGGAGTTTCTGGAATTAACAGATTGAACAACAATCTGACTTTCTGTTTTGCAAGATGTTTGCTGAAAAGCAAACATGTTCCTCCTTGTGCAAAAGAACCGGAGGTAATAAAGTTGGTCTCTGTATGTAGATGTCCCATCCCCCCATCCAAATCTATCCCAAGTCAAATACACCCATCCCCCATCCTCGCTGTCCCATGGGAGGATGGGTGGGAGAGAGAGAGAGAGAGAGAGAGAGAGAGAGAGAGAGATACCCCAAACAGTATGAATCCCTTTTAACTAAGTTGCTAGAGATAAGTAAATGTATTATTCCACTCAGATGTGTTCCTTTTCAAAGGAGATTGGCATCAGAGTGTGATGTGCAAGCTGTGTTATTACGGGCATTCAAGTTAAGAACACAGAGGTACAGCTCTGTGCTAAAAGGAGCAAAACAGGTGCTGTGGCATATGTCATATGTCATACAGCACAAAAACGTTTTTTAGACAAAATAATACTTAAAAATCATACTCTTTTTAACGTAAATATACAACTCAAATTCGGTACTGAGTTGTTTTATGAATTTCTTTGTTTTTAATTTGATGGATGCAAATTAATAAAAAGAAAATAAAGTAAAAATGATATAACTAAATGTGAAGTGAAGCTTTTGCTGCGTAAGGTATGTTAAACATTTTATATGTTGTGAAATCAATTCCACAACATGGAGCAGTAAAGTACATATGTCATAGTAAGTGACATGGTAAGTAATTTTACAAAAGTTCATAGGCATAAGGCATCACTTCTTATTCCTGTCAATTGTTTAATTGATTGTATCTAATGAAAAGAACACAACCACAAGCAAAAAAAAAAAACTACCCCTCATTCAATGTAAATATACATACATTTCTTGATGTTTCAGTGATTTGTTCTTTGTGGGTTTGTTCTCCACTCTGTCTCTGGGCAAAATAAGGGTCTTGATTATGAAAGATACGACTGCGGGATGTTGAAATGGAGGAGGCTACAATTAGCCCAGATTAATAACGGTGTGCTTTGATGGAGCCCCTCCTCATATCTGGGGCCCCAGGCAGACTCCTGTGAGAAAAAAGTGTTTGTTTGTTTTCGCCCAACATAGTCATGCTGATTATGAGAAACTGGATATGTTGCATTCTTCCATGAATGGCATTTTAAGTTGTTTTTATACTTTTCCAGGTTTTTGTCCTCATTCATCATTAGTTTGTTGACGGCGGACATATAGTGAAGTGGTTGAATGTGTTTTGACATAAATGATGTCTTCTATCAGCTGTTATTTCCCTGACTGAAAAAACAAAACACGTACTGCGGTTAACCGCTATCTTGAATATCCGTTTGTATTGTAAGAATGTCCACTCATTATAAAATATACCCAACATATTTATAAAGCACATTTAAAATGTGAGTTACAAAGTGCTTCGCACGATAAAAAGACAGACACAGTAAAAACAGTAACAGATAGCAATTACTCTAATATGTTAGCGAAGGGGATGCTCATGACGCAAAGAAAACGCATGCTGGGAAGAGATTTGTTCCTGGTGTGACAGAGGGATGTGCGGCCGGTTCTTCCCACACACCCATCTGTAGCTCCTCAGAGTATTGATTGCTTCACAGTAGCCACCGGCGCGCTAGGTCTGTTCCTGCAGCGCTGTTTAATGGTGCTTATCGTCCTCTACCGATTCTTTCACCATTTCCCCTGAAACTGGACACCGGTGCCCATGTATCATCCACCGGCAGCCTTTCATAGGGAGCGACTGGAGCATGGAGCCAGAGCCCTGGCCCTTCCAAGACAATGCACTCAACACACATTCTGCCACTGACCAGCTGTGTGGTTTGAAAAATAAAAAAAATAAAAAAGGGGGGGAAAATAACATTTGCCTTTGTCCAGTACACCCCCCACCAGTGTTATAGGGGCTGTCATACGCCCAGCGTTTGTTTGCCTCCTTTAGATGGGTTTTTGAGCGCATGTGGGCTGGAACATAACACATTCTTTAAGCTTGCGAGAGTCAATAGAGAGGAACAGGGAGGGCCCTTTTGATCACCGTAACAATACTTGCTTTTCCTACTCTCTATCATGGCTAGTTTTGCTCATGTGTGCTATTGTGTATAATGTAATTGGGTCGATCCATAGAAGTGTGACTATATTGTATTCCAAAGCCTTGATTGATGTGGATCCTTTCATTTTCCCCACTGCTTCCCTAACTCATTACTAATTTGGTATGGTTGTTATTAATACAGCCGCTGGGAAAGGAATATCTGAAACATGAGTCCGCAAATATATTTTTGTCATCAAAAGGTTGACATTGCAATCCAAATCTAAACAGGAAAGTATTTCACGTTCAAAGAAAATTAAAGAAATGTGTTTGAAATGGTTGGTGTTGGCGTTTGTGTGTGTGTTGGCGTGTGTGTGTGAGTGTGTGTGTGAGTGTGTGTGTGTGAGTGGGTGTGGGTGTTGACGTGTGTGTGTGTGTGTGTGTGTGTGTGTGTGTGTGTGTGTGTTGCTGTGTGTGTGCATGTGTGTGTGCGTTTGTGTTTTTTTTAATCTGTCTCTCAGAACAAACTGAATCTGCATTATGTTAGGCAGCAGATTCCATCACTCGAGGCAGATCGCCTGCTGGCTAAATGTGTTTATGTGATCAGTCAGAGACCAAGCCTTTCATCCCTGTGACAGTCAGGGCTAATAACAGGCGCTCAGTGAACCTTTAATGCACTACGTGTTGATTAAAGGCTATTTGCAAGTTGTCCTACCTACGGGGAATTTGAACGCTGAGATGGGGACAGACAAGACTGTGGATCGAATGACAAGGTAGACTAATATTACAGAGATCAAACATATCCTGCAGGTTGAACCATCGATCCACTGTACACAATTGATCCTCATTGAACAAGTACACAAAGTATATGCAGTGTCCTCTTAGTGTCCCCCACACCTTTAAGGTTAAAGGTTTCTTGATTGCCATTTGCAACTGAAACACTCATCTCATGCGCAGCATCTACGCATTGCATCGTTACACAGCCAACAATCTGTATAGTGCAAGCAGTAAAAGAAACAGGATGATAAAAGATGGCTGCACACAGTATTGATTACAATAGTCAGGGACATAACGGTAAGTTGGTAGTTTGTCCTTCTCCGACAGAAGAATGAACAACATTTGGTTTGAGAGTCCACTGTAATGGAATAGTTGTTAAAAAAGAGAAGAATGCAGTTTAATTTGTCAAGGGGATCAAGCCTGACAACTTTAGTAAAGTCCACTATAACAATGTCCAGGGCCCCTGACCTAGAGAGGCAGTGACCTCTGACCTTTCTTGGGCCTCTTTTATGAGGAGCTCTTTCAGCTCCGGCCAGACGGCTAAACTATCAAAGGGTTTTTTATGAGAAAAATCTGCAGGCAAGAGTGGACTAGTATATTTATCTCATTGTGTGGAGGAATAAACCTCTGTAACTCGGTGGGGGAGAGGGAATTTGAAACATAGATGAGTGTGTGCGTATGGGTGTGGGTGTGTTTGTGGGCATACGTGTGTGTGTGTTTGCATGTGTCTATGTGCGTGTGTGTGTGTGTGGGTGTGTTTGCATGTGCGTGTGTTCGTACCCTCCCCTCATTCTCTAGAAACTACCAATAAGTGACAATAAGTGAAAGTCACTTCATATATTTTATATAGATCTTTGCATACAGTAAAAGTGTCTACAAATGAACATCAATATCAGAGAATCAGAGTTGCTTTTATTACATCTTAACGTACAAGTATGCAAGAGTAAAATTCTTAGGCTTGGATCCTCAACAGTCACATAGCAGCATCAATACAAGATCACAATAACAAAGTAAGTAATAATAAATAATAATTAGTAGCAACATCAATACAAGTGTTCAAGTGGTAGTGGTACCAGCCACGGTGGTAGCGCAAATGTTTTTTCAAAAGAAAAAGAAAAGATGCTGTGCAAAATACAGAATATAATACAGATAATCAAATAATCGGTTGTTGTAGTGTGCGTGGGGTTGGTTTGGGGGTAATGGATTTTTCCAGGAGCCTGGCTGCTTGGGGGAAATATATATATATATGCTGATGTAAGGTGGGGATGTTCTACATCTGCGCCTCTTTCCCCTCACTGAAACATAATCATATATAAAACACCTGCTGCGTCAACCAAGCAGAAAACAGTTGGATTTGATTGTCGTTTGAACTCAAAAGGTGCTTCTTTATCGCCGGCGCAAATGTAAATGGAATCAAATCAAAGAGTGTTACAGTCCACTGTTTGTACAGAATGCATCTAAATTAAATATGGTCAATAAGATGGATATGACTTTCTGGCTGTTTTGAATGGTTGGGCGGTGATATTGAAAACTTACGATAGGAGTTACCGCGGGGTAATGCCATCAAAGCGGCTCTGTGTTGAGATGGGAGCTCCCGCTGGTGGATCCTGAAGCTCAGCCGGAAGGATCCGTTTTCTAATACATACAAGTATAGACGCAGCTGCTGTATGCATTACCATATTACTGTCTCCCTCAGCAACTTACTCACACAGCCAGGGACCGTAGTCTGGGGACCTGGGGAAGTCTGCTAGTGGCCCCGTCTGTGTGTGTGTTTGTATGACTGTGTGTGTGTGTGTGTGTGTGTGTGTGTGTGTGTGTGTATGTGTGTGTGTGTGTGTGTGTGTGTGTGTGGTAATGTAAAGCATTGCATCATCGTTTTTTTCATTCATTAATGGATTGTATTTGAATGGATGGGATTTGGGTTGTATTTGATGAGCACCACACACTCTCTCTCTCTCTCTCTCTCTCTCTCTCTCTCTCTCTCTCTCTCTCTCTCTCTCTCACACACACACACAGATACACAAACACACGTGAACAAACCAACAAACACACGCACACACACACACAAATAAACACACACATATGCACACCTACACACGGGAACAAACACAGACAGAAATACTTCATTCATTAGGATATGCAGCTGTTCAAATTATACTGGTTGGCGTGCGCGGCCGTCAGAGGGCCGGTAACCCAAGCCCAGCGCTTTTAATGTTGCCACCGGGATTGCACCACCGGGTCGGCCCAATCTGAAGTCACTGGAAGCAGTTAAAATAATAGGAGCATGCGGGCATGTGTTTGAGGTTATAACAAGGAAAAGAGAACCCCCCCCCCCCCCCCCACTCACCCACACACACACTCACACACACCCTCCCCCCACCACACAAACACACTAACACAACACACATACACAAAGGACACAGACCCCTTATAGCCAGCATGGGACATCCTGTGGTTTAGCTGCAACATTAGGAGATGTTTTTCTTGGAAATACATTGTCATTATTGTGACTGATGAACACTTTCAGGAGACCCATGTCAATCATATAATTTGTTGCTGTCAATCAATACACTTTTTGTGTACGTTTCAGGAACATCTTTATTAACACATTTATATATAATGTGTACTATGGCTTTTATTTTTTCACAAACATAATCAGAATTGTACTTTAAAACACAATGAAAGGGATATCAAAGTCTGGAATTTATTAAAATCAATCAATCAATACATTTTTTACAGAAAGTTCTAGAAATTGAACCCTATAAGCTTTGATGTACCTTCCCCATTCCGGCTCAGGCTCAGCACATACACTCACACACACACTCACATATCCACACTCACACACATACACACACACCCCACGTCCACGCCCATTTTCATTCACAAAGACCACTTTTTGGTCAGGAAGGCGGACCCAAATAGGAGTGTGTGTGTGTGTGTGTGGTTGAGAGATGAGAGCTTCTGTGCTCCAGAGAACGTCACTTGTCACTGGAAATGATATTATTATTGTAATTATAATAATTATTAGTATTATTAATATGAATACTATTTTTTACCAGTATTATTATTATCATTATTATTGTTGTTCAAATAACCACTCATGGTGTACTGTTTGTATGCATGTGTGTTTGTATGTATGATTGTGTATCTACATTTATGTGTATGTCTACGTGTATGTTTTCTGTATATATGTATACTGTATGTGTATGATTTGTGTGTGTGCTTGTGTTTATGTTTGTGTATATGTGTGTATGTATAAATGTATGTATATGTGTATGTATGTGTGCATGTGTATGTCGTTGTCTATGTGGTTGTGTACAGTAAGTGTACGCGTTTGTGTACATATATGTGTGTGCATGCGTATGTGTATGAATGGGGCATTCAGGTTAACCCATTAAGTGGTCAACAAACAAAAACATACTGGGGTTTGCCATCAATGCTATCGGCTGCCTTTTCTGTCTTTGTTTGCATCTTTAATAACTATAGGAGGCGAAACAGCAGGAAACACTGCCTCCTCTGGTGGACAGCGTGTGTGTTTATTTGTTTTACCTTTTCTGTTCTTTCCCTTTTTTCTTTTTTTTTTGCAGCGAATATTTTGTAAAGTTTGATGACACAATGGCTCCTGATCTGGGGCAGCCCACCCTGCAGATGGCTGGGGTGAGGGGGGGGGGGGATCAGAGGGCTGTCAGCTTAACGAGCCGGGGGCCCGCGCCTCAGCTCTGCGGGGGACGGCAGAGTGTGAATGGGGTATTTCCACCCACCTCTATAGCCCCCCAACTGGGCATTTGTAAAATGATTTGTGGCAAATTTGTTGAATCAATATGGATGTGGGGGTGTGGATAGACCCTGAGCGGTGTCTCCCTTTCTCTCAGCCATCACCCCCCCCCCCCCCCCCCCCCCCTTGTCTTCCTTGTGTCTGCGTACGAATCAGAAGTCAACAAGTGGTACCACTGTAGGTCAGCGCTAACCTGTTGCATGTGTTGTGTGTCTGCATTTCCTTGTGTATGTATGAGTGTGTGTGTGTGTGTGCAGGGGTCCTTATGGCTAACAAATAAAACGTTTGGCAGGATATAGACGTGGCAAAATACTACTAATTTACTCTTCGTAGTATATTCATTCATTCCAAACTCTTTTAAAGGGTTAGACAAAGTGTAAGAGGTTGTAGGTAGAGTGCTGTTTAATTAATCTAATGTGCATATTAGCTAAGCATACAGGCAGAGAGAGCAACAATTCAAATCTTCTGTTTTGCTACACTCACCATGGATGCTGTTCAGGATCAAAGGATGAACCGCACCTGCAGTATAACATACAGGTTAAATCCATGTATCTGTGTCTGGGTTCAGGTCGCCATGACCTTGTTGTATTCAAACATAGTTAAGGCTTCGTGCTCTTCCGCTTGGATGCCGTCCTCAATGAAAATTTACCAAAGCATTTAAGCACTTTGGTCACACACTCTTTCACCTGTTGAATAACTTTCACAGTCCCTTGAACTTTCATCCTCCCTCTTCCTTCCTGTGTGTGTTTGTGAGGGTGGGTGGGTGCGTGTGTGTGTGTGTGTGTGTGTGTGTGCGTGCATGTATTTGGGTGTGTGTGCATTTGTATACGCGTGAGTGTGTGTGCTTGTGTGTGGCTGTGTGCTTATGTCACTCCGACCAATCATCGTTCTGAGACAGATGTTGGTAGAGTTCTTAATGTGATTCTTATTTCTCCAACCTGTCAGTTTTGAAAGGGGGAAGTGGGATAGAGAATAATCGGCATAACATCCTCATAAGTGTGAATGGGGTGCAGCAGATGTGTGCATGTGGGGGGGGGGGGGGGGGGGGGGGGGGAGTGTACCCACTGGGCCTCCCGAAGGCCCATCTGACCATTGTTCTGCATGGCAGCCATTTCTTTGGTTGTCATGACAACATGGATACACTTTTTTGTATATCTACTCTTGGTGCACACAAATGATAAATCACAATGCTTTAAAGTAATTAATGTTAGATGAATGAAGATGCACAACAGATACATGTGTGATGTTCATGACTAGGACCTTGATAAAAGAACACTTTGAAACAATATACTATTTTACTAAACACACACATGCGCAATTGAATGAGACAGTGTATACTGTTCCGTACAGTAGGCTCTAGGCACATTCAGCTGTTCTATTCACAGGCCAGAAAAACAATCAATACTTGAGGTTATAGGCCATCTCTGGTTATTGAGAGCTGTTCCTCCTACAGTGAAAGCACACCAGGTGTCTTATAGTCTTTGGGCCAAAGCATTATGACCAGAGTCTTTGTTAAGCGCCTTTCACATACAATGGAAACGGTCAAATGTGGCATTAATAATTTCAACCGGATGCATGGTTAAGTTCTGGTGTGATTCACTATCCATTTATGTTTTACAAATTAATATGCAATTGCATGTGTTTTTTATTTCAAATGGTATGATTTAAATTAAAAGCTAGGAAGCTATAAAATAAAAGGAATAAAATGAAACAACATAATATATCAATGTAGATACAGGAAGACCGGCAAATATTCACGACAAGTTTTCTAAAACAAGTATAAGGTAATTAAAATTAAAATAGAGTTGTGATGATTTCATTCACATAAACACACATATATAAATATATATATATATATATAATTGTATATATATATATAAAAAGATATATATATATATATATATATATATAACTGTTTTATGACAAACCTTGTAATTACTGCTTGATCCTTAAATGTAAGCATAAATCCTTGATTCCACAATTCCTCTTTACACACACTTCCGATGACCTACTTGCTTTCGTGTCCTTTGTGAGAAGCATGTAGAGTGCTCTGTTTTAATCCTTACATTGTATGAATATAGGCATCACTTGTCATTCAGAGACCTCTATAATGTAAATGTGGCGTAACGCCTACTGAGTTTGTACACAGCCTCTCACAGAGGTGTTTTTCTGCCATTCCAAAATACTTGTGTATGCTATTGTGTATCTAGCGCATTCCCATAAGCTAATTAGAGGAGGGACAGGGCTGATATCCTGCAGCCCTGTCCCTCCACCACTTCCCACCCTGTAAATGTTTATGACCCCCTGGCGCAGATTGCCTCTGAGATTTGAAGGATTGGCCCCCTGTTGACTCACAGCTTGATGGTGACTGGCCAACTGCTTCTCTATCTCTCTCTACCCTCTCTGTCCTTCTCTACCCTCTGTATATCTCTCTACCCTCCCTCTCCTTCTTTCTCTCTGTCTCACTGCATGTTTATATTTTTATTAGCCCTGATTTCCCTTTCCTGCTGACGACTGCAATCGTCGTCTAAACTTCAAAATGTAGACATTGAAATTAAATGTGCATCGGGGGGAGGGGGGTGCTCCCCAAAATCGCCGCGATGGCAGCAGTGGTTCGTCACACAAACTCATAATAAGCAGTGCGCTGTAGGGAATTTACCAGACAATCTCTAGTCAATCAGTGGCTGACTGGGACTGAGAAGTGGACACAGTGGGTGTCTCTCCATACATACAGTATGTCCTTGTTTAACCCCCACATTCTCTATTGTTGTTATTGGAACCACTTGTCATATTAACAAAAGCTGGCCTGTTGGTATGTTTACCTCTGCACAGGAACCACTGGGCAATTCTCCATTAAATTACAGCCATGTGTGGGCCAACTGATCTCTCCCCCTCACCCGCCAGCCTCCCATTAATAGAACCTCACACTCTTTCACACTCTTTCACACTTGTATGGGGCTGGGCCAGTTCCTTGTTGACTGTTGTGATTGCTATGAAGTGTTAGGGAAAGAAAACCACAAAGACCTTCCTTTGTCACCATTAGATGAAAAATACATGTAATCATTTTCCTTTTTTACGTTTTACATTTCACATTTTACTACAAAACCAAAAACCTAAATTGCTAGAAATGCAAATGCACAAAGACTTGTTTCTCATAACAAAGTTTACCATAACAAAGAACGTATGCCCAAAGACAGAGAAAAAGGCTAAATTGTATAGAATGCTGGGAAATATAAATTCCCGCAGCCCAACCCCCAAACGTTCTCCTGGTGTGAGACAAATAAACAGCCATCTTGTTATCTCTGAGGACTCACATCTCCGAGTTTAAAGTCAGAGTCATTAGTAATTCCTGTGTCCTCCACATGCTTGGTTCTCTGGGTTTAAAGACAGTCATCAGTACTTCCTGTTCCTCAACTGGTTTGGTTCTCTGTGATTAAAGACGGATTCATTAGTACTTCCTGTGTTCCCAAGTGGATGGTTCTCTGTGTTTAAAGACAGAGTCATTATTACTTCCTGTTCCTCAACTGGCTGTGTCTCACTTGGTGTCACGCATCCATGGCCAATGGTTTTTATTTATTTAATAATTAATGTTATATAAACTTGTGTTTATGTTTATCACTTGTTAGCATGGCTAGATCTATATATAATTAATACCCTACATTTATAAATATATAGATCAAATTTATAAAGTATCTCAATTAAATAAGCGCTTGACCTCTAAACTGTCAAACTGCAAGCCATACATATTCCTTGAAAAGCTGCAATTAGAAGTACATAACATGATGTTGGATCGACAGAAGTGAAATGTTTCCACCTATTGCCTTCATTGTACACTGACCTTACAAAATATTATAACAAAATACATGTGCTTCTGAAAGGGATTACCATTCAAAGGAGGTGCTTGTTGATCAATAATAAAAGCCACGCTAGCAATGACTGTTATGCCAGCGGTGATTGTACAGCGACCTATGTCACTGTTGCACAGTTGCCACAAAGCTCCAATGAATGTGGAAAATAATGTCGATTGATTTTAACTTAATACTTGAAACCAATATGTTGGAGATCCATAAAAGAAGAAAAAGTCAGTGCCTTTCTTTGCATATATAAGATACATTATTATATGCCTTATCGGGTTCCTTTGGCGATGCATTTTGGTTTTATGTGCCAAAATGTGGTGCAAATCTGAGACAGCAACATTTTACATTGATTAACCATTAACCATTATTTACCAAAGTAACCACTAAAAAGCCCACTGAGCCTGTTAATGGGACCAGAAATAGTCTTGTTCTATTGTCACAGTCCCAGTTCCTGCTTCAGGAAATGTGTTCCTTTCTTAATGTTTCTCTGCTACAAAAACACCGGTTAAGCATGTTCACTTGGCAGGCTGTTCTCTGCAGTCGGTCAGTTGTGGAAAGGTACGTGGTTGAATACAGCACTAAGGAGTCTCAATGAGCCTCTAGAAGCTTCCATGAATCTCCAGATATCTGAAGTCTCTGACATGCAAGAAGTACGAATCTCAATGTTCCTAAAAAGGAGGTGGAACTTGTGAACGGTTCCATACATTTTAGTTTTATGTACCTCAGTAATGGTAGAGGATCATAACAAAAAAAGTATATTCATTCATTAAAAGTATAGTAAAGCTATAGACAGAAATATTATTAAATGGCTTTCATGAAAGCATGCCACCACTAGCCCATAGATTCCCCTATAGGGTCACAGTTCTCGACCCCCCTACAATGTAAACTAAAGTTACACCCTTGAGCCAAAGGATGATAACATTGTTTGAGGACTTTACCTCATTAAAACCAGATATTCAATCAATAGTTTGTCTCCTATATGCTTTGTCTCAATGAGTCCTCATTTTAGAGTGAACCAGTAGTACCTTAATTTGACAGAAACCAAAAGGACCAAAGGAACTAGTTTTCATGGCCCAATGATGAAACACATTGGAAGGTAGGAAATACTGAAACAACTGGAGACAAGCTCAGCAACCCGTTAGGCAAGATTATTTCATAGCTTATATGATGCATTTGTTGAGACCACTATTTACGCAGTCCATCTGACTTAAAGGATTATCACACTGACGTGAAATATCTCATCCTTCTTAAACTCTTTCTTTGGTCCTTTCATCTTTTACTGAGTCATAATAAACGACACATGTTCAATTCACAATTCTCTACCAAGTGTTCAGTTGTCTTTGTTTGTCCACCTCAAGGCCACCATTGTTACTATCGGCCATGCTTTGTTTCTTTAAAATAGGTACGTTCTTGCCATCTTTCAGAAAAGGGTTAGGATATAGAAAATATCAATTGAATGGCAACTTTCCATAGGGTTGTTTTCTGGCTGCATTGTTGACCACTGTTTAGGCATTTTTTTATTGGTGACCTATGCACAATCACTCTTGTCAGATACGGGCCCAGGTCAAGGTTTTTAGAAGTAATTTGTACTATGGATTCTTTACTTTTCTGTTGCCTTGGAACACCACAGCTGTTTTCTACAATCCTTCTGCTTTAAAAAACAACATTGTCCAATACAAATATACACACAATAATTTCTGCAAAAAGAAAAACTTGAACATAAAAAAGGCTTTAAAAAATACTTTGTGGCGAGGGTGAAAAAGGAAATAAATATAAGTTTAAAACTATCTTTACCAAGCTTTAAACCATCATCATGTTGAAGAATGAAAAAACACAATTTGCACAATTAAATTCTGTTCCAAATCTCCATTTGAGTGTTAGGCCTACTCTTTATTCCATATATTACAACTTTCTGTTCTGAAGGAAGGCAATATAGAGGATATTGGTCATGATTTGGTCAACATAAGTGTGGATTTATGGCACAACTGCACACAGTTTACATTGTTTGGATTGAATGTAGCAGAAGCAGTGTATTCAAGCATAATTTCTTATTGGGGCCATAAACTGTCTAGACAACTATCCCCTCTTGTTCACCTTCAACCAGGGCCTATAAGAGCAATTGCTTTGCCCAATATATTGGGTTGTATCTGTCTTACAATTATCAGCTATGGCGTCATAAAAATCCCCTTTCACGTAGAATGAGAGAATTTCCAATTCCATGAATGCTTAGTCATGTATATCAGTGTTCCTGTATGCTGCATAGAATGCATTTGCATTCACATTTAGTAGTTTAATAGACCCTTCATCAAAACTTTGAAGTGATGCTTGGAAAGCTTATAATCAATATTTAAGCAACTATATGTCCATGCCCTGCATGACTTCCACAAACAACCAGATAAAAGTATAGCTGCTCATAAGTGTTTGAATATTGCAGTAGTATGATATATTATAAACACATTCTGTGCCGAATATTAATCTTGACTAAACCAACAGTGATGTCATCCTCCCACCTATTGAGATACAATTAGCTTGATTGATATTTTGTTTGATTGTTTGTACATTTTATGTCCTCATATAGGCCTACTACTCCCTTGCCAGATCTCTTTTGCAAATGAGAAATGACTAATCTCTCATGTCATCATTTATGTTAAAATAAATACACTTGAGAAAACATCCTCTCTGAATGTAGAAGAATATAGCTCTGGTTATATTTATACATTTCTATAAGCAGGTATTAGGCATATATTTTGGTTAATATTATGTTCAGTGGATCATGGATCCATGTGTTTGAAGAGTACTGGTCTTCACCTTTGATGAAATGAGTGAAGATGAGCTGCAACAGGACAAAATGGGTTGGACCGGTCTCTCTCTTAATGAGGGCAATAAATTATTTTCCACCCGTAACATTCACCACAACCCCATGGACAAACAGAAAAGACAGTCCCAACCGTTAACATTAAGTTCAAAGCTAATGCTAAAGACAAATGGTACTTGTCATAAACTTACTTAACTACAGTTTCCCCTGAAGTGTATAGACATTATCTGAAAGGAAATAAGGCGCTGTATATTATGTATATATTCCCCCAGGACAAACATGGTAAACAAACCAACACCTATCAAGGTTCCAAAATGCATTAGTTGGCATAGCCAAATGAGTGGTGGCTTAGCCTAGCAATAATATATATATATACTGTATGTATATATACATATAAATATATATTATTGCTATGACCAATGTTGTAATTGTTATTAGTTATTTTTTCTTAAGTAAAAGTGAGCTTCAACAAAGCTTTAAAAAAACAACCCAATTATCAGTTTTAATATAACTATTGATAAGAAATACATATAGTGTAAGACGCCATTTGTAGGCCTATTTGTATTTTAGATAATGCATATTGTTTCCCATATATGTTTACCGTAAAATATCAACGAGTAGGCCTGTCTAGTTGAATAAGTAAGTAGGGAAGGATTTACTTTACTTCGAAAGACAAAAAAATCATGACGAAGGGAAGAACGATGAACTGGTGTTCCCTCCTCCCTCGTCCATCCACTAGTAGCGCTCCTCCCGCCCCCTGCGGCCACTCTGCTTTTCTCATCAATAGGACCGATTTGAATAATGTGTGAGCGCTTGGACTAGAGCCAATCAGCTGTCAGGGGGGCATGATAAATCGCAATGCATTATTGATAATAATAATTACGTTGACATGCGCATTTCCACTTGAGGGGCTAATTTCCAACCCGAAGAATTTGGAAAGAAGGGAGAAATATTGAAGGACTATTTGCTCCTGATGGTTGCACCATGTCGAGGCGCAAGCAAGCAAAGCCGCAGCACATCAATTCGGATGAACCCGGCTCGTCAGAAATAGGTAAGAGAGTGAAGATTTCGTTCATGTCTGCAGAGTTTACTGAAAGTTTGCTTAAGTCATCACGCTGTTCGAAAGTAGCAGTTTTAACTTGGCTACCTTGCATTGTTCTCTCGCACTTTGACCTGTAAAGTGACCCTTGTTATTGACCAAGTTTCGGTCTTTAAACTGTCTTGGGATTTTATTTTTCTATCGAAAGTGTTTGATCAAAGGGAAGATAATAGGCTGACTGTTTTATTCATTGTTTAATGACATTGGTTTTCTCGTACGAGTTCCAGGGGCTGATCGATAACTTAGATTATGGAGGCTCGACATGACCACGAGTAATTAACTCGATAAAAAATTAGTACATTTAACTTTTCAACATTTAACCAAAAGCGGGCATTCGGTCGTGGTATTCCTGTAGATTGGTATTTTATTTGACTACCTTTTGAATGTGCTAACGTTAACTGTTGGATTTCCAAACTTGATCGATTTTTGTGTTGCCAGTAGCCTACTGATGGTTCGAGTGGCACTATAAAGTGAATAGTAGTTATATTATGCTGTTATGTTGAGTTTCTATACAATTTAGTCGAAAATGTAGGCCTATAGGTTGGTTATTTTGGTTTATATAATTGGAAATTGCCCTTTGTATATTCTAAATTTTGGTGCTGGCACGACAATAACTTTCCACAAGGTGTGTAGTGTATTTAACAGCACGTGTTTATGGAGTGCCCGCTTTAAAAAATCTAGTTAGCTATTTTTTTTCTAAACAAAGGTAGTCAACAACTGCGTATGAAATGTGACTCGGGAGTAAGATGACCTAAAGGCAATAAATCCCCCAGTTTAATGCATGACTGTTTCCTTTCGTACATATGTGGAGTGGTGGGGGGATGGAGGACTCAGCTTTTTGTGGATACGGGGTGGGGGTGCGTTTGGTATTTTCCTATTGAAACCATGTCGTGGATCTCACCTCCTGATAACACAACTATGGGAACGTTAAAAATGCCCACATTATTATACGCCACATCCCTTATGTTACCATTTTCGATTCTCTACCTACAGTGATCTGCGAAGTCGTTTCAACTATGAACCCTACAATAGGGGTTCAGAATCACTCAGAGCTCGGTTGTGTGCCACGAAGTGGAAGTGTTTTTGAATTGCTATGACTAGTTGGAACTATTTCGATTTAAACAATGCTAATATCCGCAGAGTTGACTGACACCCACGCCTTTGTTAAATGTGTTTAATTAATCATTGTGTATATCATTGATGACATATCAAGGACACGTTGCGCCTACCTTTTCACAAAGAATGCGGGAGTCAGTTTCTTCCCCCCCCCCCACTATCCCCCCCACTGTATGATGCCTGGTGAGCAATTAACAACCCGACCATTTTTGTGTGAGAATGCAAACAAGTAGAACTACTTGCCCCTCGCTGAGTGCATTAGCATTTGACAATGCCCATACATAGGCTATTTGGGGAATGCACCATGGTGAGCAGATTCGCTGAATAAAAATGTATTCAGTCTCATTTGACTAATGCAATTTATTTTACATTCAGATGTTTCCTATAGGCAAATTAATCTCGTCACCATTCATAACAACCCTAGCGTATGTTTTATGTCCTATTAACCACCATATTTGTTATGATTATGCGTTAAGCTTTTGTGAAATAATCCTAAATTATTTGACATTGTTTGGTATCGGTTCTTTGCTCTTCGTGGACTTTTGAAAAGAAGATGGCGCCCTCTGCTGGCCATCGAGATTACAACTTGTCCTAGTATAGTGCTTTAATTTCCATTGAGTATATTAGCTATTTTATTATTGACATTTTAGGCGAAACTAACCAATATCAATGGTTTTTTGCACCACAAACCTGCTTTTATTTTTCAACTTAAAAAATGTATTTTCTTATTTTAGGAATCCCTCCATATGGACAAGCTGAAGGAACAGGACGGGAGATGAAGAGATTCAGAATGGACTATACCAAGGTCTGCAACAAGTGTTGTGCTGAATTCTTTGATGAGACTGAATTCCAGGAACATGAGAAAAATTGCACTAAAAGTCAACAGGTGGTCGTCCTGAGGGATGGATATAGGAATGGGGTTCCGGAGGACTATTCACAATGTTCTTCTGATGGTGCAAATAGTGACCCCGATGATGGCCAGTCAAGCAGTCACTCCCTATCCAACAACCACACAGAGTTGGCAGAAGGAGCAGACGAGAACAAATCGAATGCAGAGGAGTCGGGTCAAAAAGACTGTACAGAAAGGTCGCCCAGCTCTGAGATGACTTTCAGAAGCCCCAAGATGCAAGATTCAAATGTAACCCTAGAGTCAATGAGTGCGACTAAAGTGGCTGTGACTCAGCATTCTTCAAAACACACGCCTCTGTTGTCATCCAAAGAGGCGCTGCAAACCATACCAATGATCTTGGAACAGTTGGTGTGTCTCCAGCAACAGCAGCTCCATCAGATCCAGCTGACGGAACAGATAAGAATTCAGGTGGCCATGATGGCACCTCAAGGTCTCCACTCAGCTCTCGGGGCAGTGGTGGACCCGCTCAAAGCTCTCGGTGCCCATCTCTCTCAACAGCTCTCTGCTGCAGCAGCTCTTATAGGTAAAAGGACAGGCAGTCAAAGCCTCTCCATGGAGACCATGAAGCAGGGTAAACTACCTCAAATCACTGGCATCCCTACCTCTTTGACTGAAGGACTGGGCACCTTCACCTCTAAAGCTGACATTTCAAAGGGAGTTCCAGACCTGGCCCACCGCCTACCAGCAATGTTGCCACAGACTCCAGGGGTCATTGGTTTCCCCAGTCCCTTTGCTGGCCTGCAGGCTGGTATTGAGGCCTCTAAAAAAGCAAAGGCCAAGATGCTGAATCTTCCTTCTGAATCAAAGAATAGCGAGTCACTGTACAGGCACAAGTGCAAGTACTGTGGCAAAACTTTTGGAAATGATAGCGCTCTGCAGATTCACCTGCGTTCTCACACTGGAGAACGGCCTTTCAAATGTAACATCTGTGGAAACCGCTTCACTACCAAAGGAAACCTCAAAGTGCATTTCCAAAGGCACAAGGAGAAATACCCCAACATCAAGATGAACCCCCATCCTGTTCCAGAGCACCTCGATAACATTCCCACCAGCAGTGGAATACCCTATGGCATGTCCATGCCCTATGACGAGGCCAACCTCACCGACATAAAGCCAGTGATCGGCAGTCCAATGGCTGGGATTCACCATTCATCTGTACCAGGGTTGAAAAATACATTTGAAGGCATTAGGGGTGATCAGTTTTCCCTGAGGCCCTCCCCATCACCAAGTGAGTCTGCATCGGTTTCCTCAAACATGTTTGGCCACGACATAGGCTTTGAACAGAACCAAGATTCTAAGGAACTGATTGGAGCCCTGCATCATGTCAATGGAAATGGCCAGTTGGGAGATCAAAGCTCTGGAACGGCAAAACTTCAGCAGATGGTTGACGGCCTGGAGAAGAGGACAAAGGATCCCAACGAATGTATAATTTGCCACAGGGTGCTCAGCTGCCAGAGCTCCCTCAAAATGCATTACCGCACGCACACAGGCGAGAGGCCATACAAGTGCAAGATCTGCGGCCGTGCATTCTCTACCAAGGGCAACCTCAAGGCCCATTATGGAGTGCACAGGGCAAACACACCTCTCAGAATGCAGCACTCTTGTCCCATCTGCCAGAAGAAGTTTACCAACGCTGTGGTCTTGCAGCAGCACATTCGCATGCACATGGGCGGGCAGATCCCCAACACTCCCATGCCAGACAACCAAATCGAGGCTGACGAAGCAATGGATTCCTTGTTGGATGACGAGAGGTCCATGGATAACAACGGCTTTGACGATAGTATGGAAGAGCCAGAGACGGAGCTGCATTCCCAAGAGCAGCTGACCGACACGTCTCTACCACCCTCTACCACTGAAGAACCAGCACACCAACAGCCCGCCCCTCTAACATCTCCATTTTCCAGCCTGGATGTTTTAAAGAATCTCACATCTTCTCTTTCACTGAAACGCCAGAGCAGCACTGCCTCAGAGAGTGAGGGGACATCAAAGGAGTCTCCCGCAGCATTGCGGGAGCAGGACTTTCAGAACGACCGTAGTCCTGCCATCTCGGATACTGCCATGTCCTACCATTCCTTCTCCCCCTTAACCAACATGGCCAATGGCCAGACAAAGTCTCCAGAATTTGAGGAAGATTCTCCACACCACGCTTTGAGACCAGACTCTGATGGTGGCGCTCAAGAGGGCAATGAGTCCAGTGGAGCCCTTGACCTAACAGCCCCCAGCAGCTTCACCCCTAAAGTTATTAAAGACGAACCTGGCCTACCCTACACAAATGGAGAATATGGTAAAAAGGTTTACTGTTTAATTTAACTTAATCGACATCTATTTTTATGAAAAAGAATGCATTGTTGTTCCTGTCCATATTATTATCTTTCTTTCTGCAGCTCACCTGCCTTTCACCAGAATGCCCCTAAGTCTTGCCAGTCTGGAGATGAAGATTCCTCCAGAGAATCCCTTGGGTGCCCATGGCTTGTTTAGCTCCCAGCTGCCCCAGGGAACTGGCATGACGTCATCTAACTCCAGTGTGCCGCGAAGGTCTACCAAACAGCATCTCTGCAATGCCTGTGGCAAGAACTTCTCATCTGCCAGTGCCCTGCAGATCCATGAACGCACTCATACTGGGGAGAAGCCCTTTGCCTGCACAATCTGTGGGAGAGCTTTCACCACCAAGGGAAATCTGAAGGTATACATCCTCTCGCACAAAAAACAAAATGTAGCTCTCACTCATAATTTTTTTGAATAAGTCTTTTCAACAGAACATTAATAGCATATTTTAAACTGTTTATTCTTAGGTACATGTTGGAACCCACATGTGGAACAACACTTCGAGGCGTGGCCAGCGTATGTCATTGGATAATCCAATGGCTCTGATGGCAATGGGCTCCGAAGCGAAGATGCAAGAGATGATGCAAGCGCCCAAAGAGCTGGGTTCTCTGGCCATGAACTTTGACCCATCACTATGGAACCAGTATGCGGCTGTCTTCAGTAGCGGCCTGGCCATGAAGACCAACGAAATCTCGGTCATCCAGGGGGGTGGGATCCCATTTCCTGGTAGCCTTGCTGGTGGGCCTTTGGTCGGCTCTACCGGCGGCCTAATGAAGATGGACGGGTCCCACTCTGGCTTGCCTGCTTCCATGGCTGAAATGGAAAAGAACGGCTCTGACGGTGTGTCAAAATCACAATTTCCACATTTTATGGAAGAGGGTAAAATTGCAGTCAATTAGTCATGAAGGTTTAAACCAGTAACGCCTCAAAACGACAGGTACAATCAATATCCAGAGTAAATCTTGCAAGGTGGAGAGTCTGTACTGTCATGCAGTTTTCTTCGATTTGAACAAATCACAAGTGTTATTTGTAGTTGACCTTGATATAACTACTGTAGCTGTATTTACTTTTTTAACATGCGGGTATTTTTGTGTGACTTGTGTATCCAGATGTTGAATGTAAAACTACTTGAAACTGCTTCACAATGTCTTTCTTTCTTTCTTTGCTTTTGAAGAATTTTCTCTAGAATTGGGAAATGTTTGAGGGTGTGACTGGATACTGTGTTGTAGTGTTTATGGGAATAATAGTGTGCTTAACCATATTTCTTTGTACATGACTACTCACTTTCCCCTTGTGTGCTATAGATTTTATCAAATTGTACAGTTTTGTAGTGGAATGTTATGTTACTTTTTGAAACGAGGCTTTTGATCAGAAGTCAGAATTAAATGTCTGAACGAGTCCAGCATTTTTTATTTTAGCCAGATGCCCTTTGTCATCCAATTGACACTGTAGATTACAAATTGGTTTTCCCACGGTTACAGACGCTGAAATAATGTTAATTGAAATGTATAATATTTTGGTAAGTGCCTAATATGAATTTATTTTTTATGCATTTCAATTACAATAAAGGCCCGTTAAACTCGTACTAAGCATGTCTTACAGTGTAACATTGCATTTTTGCTTATTTTTTTACCTTACTTTTATCACACCAGTTTACAAACTCTGATTAAAATGTTTTTGCTACTCCATTCTAGTCCGCTTGTAGAACTGCAGTCTGTTTTAGTTGGCTGAGCTCTGAAGGCTACAGAATGTTCAATGCTGTCGTGCCTGCACTTTATTTATATTTTCAAATGTTGGATTTACATTCTATCATTGCATTTCAAGTCCATGCCTTTTTTTTTCTTTTTTTTACACATGCATTTCATGTTTACTCGGGGATAGCAACTCACTTTGTTTAACTTCTGAATTTCTATTTTTTTCAGACTAACTTGTTGAACTGCTTTTGTTTAATAACCTGCAATCGTTCCTCATGTTGTGTCAACTCATTATTTATATTACATAAAAATGTGTTAGGGGGTCTGTTCTACCTCATTTAGCTTATGTTGATGATAGGTTTTCATTCTTTCCCCCTAATATCAATGCCGAGCTCTCATTAGCAGATACATTCGTGAGTACGCAAAATCTATTTCATTCTCAAACTGCTGAGTTCAACAGTAATGAATGTATCACTGGACACTTTACACAAATCAGAATGGTCAGAAAAGCTTACGGCTCCTGCTGTACATTCCCCATTAATATGCATTTGCCACGGTGTGCCTTTCGTAAAAAATAAAAAGAAAGCTTCTGAAAATGTGTCAACAGTTAAGTAATGTCTAGCAGTTTTGCCTGTTTACAATGTATTGTTTATCTCACTAAGTGTTACTTTCAGGTCTTTTTGAAAAATAAAATCAATGTGACTCTTACCGATGGCTTTCCTTTCCTACATCTATGGCTGGAAGATGCAATGCATTTGGCTACACTCCACATAGGTTGGCTAACATGTTGGAATTAAATTGCTTTGTACACTACAAATGTAATGTATATTGTACATTTGAAAAGCTATAATGTAGCCTACAATGAAGGTTAATAATATAACTCCTTCTTCATTCATTCAAAATATAAACTCTATAATGGGATTAATTCAACGTTGGGAAGGATTCGGTGCTGCTACAGACTTGTGCGCCCATTACAACCCATTGAAAGATGATTCGTGAGCCTCCGCCCAGAGCGTAGACAGCGGAGAGATTGTGCTGGAGCTCAGCTGAGGCTGCAGGAATGACGGACAATATTCCTTTACAACCCGTGAGACGCCAGAAAAGACATGACAGTAAACACAGGAATGGGTAAGGGTGTTACACCGAATAAAACGCTGAAAACGTTTCAATATTTTTAAACGAAAAGACCAAGTATTCGCTCGTCTCTTACTGTCGATGCTGATGTCATTGTTTACATGCCGTTTTTCGACATTGTCGAAACAGCGAACCACGCATTTATATTCAACATGGCAATTTAACAAATTGGACTGTAATATATAAAATGTCGTATAGTTATATTTTAATATATGGTCTGACGGATCCCTGTGGGCTGGGACATCCGTGTTCCGCTGGAACAAGTGCAGCGCGACGCCCATGTCAATATTTGCCCTGTTGTTGACTATGGGATTGTCACAAACCAAGACACCTTGCCAACATGTAGGCCATGGCGGGTTTAAAATTAACATACGTGCTTCGTCTCTTGCTATTATTCGAACCCACACGGGGTTAGGTTATCTCGGTGATAACCTCGTGTCTGGTTAAAAGGAACAAGAATAGATGCAGTTGCTGGCTGCACAGACGCTGGGCTGGCTTCCATACGTAGCATCGATGATGTCACCTAAACACATGTTTAAGTACAGTCTTAACGACAGATTTGGTCTACTTTATCGTAATATAATCAATACATGTGCTATAAAGCAGATGTATCAATATCTATCTAGAGAAACGCTATACGCGTTTGAAAAATATCAGTTATTGTCAGTTCTCAGCTCTGATTGGCATCATAGGCCTTCATTGACCATATAAAGAATAGTTACCGTTTTCTTAGCTGCCTGAAATTTTACATGCAGTCTTGTCTCTGCTACAAATTAATGAATGTAGTAAACATTACATTTGTTTCCTTTTTCATCTGGATTAAAAACGTAAATATATATATATACAAAAGTAGCACAACATTTTATGTATTGCTTTTAATATGTTCTAATCTAATGCTGCAACTCAATCAATGAAGCTGGACTCAATCAATGTTTATCAATACAATTGACGTAATGATAATTCTATAAATAACAAGATGAAACTATGTATGGCATTCAACATAAGGGTGAGCAGGCTGTAGGCTAGAATAACCAAAATAAAATCCTTTGTTTGAGTAGGGCAGAGAGGGCTGAAAATAGACATTTATGGTAAATCGTAACCTTAAACTTTATCATAACATCATCTTAGTATCCTCCTTTTCATATCAAGACAAAACCACAAAATAAATGACATTCTACATATTTGGAATATTTGGCATTGTTCCGCGTCTCTACAAAATCGTTCTAATGTATGAATGTATTTGTGAACCAGGTGCTGCCCGTGGTCTGGGTGCTGTGGCATGGGGGACCTCCGCCCGCGCACCGTGTGGCTCGGCCACCCAGAGAAACGGGACCAGCGATACCCCAGGAACGTAATTAACAACCAGAAGTACAACTTTTTCACCTTCCTGCCCGGGGTGAGTGTCAGCCACGGGTCACTTCCCAACACACTCCTCTCAGCTCCCCAGCCCTCAACGTCCTGTAGGGACTAGTGTCTAGTCCCCAAACCTCAACGTCCTGTAGGGACTAGTGTCTAGTCCCCAAACCTCAACAACATGTAGGGACTAGTGTCTAGTCCCCAAACCTCAACGTCCTGTAGGGACTAGTGTCTAGTCCCCAGCCCTCAACGTCCTGTAGGGACTAGTGTCTAGTCCCCAGCCCTCAACGTCATGTAGGGACTAGTGTCTAGTCCCCAGCCCTCAACGTCATGTAGGGACTAGTGTCTAGTCCCCAGCCCTCAACGTCCTGTAGGGACTAGTGTCTAGTCCCCAGCCCTCAACGTCCTGTAGGGACTAGTGTCTAGTCCCCAGCCCTCAACGTCCTGTAGGGACTAGTGTCTAGTCCCCAAACCTCAACGTCCTGTAGGGACTAGTGTCTAGTCCCCAGCCCTCAACGTCATGTAGGGACTAGTGTCTAGTCCCCAGCCCTCAACGTCCTGTAGGGACTAGTGTCTAGTCCCCAGCCCTCAACGTCATGTAGGGACTAGTGTCTAGTCCCCAGCCCTCAACGTCCTGTAGGGACTAGTGTCTAGTCCCCAGCCCTCAACGTCCTGTAGGGACTAGTGTCTAGTCCCCAGCCCTCAACGTCATGTAGGGACTAGTGTCTAGTCCCCAGCCCTCAACGTCATGTAGGGACTAGTGTCTAGTCCCCAGCCCTCAACGTCCTGTACCCAGCCCTCATAATTTGGTTAATTAGACTAATCGCCAGTACTCCCTTTATAAATAGTTTTTAGGTGTGAACTTTCAGCCATGTATATGGCATATCCAATTACCATCTTATGTTAACATAAAAAAAAGTTTAGTTGTAGGAGTGTAACATTTAGTCGATGATGATTACTAATCGGTAATCATCAGATTAATTAACACATTTACAACAATCAAAACAATCATCTTTAGTGGCCGATCTAATGAACAGAATGAATGCTACATTAGCTGCTGAAGTCATGTGATCTTATGTGACTGTCATCCAATCAGAAAAGGACACAACACATTCAAATCCCATTAAATTGTTGTACATATTTAAAGTGTAAAATATCTATTTTTGTCTACATACCAAGCATTGGCAGTATCAGGAAGTGTTGATCAACACATCCAGACATTTCAAATTGTTATTTACAATAAGCCTTGTTAAAAGGTGCAAGGTCATATCCTGTATAGGCATGTTTTGAATAGTTGCTAATGTTGTGCAACCTGCTCATCAAGCCTCAGGGAACACATTCATATGGGCCCATATTAGATCTATATGGTATTATACTAGATGCCAATATTATGTCACATTTCAAGAATCAATAGAGGCGAGTGGTTGTGGTTTTTCCCCGACAATACAGTCTGTAGTCTAAGTACTGCTTATGACAGCCACATATTCTCCGCCTGTTTTACATATGAATTTGTTTTCCAGACATTCAGTGGTCTTATAGTCTTATGGGGTTTTTGTGTATGGACTTAGCCATTAAAAGTAGCCCAGATTTGTTTGAAAGGGATGAGACAAGGCCAGCACATTTTTGCATTGCAAAGCATGGTGCGTCTTTATTGAGTGCAATATCATAAACATATTGTGAACATATGTGCACTCGGTATTATTTAGCTTGCCTGTTCTATTTAGATTAATTTTTTCCATTCACATGTACCAGTAATAACTTGCTGTCGCACCAAAATGGAATTTCCCTTGTTGGTAATCTTGCACATTGGTGGTATGACACAATAGGGAGTGGCGTGGTGTAACATGCAATGTCACAACTTGACATTGCATGTCAAAAGTATTTGTTTATCCTCTCCTCTGTCTGTTCTTTGGGTTTTAGCTACTTTTCAATTCTGCTTGTCTGAAATATGGTGTTTGTAGTAGGGAATATTTATTTAATAAAAATTACAACTTTTTCTTGATATGAATGTATAGGTGTGCTTTCCAAATGCATGGAAAGCTCAAAATGCATAGGTTTGCTTTAGCTTGAATGTTAATAAGATATTCAAAAAAGCCTCTTTTACTTGTCTATTTTGTGTTTGCAGGTTCTATTCAATCAATTCAAGTACTTCTTCAATTTATACTTTCTGATATTGGCCTGCTCTCAGTTTGTGGACGAACTGCGACTTGGGGCTCTTTATACCTACTGGGTTCCTTTGGTACGTGGCACTTCATAATCACTGGCTATTGTCATCAGATTCATCTATCTAACTAATCCCACTATTAATGTCATAATTGTAGTTTTTGGATAAATGTTTTCCATCATTATCGACCTACTATTATGGAGAAAGCTGATTAAAAAATTAAGTTAAATGAATATGCAGCTTCTGTACTGAATGATGCTTTAAACATTTTGTTTACAATTGTATCATGATCTCTTCCTAGCTAGTTGTGTTGTTCATCACAATCGGGAGAGAGGCGGTGGAAGAGATTCGGTGTTCTATTAGGGACAAGGAAGTCAATTCACATATTTATTCCAAGCTATTGCCAAGGGGTAAGAGTTCCACAATTTTGGATTGTTATACTTTACTTAACCATATTTAGCAATGGTTGATATATGCTTGCCATGCTGTTTTATTTTCTCCGATCTATAAGATGGTAGTGCTGGGTTCTGTTAAAACGTATAAGGGCTTGGGGAAATGGTGGGTAATTCAAAGCAGAGATGTAAAAGTGTACATAAGAGAGGTTGGTATAAAGTGCTACTAGCAATAAAATGCAGGAGACCGCTTGTGGTTTCCCTTGATGTGGCAGCTTGTCTGACCCATAAACAAAATGACTGGTGGCCTCCATGATAGCCGCCTCAGTGCAAATGTTGGCTGGTTGATGGTGGAAACTTAATGGTGTAATATGGTTGAATGTAGAAGCAAAGTTCACCACAAACATGTTTTTTTTTTTTCGAACAATGAAGCCAGTACAGCAACAATTCATTACCAGATACCTTTATTGTTCAATGTATTTTTATATTTTTATAAGTTTTTAATGGAAGCTTTTTATAGCATGTACTGGATCGCACCATTGCTCCAACATATCATTGATCTTTTATCGTTATTCGTTTTTTATCTTGTAAAAAAAAAAACAGACAACTAGTTAAGGGAAACATGAAACTATGCAAAGCCATGTGAACCAAATGCCTAGCAATATTAATGTGGTTTAATGTCTTACATATGCAAAACCTAGAGGTCATGGCAGGGGTCAGGGGTCAGTGACCCCCCCTCCCACCCCCCAAACAATTTTGCCTCCTTATTCCAAATGGAATGAGAGAAAGGGCTCAACACACCCAGCATTCTTTCATATGAGTTTTGTTTCACAAAATCCACAGAGTGACTGTTGGAGCACAGACCACAATATTCACAAGAGGTCACAGATTCACAAAGCATATTTTGCAGGGAGAGGTTTTACTATGCCTTTGAATGACGTTAATGGTAACAGGATGTCAGAGGGCCATAAATCCTGTAGAATCCATGTTGAAAGTATACATGGATGGGTCAGAGTTTTGCTAGGTGCCATCTGGCTGCACTCAGTCCGAAGCAGATTGAAATGTCCACTGAGCAGGTTTAAATTATTGTTCAACTTTGAATTACTATTACTACACTTGTCTGCCCTTCATCTCTATCTTCCGTCGGTTTAATGATAACTGCTTTCATCTTTTTAGGCACGGTGAAAGTTAAAAGCAGTGGAATTCAAGTGGGGGACCTTATCATGGTGGAGAAGGTTTGTACTTTTCCGTCAAAGCAACACGTGGTAATATAGGGGTAAGGTAGGCTTGGCCCTGGGCCCGGTGACCTGTTGTGTGTCGTCTTGTTCTGTTAAAGGATAGTCAGGTTCTATTTCCATGACAAGGAAGTTAAGGGACAAGAGGGCAGTTAATCTTCACCGCCACTAGACTTGGGACAGAGGTGAAAGGAGTTAGTAATGATTTTGTAATCTTGTGATCAATGCTTAGCTTCAGTCTGTCAAATTCACTGCCCATGTAGTGCAGATACACTTTAAATAGCCTTCATTGAATCTCCAGCACAGATCAAGTACAGCACTATTTATTGATGTTTTCTCCCCGCTCCTCCCCAAAGCTATAAACAATCTGCAAAAGAAAGAACTGTTTTTGTTCCAATTCACATTTCTCAGCAGTTGGTGTAAGCATACTGATTTCTTGATTGACTCGTTCTTGTGGCTAGGGAGGAATCTCTTAAGTCTTTCTGCGTGAAATATGAGATGCAGCCCGTCTTCAGTTTCCAACAGGAGACTTCTTTCTCAATCACCCACTTCAACACATCTGAAAGAAAGGTCACTCATGTGTGTTGCCACACACATTTCTACTCATATGATTGATTGGTTTTAAAAGTTTTCTGAATTAAACAAGAAACTAAATATTGGCAAAATGGGCTAAAATACATTCCCTTTTAAAAAACGATAGACAATAGGAGATCTGTCAAGAGGATTGGCCCAGGCAGTCATCTTGTGAATACATGAAGAGTGTGGACATAATGTTCAGGTTAATGTTCATAACCAGACCATGGTTCCATTCACATCACAGAGGGATATGTTACTGTGGGGGTCTTGGCATTTAGCATGCCAGACTCCATGTAATGTGGAACATAAAACACTGAAAGTCTCACTTAATACAGTTAAAGGGCGAACAAGGAGGAGGTGGAGGAAGGAGGAAATGTGCAGGATCAGGATGTGATGCTGAAGTCCTGTGTTGTTGTTTTTTCTTCTTCTGTCTTTGTAGAACCAGCGTGTTCCTGCCGACATGATCTTTTTAAGGACCACAGAAAGAAATGGTAAACATCTGCCAGTCACTCATCCACATCTCCACGTACAGGCAAGCTACCAGCTTGACTGGGGAAAAAAGAGAAAAAAGAGAAAAGAAGGGGTGTCGGGATTAGCCCCCAAATGCCCGGACAGGAAGTCATACATGGGCAGAATTGTTATTTGCTGTAGTGCTACATTGTTGAATGCATGGGTGGTGTGTGGTAACTCTTCTGGATTGTGTGCGTGGAGATGATGGCCATGCAAAATAACACGCCTTTATTTTTATTTTGGCCTGTGCCGTTCCTTCTTTTGTCTTTCAAATTTTAAGATAATGGAAAGGCGATTTAAGGCATGCAAAGCGAGAAAAAAAATGCAAAGACTTCGCAGAAGGCCATGAGAAGGATGCATCATCTGAATAATCAAATGGGGATTAGGGCAAAAGATTTTTCAACGATTGCACAAACGTGGGGAATTACGTTGCATTGTATATTTGCACATATACAAAAGAGTATTTTGTCCATTCAAAACAGAAGCCTCTCAGAGATAAAAAACAACAACCTGTAATGGACATGACAATTAAAGGTAGCCTATGTGCGGCCATATAGATGGCATTGCTTTGTGGAAAGCCTCTAGTTTGGAGCCTGAAGCTATTAGGTGTTGTGGTTGCGTCTTCCTGTTGCTAGAAGAAAAACACCAGCTTTGTTTGACTGGAAATAGTGCTTGGGTTATCTCTCTCCCATGTGGAGGCCATTAGGTCAATTATAAAGGAGCCTAGGCCAGCGTTGGGGGTTCTGGGCAGGATGACGCATGTCAGCCAACGGTGGTGGAGGAGGGTGGGTGGGGGGGGATGTGCTAGAGTGGTCTCCTCTCCCCCGCTACTATGTCCCCCTAGTAAGTAATGTAGCGCAGACCCATTCAATAACCACAAAACTATTTGTAGTTTTTTACCAAGTAGTTATTAACCATGCCCTCTAGCGATCGGCATTAGTTTGGCAAATCATTTTGAGTGATTGTAAATACTGTAAATAACTTGTAAATGTGCCACAAGCTAATAATGTACTTTATTTTTTATATCAACCATAATTACACCCACTTGATTGTAATGCCCCCCCCCCCCCCCCCCCCACACACACACACACACACACACACACACACACACACACACACACACACACACACACACACACACACACACACACACACACACACACACACACACACACACACACACACACACACACACACACACACACACACACACACTCTCTCTCTCTCTCACACGCAATATGTAAAGTCGATGTGTTGGCGCCTCCTAGGGGCTGAATGTAAAAACCACTCATATCTCCCTCTGGCAGGCTCCTGTTTCCTGCGGACCGACCAGTTGGATGGAGAGACGGACTGGAAGCTACGCCTCCCAGTGGCCTGCACACAGCGACTCCCCACTGCTGCTGTAAGTCAGAGGCTCAACCTTTAGAGGCACTTCAAGAAGCTCAACCTTTAGAGGCTCAACCTTTAGGATACTTTGCTGAGCCTACCCTCCAGCTACAGAATTCAGTAGTTCTGGCCGTGTAAAGTAAAGCCCTGGTTTTCATCCCTGATTGATTTTCCTTAGGGGTATGAATTCTAAAATATGTGAATGTGAATAAGTCTGTGCAATGCTTGTTAAACTAGCCGGAATAGGGCCATTTCTGGCATCTCCGACACTTTTCCCAGTTGTGCTGCTCATGTCAGTTGAAGACATGGCCACTGTCTTTGTATTCATTAGATCTGCACACTAATGATTACTAGTGCAGATTCTCTGATCTTCATTTGCATCTATCTTACACAAATCAGTTTTGGTTTTTAAAATGAGCCACCTGCTTTGCGGCTTTAAAAAAAGAAATTCTACCTAACTATGTTGTCTTTTTCCAAAGGATCTTCTTCAAATCAGATCGTATGTATACGCCGAGGAACCCAACATAGACATCCACACCTTTAATGGCACTTTCACAAGGGTAGGTTTATACCCAAATATTAGACCGGAACATCACTGAGCTGGTTCATGTGTATATGCTCTCAGCACATTCTTATTATTATCACTTTGTTCTGTGTTGCAGGAGGATGGAGACCCCCCCGTTAATGAAAGCCTGAGCATCGAGAACACCCTGTGGGCGAGCACTGTGATTGCTTCCGGTAAATGTACTGGCTAGCTCGCTTGCTTCAGCTTCCCAGAGTTGAATCAAGTTGAATGATGACCCCCTGTTAGCTATTAGCTTACAGACTAGCTACAATCAATCATTATCTTTCCTTCCGCCGTCACGGATATGGTAATATATGTTTTATCTTTTCCAAATGCACGTGGGTGGACAACATAAAGTCTCACACACACACGTTTAGTATATTGACAAGTAGCCAGAGGGCACTGTAAGGCCTAACTAGCCCAAGTCAGCACGCTTCCTCCATGGAGGAGCAGCCATTACACTTTAACCTATGGAGCCATGTGCAAGTCATTATGTAATTGGCCATCTACATCTTCTATTGGGAGTTTACAAACATCTCTTCATGTCAACAGTGGGTCTGGGAAATCTCTTTTCTTGACATGTGAGGGGTTTTCAATGGTTTTCTGAAATGTTATGTTTTTGGCCTGTGATGATTGTGTATTTCTAGGTTCTATAGTGGGGGTGGTCATTTACACGGGCAAGGAACTGCGAGGTGTCATGAACACATCCAACCCTAAGAACAAGGTACGATGTCAAAGGACACGCAACAACTGCATGTCACTGTTTACATCTTGGTTGAAAAGTCAAACATAACAAAATCACTACATTACCAAGACAAATTCCTTGTATGTGTAAAAAACGTACTTGGCAATAAAGCTTTTCTGATTCTGATTCTGATAAGTGACACATGGCCCTCAACCCATTGTCATTTCTCACTGACCATATCAATATGCGTACTTTTTGTTATTCTTGTCTCTGTGATAGATGGGATTGTTTGACCTGGAAGTGAACTGTTTGACCAAGATCCTGTTTGGGGCGCTGGTGGTGGTGTCGCTTGTCATGGTGGCCCTGCAGCACTTTGCGGGACGCTGGTATCTCCAGATCTTCCGCTTCCTGCTCCTCTTCTCCAACATCGTGCCCATCAGGTATGTTTCTCTGGATGTTGCCTTGTTGTAAATTAATACATTTCTCCTTACCTGCAGGCAACCTTAGCCGATGGAAAATGTGCCAAAGCCTTTGGTCAATGGAGATTCCCTCATGTGTTGGTTTAGCCAAGGCTTAGCTAGTTTGGTTACCCTTTTTCAAATATTAAATTACTTTACTACTTTCTTTCTTCTTCTTTTTCTTAATCTTCTTTTTTTCATTTTCTTCTTCTTCCTCCTCATGGTTACTCATTTCTTGTCGCTAGTATTAGATTTGTTTTGTTATTGTTACTAGTATTCATTTGGTTGTTATTGTTACTATTTCATCCAGTCTGCGTGTCAACCTGGATTTGGGGAAGATGGTCTTCAGCTGGATGATCAACAAAGACTCCAAGATCCCGGGTACGGTCGTGAGGGCTAGCACCATACCGGAAGAGCTGGGCCGCATCTCCTACCTGCTAACCGACAAAACCGGTGGGGATTCACTGACTAGTACCACATCCCATGTCCATGTACATCTCCTTCCTGTACAGACATTTATTTTCTTGTTGTGTGAGACCAAATTAACTATAACTGCTGCTTACGGAGCCCAAAGTGAGTGAGTGTATTTGAGTATTTTGCCTGTTCTTCTCCCACTGTGTGCCACTAAAAGACATGCTACTTATTGGTTCATTCAATCAAAAATGGGCCCCTGCTTCACACACCCTCCCAGTAGCACAACTTCTCCAGTGGCACTTCCTAAGAAATAAGCCAAAACCTGTCAGATTTACTGCCGCCCCGCCCAATAAACCCATCAGGCATGCTCACCATTCAGAGCGCGATGAAGCCGGTGGGGTCTATAGTTCAGATGTCAGCCTTATATATGGGCAGGGCCTCTTTAGGTCATTTTGATATATGGACAGAAAAGGCTTTTAAGGATGCTGAGGTTACAAAGGGGCTTACATGGTGATGCAGGGAAAGGTTGCCTGGATTCAATTCTCTTCTCTTTCGTTTTTTGTTTATCAGAATCAAATAAAAATGTTTATTGTTTGCTAATGAATTATGCTGGAAGGTATATGTGGTTTAGAAATTGCAGCATCTCTTAGAAAGTTCCGTGTCTGAATTTATAAAAAAATTCAGATGTTGATTATATGCTAACAATCAACTAACTTTCTCTCTAAAGTTAGTTGAAAGATTTAACTCAGTTTTAACTTTCTTCAAAACTTGTATGGAAACCAGCTGGCTTATATTTCTTATGTGTGAGAAGAATCCTATAAGAAAAGCTTATCACATAAAAAGAAACAACAATTTCATTGGTTTAAGTATCCCTGATTGAAACAATATATATATATATATTATTTTTGTCTTTATATTTACCAGGAACTCTTACCCAGAATGAGATGGTGTTCAGGCGACTCCACCTGGGAACGGTTGCCTATGGGATGGACTCCATGGACGAGGTCCAGAGCCATGTGTTCAGCGCATACACACAGGTGAACACCAGGCCTCCACCAATGTACTGTTCTGTTGATCCCAGATGTCCATCAACAGCCGTTATGTGTTAATATTGACTGAATTAAGCCACCTTGTGGGTATTTTCACCTTTTTTTTTTGTTCTTTTTGTTTTTGTTCCTGTCTTTTCTGTTATGTGTGGTAAGCGCTGACACATTTACACAAATGAAGTTCCTATTTGCAAAAATGTTGTTATTTGAATTAGATTTGACAAACATAAGAACCCCCCCTTCTGTGAATTTGATGTTGTTTGAAGGAAGAAATGGGAGGAATCACAAACCAAACGAGTTGGATTCAGAACCCCTCGGAGCGGTCTGCAAACAGCCCTGGGTATCGTTTTTTCAGAAATGCATCAGGTTTTGTTATTATTGTTTGGCTGAATACTTCCTGACCTCAGATGGCACCCTTTGTCCCTTTGACACCAGAGGTTAGCAAGACAGGAAACTGGATTAGTTAGCTAGTGTTAGTGCTGGCCGGACCTGTTTAATGACGCCGCCGTTAGCCCTCTGGTTTCGGGAGGCACAGCCTCCCGAAATAGAATGGCCATAAAGCCCAACGCTAATCAGTCATATTTTCTCTACACATCTGGTTTTGTTTACAAGCCACTGGCCTCTACACTAATGATATGAACAGAGGTCAGCAAATGGCTTCAGGAACATTTTGAAGATTAATTTCCGCAGTTCAGTCCTTAATATGTACTCGGTACACGGAAGAAAAATACTCTTAGCGGTCCTGTCTACACTGCCTCAAAACGCTTCACTCCGCAAGAGCTTTTCAAACAAGAGCTCTTGTTGAAAAAACGAATAATATAAAAATAAAACACGACAACAACAAACTATTGCTTTTGCGATTTACATTCTGTTTGTCCTCCTCAGCCCAACCACGACCTTCCGATGTCCAGAGCTCCGGCGGCGACCAAGGTCCGCAAGACCATCAGCAGCAGGGTCCATGAGGCGGTGAAGGCCATCGCGCTGGTGCACAACGTCACTCCCGTGTACGAGGCCAACGGCGTCACGGACCAGGCTGAGGCGGAGCAACACTATGAAGACACCTGCAGGGTCTACCAGGCCGCCAGCCCCGACGAGGTACCAACACTCTGCCTACCCTCCGCCTTGGGATGTTTCAAACGTGCTTGTGAAGCTACTCAACATGTGTGGACCTTAGTCACCTGTAGATGTTAAGACAGAAGATAGCACTTCTCACAAATAATGAGAGAGAGAGAGAGAGAGAGAGAGAGAGAGAGAGAGAGAGAGAGAGAGAGAGAGAGAGAGAGAGAGAGAGAGAGAGAGAGAGAGAGAGAGAGAGAGAGAGAGAGAGAGAGAGAGAGAGAGAGAGAGAGAGAGAGAGAGAGAGAGAGAGAGAGAGAGAGAGAGAGAGAGAGAGAGAGAATTAAGGTGGAGCAGTGGAAGTCAATTGGCGTGGACTCTATAGGCTGCGTCTAGGTTGGTGTAGGAACCTGAAGGAGGAGGATTGTGTTCCACATATATGTCCTTGATCAGTAGGAATCCTTTGAAGTTCAGGAAGAAGATTGTGGAATTCAACAGGGTCCATTTCCTACGGTGTAAATACGGATTTCCTTAATGTGCTCCTCAGCCCATCGCACTGAGCCATTTCCCCCTATTTCAAATTCCTCTTTGAGCAAACATATCTGCAGTCATCGGCTGTTACTCCTTTCCAGTGATCTATGGAATCGGTGTACTACATTGTTCACCAAGATATTGATTTAGCAATTTGTGGTCTTTTACATTGGCTTACACTGTATGCTATGTTGGATAAGGTTACATGAAGTGCAATGCAGTAATGAGCAACAGAAACCCCTGGATTATTGTGTTACAATGTTATTTTTGTAGCCGAATGTTCAATTGTGCGAAGGCTAGACCATGCGATTAATCTGTATCGAATTTCACCATGCTTAACATCAAAGCTGTGATTGGTTATCATTCCTGGGGCCCTTCAGGAAGTCCTAATATAGACACGGATCATTTAGACTGTGTGGGCGCAAGACTATTGGCAGTTGCTCAAATTGTGATTTATTTTATGGTGTCTATGACTAAAATCATAACTCCGTTGGTGTTTGATATTTGTGTACGATCACTGGGAAAACAGTGGAAACCAATGAATTCGGTAATCTAATGATATTCACCATGGAAATAAAGCTGTGTTTACGTACAGGTCCAAAGTTGGGTTCGATTTTATGCCACTTAAGCTAAATAACAACTAAATCACGTTATCATGTTGATCAAGGGTGATTCAAAGACCGTTTGTATGAATCATTGGCCTTTAAAAAAGAAAAAATCCTACTTTGAATGATGTTTGAGTCAAGCCACCCATCTTGAGCCCAGAAGCCATGGCAATTGATTCCAGACAGCGGCATTACAGGGCTGTTGTGGTGAATGCTGCCTCATGGCATTCCTCCACAGTGAATATCTCCAGACTGTGACTAAGATGCAGTCTGCATACGTCCACGCTCCCGACGATGGACGCTGAGGCCCTCGTCTAGTTTGTGCTCCGCTGACTCCTGGAGCTTAAGCGGGACTCTCTGTGGTTATTTCTCTTTCTTTCTAGAACCACAGAGAGGGGTTCCTCCAGGAATGGTTGCTGGATCACCATCTTTCTTTTTTAGCCTCCCCTTTTACGCGATCGGTCATCGGACTCTTGTCAGAGGAGCCATGATGGATTGGCTGTGGGATCTTGGGTTGTAATCTCCGGTCTGGAACATATTGGAACTCTGTCATCTTTCTCTCCTCCTCCTCCTCCTCCATCTAAAACCGAATGCTCTCTCTCACAACCCCTCCACCCCCCGCCCCCACTAACAATTCATTAATGGATGTCATCTGTGGTCCTTCGTGAAGGACCTAGCAACACAAACAATGTTTGGACCACAAATGTGATTTTTTTTTTTTTTTTTTTTTTTCTTTGGTCAATAGTCTGGACTGGAGTGCTGAAAATGCTTTGGCTATTGATCATGGCCTGGATGTTCATCGTGCTCTTTGCCAATCAATCACACTTAAGTGTCCTTCAGTATTGTTGCAGCTAATTCAATTCATGTGCTGATGAATCTCATGGACATGATGGCGGAGCAAGGTTTTTACCAGAAAAAAAGTTATAGAATCAATATTATGATAGACATCTTTATGTGGATGAATGGTGCTTTTAAAGTCCTCCAATGTAATTGTGGCAAGCACTTAAATGGGTTTCCCTGTTGGAAAGTACCAAAACAGTTTCACATCAGCGTACTATTGCATTCACTTTTTCGTCTATGTTATTAGTTGATGTTTTTCACTCCCATCTTTTTTCTGTTCGGTGGTCAGGTGTCTTTGGTGCAGTGGACAGAGAGTGTGGGCCTGACTCTGGTGGGAAGGGACCAATCATCCATGCAACTGCGGACCCCTAGTGGCCAAATATTGAACTTCACCATCCTCCAGATTTTCCCTTTCACCTATGAGAGCAAGAGGATGGGAATCATTGTTCGAGTAAGGCCTGCAATAATGTGACCATGGGGCGTATATTGTATTTTATTATATTATCATTGCTGCGGACACAAATAGTGTAAGTATGGGGGTCATACAGTTGTATTATCAATGTAAATGAATAGTTTAGGTGGTAGGGGTCCTACAGTTGTATTATTAAGGTAAATTAATTGTTTAGGTGGTAGGGTTATACTGTTGTATTATCAATGTAAATTATTAGTGTCGGCAGTAGGGGTCCTACAATTATTTAGTTTTATTATAGATAGAAGTAATAGAATACCTATGAATCACATGAATATTTGAGGACTAGGGTTTATTATGTTTTTCTATAGATAGAAGCAATGGAATTGACTCCCATTTAGTTTTGTCTTTAGTTTGAGTCGACCGAATACCTCATTTGGGGTTCTGTTCATTTAAAAAAATATATATATTGTTTTATATTTGTACAAATAAGGAAACAAAACACAGCATTTCAAGTGATCTGAGAAAGACCTCAACTTGTTATGAACTCATTTTATTTTTGTTGGCGTGGCTAGACTGCTCAAAAAGCAGGAAGCCTGGGATTGTAACTTGGCTTCCTTGTGTTTTCAACTGCTTTACATCCCATGGGCATACCTAAATAAGCTCTCTTTCTTCCTGTCATATGACTGCACACCTCTTTTTATTGTGCTCAAGATGGCTATAGCTTGGTAACAAAAAACAAACAAAAAACGTAAAGATTAAACTGGCATTTTGGTCCCTTTGCATAGCCTATGCATTTAATGTCTGGAATGTGCTGTTGGTTTTAGGATGAATCGACAGGAGAGATCACGTTCTACATGAAGGGAGCTGACGCAGTGATGGCTGGCATTGTTCAGTATAACGATTGGCTGGAAGAGGAGGTGAATATTTGTTGTTTTATTTTGAATCAAATGCATGAAAGTAAACACTATAATTTTCTTTATATTCGTTATATCCGCTACTGTTGGCGTATTTAGATAAAATACAGCCGCTTTTGTTGCCCTGTTTAGTTGGTTTACTTCTGACACACAGGCTAGCGCATCATTCGTTTTCGTGGCTCCTAGCATAACAAGCTGTAAAATACATAGCCACAAGCGTAACGTGGGCGATGAATTGCTACAACTTTGACGGATGTTTTCCTGCGGGGTTGTTTTTATATTAACAGTGTGGAAACATGGCCCGCGAAGGCCTGAGGGTCCTGGTGGTCTCCAAGAAGTCACTCACGGAGGAGCAGTACCAGGACTTTGAGGTGAGGGTCCTTGGGGGGACCGGCGTGGGCCGCAGTGCCGCACATGGTGGGGTCTTTATGTAAAGCAAAGTCTTGGCTTCTCCTCTCCGACTGGCTGAGTCTGTTGTTTGTTTGGCCTTGAGGAATCATTGAGTCTTGCTGAAGTCATTATTGGAGTTGCAGTCTGTAGGTGGCTGTTGACCAGAAGCATTACATTGCTCACGGTTATTATTATTAGTATTAGTATTAGTATAAGTAAAAGTATACATCATTTTTATTTATTTAATATTAGTCATATATATTAGTATGATAATAATATTAATTATTATTATTACTATTAGTAATTGTAGATATTATTCTTAGTATAAATATATAGTAGTAGTAGTAGTAGTAGTAGTAGTAGTAGTAGTAGTAGTAGTAGTAGTAGTAGTAGTAGTAGTAGTAGTAGTAGTAGTAGTAGTAGTAGTAGTAGTAGTAGTATATTATTAGTACATTACAAGGCAATGACATATTTTTCTTATTAAATGAGGAAGCTCCTTGTCTAGTAGCCCTCTTTCTTCATACACACACAAACACGCAAATGCATATGTATACGCACACACGTATACACCCCTCTTTTGCTATTGCATACCTGTCCCCCACCATGCAAGCATTGGCCCTTATTGTTGCAGGCTGCAGAATGGCACTGTCGCTCCAGCAGAACCCCGGCAGTGTGAATGGGAGAGTGTGAACATGTGAGAGTTTCAATGAACTGAGCCAAACATGTGGGCAGCAGTGAGTCACTTAACCAATGACTCACAGAGAGTTTGTGTTCCTGTATGAGTCACCCGGATTGTTTTAGCCTTATCTCACTTCTTAAATCACCAGAAGACATTTCAATGGCTCATAGTATTTGTGCGGCCACCCAAAACCATGGTTACTTGATCATTAGAAATGGTAGCCATTAGTAACATTGGGGCAACAATGTTTCTTGGGTCCAATGGGAGAAATTTGCTTTTAATCATCTGGTCCCCAATTGATTAATTTAACATGCTTGCGGTGCAGCTATTTCACAAATGAATAGAATAGGATTACTTTTTTCATGATTACTTCATGGTTGCATATGCTCCTCAACCTGCTGTCTAGGCGCGGTACGTCCAGGCGAAACTCAGCGTCCACGACCGCTCCCTGAAGGTTGCCACGGTGATCGAGAGCCTGGAGATGGAGATGGAGCTGCTGTGTCTGACGGGCGTGGAAGACCAACTCCAGACCGATGTCAGGCCCACCCTGGAGATCCTCCGCAACGCAGGCATCAAGGTCTCACCCTGGGGCTAGACAGATGGACAGCAGCCTAGGGTTTTACAGCACCCTAGGTTCACACAGCACCCTAGGGCTAGACAGATATACAGCACACTAGGGTAACACTGTCCCCTAGGGCTAGACAGGTATACAGCACACTAGGGTAACACTGTCCCCTAGGACTAGACAGATAGACGGCACCCTAGGGTTACACAGCACCCTAGGGCTAGACAGATATACAGCACCCTAGGGTCACACAGCACCCTAGGGCTAGACAGATATACAGCACACTAGGGTAACACTGTCCCCTAGGGCTAGACAGATATACAGCACCCTAGGGTCACACAGCACCCTAGGGCTAGACAGGTATACAGCACACTAGGGTAACACTGTCCCCTAGGACTAGACAGATAGACGGCACCCTAGGGTTACACAGCACCCTAGGCCTAGACAGATATACAGCACCCTAGGGTCACACAGCACCCTAGGGCTAGACAGATAGACAGTGCACTTGGGCTAGACAGATAGACAGCATCCTAGGGCTATACAGCACCCTAGGGTTAGATGACGAGACAGCACACTAGTACATGGTGAAGTATAAACTCTACTGCTAGAAAATGGGTAGTGTAGTAGGCCTTTCACACAAGCCGGACATTCTCCGGATAATACCCGGTGGGGCCTAATGTGTGAACGCAAACGTTGCCATCATGCGACTGGCGTGAAACCGGGAGCACGGAGTGGTAGCTGCTTTGTACTTTTCTCTTGCCTGTATTTAGCGTTCCAACTTGCGTTTCAACTTCTGCTTTCCACTCTTCTGTTGATATTGCAGATACGTCAAAATAAATGCAGTATTGTCACCGCAAAAAGAGTCCGCATTACGGAGTTGGTAGCCCCACCTGCCATCTTCGATGTTTGTAAACAAAACCCTGCGACACCCGCTGCATACCTTTTGCGTCATGTCCTGCCTCCTACACGCTCCACCCAGGCACCACCCCTCACCTAAAGTATCCGGAGTATCTCCAATATGTTTGTACACGTCTGATGCGGCTTATCTCCGGGTGTGTGTTGCATGTGTGAAAGGGCAACGCCGGCTCATCTCCGAACCTTATTCTCCGGAGTTCATGTGTGAAAGGCAAATAGGTGTAATGGGTAGGGTGGTCAACTCCAAATCAGAATGTTCTGGGTTGAAGCCAACATAAAATACCGTGATAAATATCTGCTAAATGAGTTATGGGTAAACAGTGTTTTTTTAGAAAGTGTAGTAAAGATAAGTACATATTGAAGTTGCTCATATTGAAGAAAACCTATATCTATCTTAACGGTAATTTAATTAAATTTGTCATTTGAAAACCAAACCACTAACCCTGCATTGTTGACCTGTTCAGGTGTGGATGCTAACGGGAGACAAGATGGAAACAGCCACCTGCACAGCCAAGAACGCCCACTTGGTCACGCGGAACCAGGACATACACATCTTTAGAGCCGTGAGTACAGGAAGGGGACCCCCTCTTCCTCGTGTGTGTGTGTGTGTGTGGAGTGGGCAGCAGTCCATTGAAGTGCTCTGGGGGAGTGGGAGGGTATTCCAGTCTTAACAGGGCACTCACACTTTTTCCCTAAATGCCCTCACGGGTGAGGGTTTGGGTAGCTAGGGGTAAGGTTGGGTTAGGGGTAGGGTAAGGCTAGGGGTAGGTTAGGGTTAGGCTAGGGTAAGTGGAGGGTTAGGGTAGGCCGAGGGTTAGGGTTAGGCTAGGGTTGTTGGCCTAGTGCCCGTGGACCAGCCACCTTACATCCCCCACCCCTCCCCAGCTCTCTCTCTAACCTTGAACAATCCCAGCCCAGACCAAATAAATCCCCTTCACTGTCAAGCAGAACAAAACACAGGGCTCGCACCCGGACCTACACGGAGGAGAACTCACGGCTGGCCGCTCCCAGAGGAGGCCCCAGCACTTCCTAATCTGTTTTTCAGGTTTTGGGTTTCCCCCCCCCACGCCTTCCCCTCTGGGCGGCTGCCAGAGGGAGAGGAGGTAGAATGAGGAAGGTTTGCGTATAACAGTGGTTCAGTGGAAGTGCACAACAATGGTTGGCAGAGGTTTCAAAAAAAGAAAGCTCCCCCCGTCTCCCAGTGGATGGGGGGGACTCCAGCGCTTACATCTGGGTTGGCTTCCTGGACGACACCGGTGCCACGGGCTGGATTGACGTACTCTGAGTAACCGCTGGTCAAAGGGTGTTGCTACCAAAGCCTACCACTTCTTGACAGACTAACAATATACAAGATCAGCCCTATATTGTAGTAGTACATCGTTATTTTGTACACATTTGTTCAGCAATATCTGTACCAAAACCATCGATTTTAAACATGTTTATAAACCACATGGGGGGTGGGGGGGGGGGGGGGGTTATTTAATATGCAACTGCTGGACTGCAGATAGAATGTGTCTGCCATATTTATCCTGTTTGTATTGTATATTTTATGTCCCTAGACTGACGCCGTGTCATTATGCCGTGTGTGTGTGTGTGTGTGTGTGTGTACTAGGTCACAACACGAGGAGAGGCCCACCTGGAGCTTAACTCCTTCAGGAGGAAACACGATTGTGCTCTCGTGATATCAGGGGACTCTTTAGAGGTAAGTGTGTGTGTGTGTGTGTGGGGGGGACGGGGGGGGGGGGGACGTGGTTGTCTACACCACACACAGGAACAGCAGAGAGATATAGAACCTGATTTGTATATATATAATTAACTTGAACCTAATATAAACATAAATATACACACACACACACACACACACACACACACACACACACACACACACAGAATGGCCAGGACAAACGCAGACAATACACATTAAATACAGAAAAAGAACACCAAGCTAGGACACCATTTCAATTGAAAACAAGAAATTAAATCAAAATAAGAAATACAAAAAATGTGTGTGTGTGTGTGTGTGTGTGTGTGTGTGTGTGTGTGTGTGTGTGTGTGTGTGTGTGTGTGTGTGTGTGTGTGTGTGTGTGTGTGTGTGTGTGTGTGTGTGTGTGTGTGTGTGTGTGTGTTAATGCATGATCTTCCAGGTGTGTCTGAAGTTCTACGAGTATGAGTTCATGGAGCTGGCGTGCCAGAGCCCCGCGGTGGTATGCTGTCGTTGTGCTCCCACGCAGAAGGCCCAGATCGTCCGGCTGCTGCAGGAACGCACCGGCAAGCTCACCTGTGCCGTGGGTCAGTTTCACCGACGTGGGGGTCCCACAGGGGGCTCACACGCCACCGCTGTTGCTGTTCAACTGCATACGCAGCTTGATTTAACGAAGCAGTATGTGCATCCGGATAAGCTATCGGTTGTCCAAGAAATACAGAGACACAAACCGAAACGGAGATCACACACACACACACACACACACACACACACACACACACACACACACACACACACACAAATACACACAAATACACACAAATACACACAAATAAACAGATCTCACACACGCGCGCACATGCACACATGCACGGAGATCACACATGCATAGAAATCACATACCCACACGCAGTGGTGAGTCATAGATGTGAATCGTGACACTTCAACGGCTGTTGTTTTCTTTCAGGGGACGGAGGAAACGATGTCAGCATGATCCAGGAAGCCGACTGTGGCGTGGGAGTGGAGGGAAAAGTAAGAATCTGTCCCTCTCTTCAACACACAATACCGTGGCCATCTCCCTGCCTGTTGTCTTTCCTGCCAATATTGGTTTGTCACATGTCAAGAGAGAGACAACACTCAGAACATTCCCATCTTTTTACTCTTTGAATTTGTGACGGACAGAAAGGGAACAGCGTGGAGGTTAGGAGATAGGAAACGGAGGGGATAGAGAACAGCGTGGAGGTTAGGAGGTAGGGAACGGAGGGGATAGAGAACAGCGTGAAGGTTAGGAGATAGGAAACGGAGGGGATAGAGAACAGCGTGAAGGTTAGGAGGTAGGGAACGGAGGGGATAGAGAACAGCGTGGAGGTTAGGAGGTAGGGAACGGAGGGGATAGAGAACAGCGTGAAGGTTAGGAGGTAGGGAACGGAGGGGATAGAGAACAGCGTGGAGGTTAGGAGGTAGGGAACGGAGGGGATAGAGAACAGCGTGGAGGTTAGGAGGTAGGGAACGGAGGGGATAGAGAACAGCGTGGAGGTTAGGAGGTAGGGAACGGAGGGGATAGAGAACAGCGTGGAGGTTAGGAGGTAGGGAACGGAGGGGATAGAGAACAGCGTGGAGGTTAGGAGGTAGGGAACGGAGGGGATAGAGAACAGCGTGGAGGTTAGGAGGTAGGGAACGGAGGGGATAGAGAACAGCGTGGAGGTTAGGAGGTAGGGAACGGAGGGGATAGAGAACAGCGTGAAGGTTAGGAGGTAGGGAACGGAGGGGATAGAGAACAGCGTGGAGGTTAGGAGGTAGGGAACGGAGGGGATAGAGAACAGCGTGGAGGTTAGGAGGTAGGGAACGGAGGGGATAGAGAACAGCGTGGAGGTTAGGAGCTAGGGAGAGCATGGACGCCTGTCAGGGACTCCTCACAGCCATGCTTCTAGTATCAAGATGGCTGTGTTGCTCACACATCCGAGGACCACCGTCGGCCCGTGCACTTCTGCAACCAGGGTATTTTTTGTAGTATATGTTCATGATTCAATACAAACTAAGCTAGAAAACACAATTGTGTATGTTGAGCACATTGTGATGATAGGACGGGTAATGATAACAAAAACTATTTTGATCTCCAATCCTTCAATCACTTCCAAACAAATACATTGCAGAATTGTCTCGTGCTCCAACGGTAACCCCGATAACACCTTTGCTGACCTTCAAACACTCCCCCCCCATGTTGTCAATGACAGGAAGGTAAGCAGGCCTCGCTGGCTGCCGACTTCTCCGTGACTCAGTTCAAGCACCTGGGCCGGCTACTCATGGTCCACGGGCGCAACAGCTACAAGAGGTCGGCCGCCCTCAGCCAGTTTGTGATCCACAGGAGCCTGTGCATCAGCACCATGCAGGTAGGCCGTACTCCTGACACCTACTCATTGTTGGTATCAATAAGTCGTTTGTCTCGCATTTGATTTGTGATGGTGGTCGCAACAACTAATCGATTTGCACTAGGCTATTACTGGGTTCGACCCCCGTGGTGGCCGGACCAGGTGTGTTCATTCAGGTGTGTTCGTTTTCAGTGTATCAACTTCGTTGGCTCGTGTTAATCGTGAGTCGAAGAGGATTCTAACTACCCAAAACAAGAGATGAAAAATCAATTAGATGTTTAAAAAGATCTGGTGCTTCAGACATTTTAGCCAACGAGCCAAAGCCAAAGCAGACTCTAAGGTCATGGATGATCAGCAAGGTCCAGTGGTCAAGCGCGCTACAGTAAAAAAGGCAGATCCGTTCAAAGGTCTGACCATCAAAAGGGCGAGGTCCATGATGAGTCAGACGAAGTGGGCACCGTGGTGGCCTTTCTGCTCAATTCCTACTCCAACAGCTGCATCCAAGGTCCTGGTCCAGCCTGCCCCCCCCCTCCCCCACCCCCCCCCCCCCACCACCACCACCACCACCACCGCTGTGGGACAGCCTGTGACTCACATGACCTGCTCTGCCTTCTTAAGACCTCACAAGGCCCCCCCCTCCTCCTGCTCCACATGGCTCCTGTCTTTCACGTTGAGACGTACCACAACAAACTAATGACCCGTCTCTGTCCTGGGACGGCCTGGCTGGAGAAAATGTCCTGCTACGGCAATATTCAATATTAAATATCCATATCCATCCACATGTTTGATAGAATGTGTCTTAGTGGAAGAGTCATTATTGCCAACACAGCAATTGTTCCAGCCCTGGGGTCATTCAACATAATTATTATTGAGACGCCTTTTAGTGTGAGTGGAGTTCTGAATTATTAAAGTCTCAAATAGATTTATTTCATCATCGTATTTATTTGGTTGTGAATGTTTTTTTTGCTTAGATACTGAACATGAGGCTACCATCTTTTACCACAGTTTGTTGTTGACTTCTGTTTGGTATTTTCTAGGGTCCTCTCCAATGCCCTCATGCGATAAATATGAAAAACGAATAAATGATGACTCATACTTAATAACTCAATGACAACGTTGTGCTCTGCTCGCAGGCCGTCTTCTCGTCTGTGTTCTACTTCGCATCTGTCCCGCTCTACCAAGGATTCCTAATCGTCGGGTGAGCTAAATACTTTAACTAAGCGTGACGTTTCCCTTGGGCATCTGCTTGCTTTGTTTCACTTGACATTTTCTCTGTGCCTGAAGCCCTGTCCAGTTTTAGGACAGTGGGGGGGGGGGGGGGGGGGGGGGTGAAAAGTTTGAGGGGGGGGTCAATGACAAGTTATGTCATCGACAGAAGTGCACTTTTAAGTTTAAATGAACCCGATGGTAAAACAATCTTTTTTTGAGGGGGAAAACACAATACTTATCGCAACTACGGCCATCCTGTCTGACCATGGCCTTTGTGTTGCAGCTACTCCACCATCTACACTATGTTCCCTGTGTTCTCCCTGGTGTTGGACAAGGACGTGAAGTCAGAGGTTGCCATGCTCTACCCGGAGTTATACAAAGATCTGCTGAAGGTGCGTGAAGACAAGCTGTGTGGTTTGATGCTGGTCCTTTACACAGCATCATATTCTATGTTTTTAATGGACATGGCCAGCATCATTTTATGGTTTTCTTGTTGACAGCATTCAGTGAAATCTCCAGAAGAGACTATGTCTGCGCATCTGCCCAACATTCCTGAGACGATTGTCTGTCTAGAAACCTTTTGGACAACAAGCCAATTAGTTGTCAGAATTTCTTTTCTGAAACATGTTTCAGAAAAATAGGAAGCCTCTTTGTACATTGAAGAGATGTATTCTTGTGACCTGCTTGTGACCTGCTTTAAATGCATTTCTGGACAACACTGGAACTGTATGCCAACTAAGATAAGCATCTATTGGCTGTTATCCAGCCAGGCCTTACCCTTACCCCTATATATGGGAAGGATCATCACTTGACCATCATTATTACAAATATATTATATTGCTACTCTTATCGGTTATTGACTTGTTTTTGTCTTCACAGGGCCGACCGCTCTCCTTCAAAACATTCCTAATATGGGTGCTAATAAGCATCTACCAAGGTAAGGTTTATCACATATAATAAACAAATTCCTGTATCGTTAAATCGTAGCTCACAAACACAGCATTTTAAGATATTTAGTAAGATTGCACCACTGGGCATTGACACACAGCACAAGCTCCTAATTTGCCTGCCTTATGTGGAGTAGAAACTGCAGAAAGGTTAATGGTTAAAAATCCAAACATTCATTGCTTACAGGCAGCAGTGGTATTTACTCTTTTGTCACACTTTTATCCAAAGAGACTTACAGGGAATTTAGATGCATGTTATTTATGAGCAAGAAGAGGTTGGGAATTTTACAAAGACATTGGGGCTCCAACACAGAACACCCTTGACCACTACATTATCCTGCCACTTTTTCAGCATTTCAGGCCTACTAATTTTTTATTGTTCATTCCAGTTGTCTAAAATGGGAATAGACTGTTATTTGCAATGAGAATCAGTGTAAATGATGTGGTGAGGTATCGTCATGTCATGTGACTTGTCCCTGTGTCTGCAGGCAGCATCATAATGTACGGCGCTATGCTGCTGTTTGAGTCTGAGTTCGTCCACATCGTGGCCATCTCCTTTACCTCGCTCATCCTCACTGAGCTGCTCATGGTGGCCCTCACTATTCAGACCTGGCACTGGCTGATGATGGTAGCGGAGCTGCTGAGTCTGTCCTGCTACATTGCATCGCTCGTCTTCCTCCATGACTACATCGGTGAGAGAAGTCATAATACACACAAATTGAACACATGAATCCAGTTTCCCAACACTTGGGAGTCGCATATACGGTTGCGGGAGATAAGCTGTAGGTATTTGACGATACATTTTTGATAAATAAAATCAATAAACAGTTTTGAAAGGTCTGGTACACGCCCCATCTATAACAACCAACTGAATGATTTGTATCCACGAGCGAAACTACTGCTAACCACTAAGTGTGTCGCGATGTTCATGGAGTAAAAAAACGAAAGGGTGTCGAAGCAGATGCAAGTTGGGGCTGACCTCAAATCGGGATCACAGGCCCAAAAAGGTTGGAAACCACAGCAATTATACATAGAAGTTCTACAAAAAGCAAGCCGTTTTGACGGTGTGTTATTTGGACATTGCTTATGGACACTGAAAGAACCAAACTGCTGTGTACATGTTTCTAAACAACCCATCTGGGGTGATTGCTCGTGTCCAGCGTTTGGCTAACCTTGGAATACCGCAGTGTTTAATAATAATTGCAGGGAGCTTCCATTGTCCTTGTTATGTTGGGCCATCAGGAAAACTGAAGTGAACATGCTGACATGTTGTCCTGGTCCGGAGCAGATATTGGCATAGCATAATATTAAAGGGGAAATCCTTGTTGCCTTTGGAACCGCATTGCAAACAATACAATAGAATTTGTTTTTTTATTACATACTATCCAGATTTGTTAGTTTTTTTTATAAACTTGTCAAAAGTAAATGTTATGTTCACTGATCTTTGTTTTCAGGCTGTTGGATATTCTATTTCTTGGCCTGCGTGAAGGAAAATATTAATTTTATTTCTGCTTGCCAAGACTAGTCATACATGCTTAAATTTAGCTTTTCAAACCTTTCCAAAGCTTTATTTTGGGCCTTTATGTAGGGTGTGGAGGTTCAGTTTTAGCCTGCAATCTAGACCACTGAAAATCATGACTGGAATGTGGTCAAATGTTGTCCTATTTGGACACACTTTTTGTAGGCTTCGGTCTAAAAGTCAAATTTAGTCTAAAAACATCTTTATCTAGAACAATGGCTTGTACCTAGATTTAGTTGGATTTTATTTGAGCCATTTATTTATTTTCCAGTGTCCAAGCATAATGGGCTTTATCCATAGTTCTATTCCTAGCAATGCCCAAGAATAGCAGTGTGAAAAGCAGCGTTTATTTGCTGTGTTTTTAAATTCTGTAGATATTGTTTTGATGATTCTTTAAGACATTGTTTTGACAACGTATGCTTTTTGGATCATTAAATTCAAATTGTTTATTTAATATATTTTCCCTTTTTATTTTTACTGTCTTCTTTTGTAGGACATTGATCTTAATCATACCCTATTTATGGTTAGGCTCTGTGCGTCTCCCACACATTCCACCTTTATCGTGACCCTTGACCCCATGTGACCTTTTTCTTTCTCTCTCTCTCTCTCTGCCCTCCCATCCAGACGTGTATTTCATCGCCACGTTGTCGTTCCTGTGGAAGGTGACAGTCATCACCCTGGTCAGCTGCCTGCCGCTGTACATCCTCAAGTACCTGCGCAGGCGCTTCTCTCCGCCCAGCTACTCCAAGCTCACCTCGTAGAGGAGGAGCCCCACCCTCACCTGCACCCCCCTCACCCGCCTGCCGCCAGCCTCCCACCTGGCTCGTTTACACCGGGAGGGAGCGACATGGCCCAGCCTGCGCTTCAGGGGAGGCGAGAGGGGCCCTGCACCCCCTGTATTTATTTATTCATTCATGTATTATTTATCTCCGGTTGAACCGATCCCTCCGGGACGCATTCGCAAGAAAAGAAAAGAAGATTAATAATTAGTTTTGATGTTTCTTTTTTTTGTTTCTTTTGAATGAGAAAGTGTCGTGATTCTTTTGGACGTGTTTTTACTGGTGGTTGACACCAGTGTTTTTATGCTGCATGAGTTTGATGCGAAGCCTGTCGAGTAGGCCTAGTCGTGGTACATCACCTACAGAGCTCTGTAAACTGGAAGATGTCAATAGAATAACTTACTAACACGAGCATCGCACAGTAAAAGCTGATCAACGTTTCGTACTCTGCATTACTAAACACTATTTGGAAATGTAAGGGAAAGTTGCATTGGGTGAGTGAATAACAAGGCTAACTCTTTGTTCGGCAGAAGTGTAGTCAGGTTTGTTTAAGGGGCTGAAAATTAGCTTTTAGAGTCAAATCTAAAACGAAACAACAAAGAGTGAAGGCTTATTTCAGCCCTAGCTGGTCATATATTCTCAGGACCCGATTCACACTCTCCCTTAACCATGAGCTATAAATGGCTACTGATAATTATATGCTAAAACATTTCACTGAGCATGGAACGCGTTTGTTGTGTACTTGTTTGTGCGTCATTTCCTGCTACTAAACCTCAACATAATGGAGACGGCGTGGTTGTTTACTTAGAGTGACCCCTGGTCTCTGATGTTAAACCAGCCCATGTCTTGTGTTTAAGGAACATGGTCAGCCAAGAAAAAACTTCACTGCGGCTCCTAACTGGCGGTGTGTACAAGCCATGCTCGCTCTTCCACCCTCCCTCTCTTTGACACACACACACACACACACACACACACACACACACACACACACACACACACACACACACACACACACACACACACACACACACACACACACACACACACACACACACACACACACAGGAGATATACATGTACAAGCAGGGATACTAGGCCTCCTATGTGTCCACTTGTAGAAGTTAACACTGGCCATGTTTTAGCTTTGCATGATGACTCACTCTGTTGCACTGACCCAAAGCTAAATCCAGCTGCCCTCTTGTCTGGTTCTCTTAACCACGAGCAAACGACCAAAATGCCAACGCCAATGCTAACCCCCATGAATTTACCTGAGTCATATATGATTGGGATGGAATCAAAAGCCCTTAGCCAAGTAGGTTGTGGATATCTTCACTTTAGAATTAGTACACATTTGCAGTCAATGAGATGTCTCTCATCTTCCTCTAAGGAATTAATTATACTGGCCGCAAATGAAGCAAATGGTTAGTAATGATTTTGCTCGATTTTCCTTTTGTGTAAGTTTGTGTCAGTGGACCGTTTTACAGATATCATTATGATGAAATGGTCACTGTGCTCATGATGGTAACCTGTAGAAAGAAAAAAAAGAAGCTACAAGGTGCCATCCGTACTGATTTATTGGGTGAATTTGATTAAATTTACTTTGCAACTTTTTGCACAACTTTATAATGATTACACGTTTTTGTTATAGTGACATTGTAAATGGATAATGACTGGAGGTTAATTAACACGTATTTTGTTAATACATGATTAATGTGATCGTGCTTGTAAATAACTTTTTGATTAAGCATTGTTTGTTTTAATTATATTAACTTATCTCTCGAGAAATGAAAAGAAAATGGAGAACTGAGTTGATAATGTTATGATGAATAAAATCTCATGTTTTCTTTTTTTGGTGTGTTTGCGTGCGCGAATGTGTATACGTGTGTCTATAATGTGTTGAATCTCCCATACGTTGAGTTAAAACCAGACATGTTGGGCCCCTTCTCGCCAGTGGAGGGAGTCCCTGGTGACAGAATATCTTCAGCCCTACAGACCACCTTTTCCATCCCATAATCAACATAGTGTCTTCGACAAAGCCACTCCCCTTCCGTTTGACATGGTTATAAATGAATAGGTCTATACAAAAAGATAAATCATGGATTTGTTAATTACTAATGATTGTCATTCTTTGTTTTAAGTGAAGACATCTTGCATTGCCCATGCAGGATGGTGTGAATGTGTTTGGATTAGTTGAGTCAGACTTTATTTTCAAACCTGTTGTAATTGTACCAAACTATGTATTTCAGTGTCAAAACGCAATATTGTTTTATTGCCCATGTGCGTAGGTTTATACCATTAATGGAAACCTATAAACTTAATCAGTCTTATAAAGCTGAAATACCACCCCAGAACAAACCGCCTCTTAGCTTTGACGTTCAAGGTCTCCACTTTGGTCTTCTACGGGGCGCCCGATTGGACGACTGCCAAATGTACAATCCAATCAGTGGAGAGAGAGCAGGTCAGTGAGTTTTGATTTAGAAAAACTGAAAACGGGTATAGCTTACTGATGGGACCTGCATTAAATATCCTGGCTGGAAGTATGCATGTTGCTATGTCTTATTATTGGCACTTCACAACATTCATTACTAGATTGTTTTTTTCCATTCTGGAAATATCCTAACATGCTCCTCCCAATGGAACAGTGTAAGAGAGAGTGTGTCTAATTCACGACAGAATACACCAAAAATATGTAATACGCTCATTGACTTGAGTGGCTAAGACAAATGACGCTATGGAAATATTGTGGGACGGATACAACCGTACGGCCAGCGTAACCATGCCAACCAACTCTGCTAGAGTAGAGCACTATGCTATGGATCCTATGGGAAGTTTGTGACAGGTAAACTGGAGCTGCTGTGAGCGTCATAACCCTTTGGTAAAGAGATTAATTAATGTTTTTGTCACATCAACATATCTTAATGATAGCATCATTTGCCTAACATAATAATAAATAAGACAATGACATAGTGTACAGTGTGTGCTATAGGATAGCAGCAGAATGTTATGTTTGCAGTGGCCTAGTCACCCTTAAAGTTAGTTTGTATTGACATTAAATAATACTAACCCAACTATTCACAAAAGATGAATTGTTTACTATATACTGTTCTTAGTCCTGTGTAAACACAGGACCCTAGTGGTGCCAGGCTCCCCATAGAAACATTGCAAAGAATGAACACACACACCCCTTTTTAGGGCTATTTATAGCAGTGCAGGACAGGAATGCTTTGAGTTGTCCTAGCACCCATCAGGGCTGAGGAAGCTGTGCAGGTGTGTTTCCTGGCCTACTGCGTGGGACCCCTTGTGATAAATGAGCACCAGGGCAACACATCCATCATCACACTGAACATCAAATCTCCACATGATGTTCAGATCAAAGCTGTATGTGAACCTGTATATCTTACATGAAGCTTGCTAGATTGGAATGTATACTTTTTATGATGTGTTTTTATATGTTATGGGGGTTAGGGTTAGCCTGACCCTAACAGTGGCACTTGTTGAAGTAGAGGATATGGACAGGTGGACATAGAATTGAAAAGCTGGGTCAGGCAGAGTGTAATGAAGCTAAAGACAGTGATCCTGTGTCGTTGTTACTATTCCACAATGTGGCTGCTAAGAGGGAAAACTCCATGAGCTAGTCAGTCAGCTACTTTCCACTGAACTCAAGACACTCCAGAATATCGATCTGAATCAGGTTACATAACAAGGATGTTTTACCCAACATGGAGGTATGCAGTTTCCATACTGATGGAACATATGAGTTCATACCATTTGGAAAAAGCAGCAAAATGTTTTCCACATATCTCAAGTTGTGGCAGGAAGGAAACGGGATTCCTTATTACACAATGGCAACACCAGCGCTTTCCAAAGCAAAGTCAGTCAGTGATGGGCTGTGTACAGCCTCACAAGCTATAGAGGTACTTATATCCATGCAATCCATATGCTTTAAAAACAGTTTACATGCATATCTTTCATCAAGGGTTTGTTAATAAGCAACAATTTGATATTATTATTATAATAAGAAACTTTGATCTAAGTAAATAAGCTTTTTAGAAACAGTATCATATTATCCATTGATACATGTTATAACGTGGTTATAAATTACATTAAATGTCAGAGTTGGTCAGGTCCTAACAGCAGACCGACACATGCTCTATGATTGGGCCAATACTTGTCTCAACCAATTAAGGGTTATGATGGCTTCAAGGACCGCACAGATCCTATGATGAGTGTAAATGGTTAAGGGGAATGGTCTACATATTTGCATTGGAAGTCATTCCACAAATGTTTGTGTATATTAGGTTAACTCATCCAAAATAATAGTAACACATACATGTGTTCTAAAGTGAAAGGGTTATATAGCACTCTACAAAAGTCGTTTCTTAAGAAGTCCTAATTATCCAAAGTCAAGTTGAATTGTGTCACAGTCACAGTAATACATTAGGAAGTTAAGTGTATCATTTTATTAACTTCATTGCTATAAATTATGTGAAAAGACGATTTTATTTATATCAGGCAAATTAATAAAAAAAAACAATTCATGCACACTTTTGCCCCTAAAATGTCCTAGATATAATTTCCATGAGCCATGTTTCATTGTAGCATTTCCATATCAAAGTTCCACTGTTTGGATTCAACTACTCAATCACACGTTAGCCTTGGAAAACTATAACAGGGGGCAAAGCTCTAACCCAGACTAGCCTACTTCACTGAGCTGTTTCTCGAGTGATGGAAAATACTGCACGGACTTGGAAAAATTTGCCTCTCCAAGTTTAAAAAAACGGAAATGCATTTTGGCTGTCTGGACTCAGGCAGTTTTCCTTTTCCCAGCCTGTGCCGTATTCATTTACTCATTCATAATTTCAATTGCATAAAAGTTCCATAGTGGTGGAGTCACTTACATGTGTTAGACGAGGCCCAGTCACAGAGTTACCCCCAGAAACATGCGCTACTACAGGTTACAGAGTCAGTCCCCTTGTTCACCCGACAGTCTCTAGCACAGACTATATCAGGCCTACTAATCTAACGCAATCCAAAACAGATCCTCTCTTCGCCCACCAAAGAAACTCTGATTTTCCTATGAGCCGGCTGGCGTCTGACTTCATAGATGCCAGCACTGTTTCAGGCAATGCAAATGGTGTACACATATTTCCAGCTAGATGACTTTGATAAAAACATAAGAAAAGGATTTGCTACATGTAATTCTTTATTTCCAATGACAGCCTTCATGGGTTTTAGGTTTTAATTCAGAATTGGCATAAGAAAAAATGGTTAGTAAATGCCATTGAGGTAATGCAGTAATATGCACATTCATAAGAATAAGTAAAAGTAAATAAGTACATTTTATTTGGGTTCCTCTAAACAGTTTGTGTATACTGAACAAATAATGTATTATATCATGTGTTAATATGTAATTAGCATATTAGCCGTCATCCTATAATCAGCCACCTCAATAACAGCTGAGACATCTTAACGTCCTGCCATCTCTGAGAAGAAATTAACCTGCATTTCTTGAAATGTTACTGATTTTTAGGTGGTACCCAAAAAGAATGAGTTATTAACAAGTTTGAACAGAGGCTTCCATAATGTAACTATACCTGGGATAATGAAGTGGCATAGACAACATTAGCTCCATCTTGCTGGTCAGGAAACTTTGTTCCACTATCTCAGCACCTGAAACATGTGAAGCTCTTCTGCTTCCAATGATCCACACAAGAGGATGTTCCATGAAACTGAAAACATGCTGTTCTTCTTCCCCAGGGGATGCTTTCAATTATTTGAACATACAAGCCGAGGATACACATCAGCCGATCCAAGCATGCAGCCTCGCAGGCTTCCTGTTAACGTACATCTGCTGACAATAATTTCCAATCGTAAGTGCATGGCTGTCATGATTTGGAGTATAGTCTCTGTAGGAGCAGTCCCAGCAGAGATTGATAAGTTTAGCGTTGCGACAAATCCAAACAAGTTGCACTTCTTGACTCTGTGTACGATCTCATGGTGGCTCAACACGTGTGTACGTGTGTGTTTGCTGTTGTTGTTGTGAGAGATAGTTCTGGGAGATTGAACTTACTTGTTGGGGGGGAAGGGGTTCTGCTGGGTGATGATCCATGGTGGTGATGGGGGGTTATAACTCTTCTGGCCTGGTTGTTCGACTTCTGGTTCATGTTCTCAATACAGCCAAGCACAATATTGCCGTCTCCCCACTTCAAATTCAAATCATTGATGTCATTAAAGTCGTAATCAGGAAACTGTTGAATATTGACCATTAGTTTTCAAACACTAACTTAGGCCTAAATTAATGTTGATGTGCTTCATAAAATTGGTATGCATATTATATAAAAGTATACCTGAAAAGTTATACAACTTGTTGGGAGTGACCCCTTATATGTCAGCAAGTACTGAAAAATAGAACGCTTTTCATTACTTTTTCCCCAGGTATAACATGCCTAAACTTTCCATTTAAAAATAACAAACATTCCATTAAAGTGATAAACAACAGTAAAGTTTCCATTGAATATAGTTATTAACAACATGGAAACAAGATGGCTGAGCAAGATTTAACCACCAAGTAGTCTGGCTTCATAATTCACTGAAATAAAATAAACAGTTGGAAGCACATTTGGTCTAGCAAAGCATTAACGATGTTGAAAGACATACAACTGCAAACATAGGACAGTCTTTAAACTGTGTAGCTCAATTGGATGTAATGTAGGCCTATATGCTACCGTATCAAGGCATCGGGACTGTTTTTTCGTATTTTTTTCTCAGCCTACAGTAATTTTTTCATCCCTACAATGAAGTTCTTGTGCGCTACTGTCTGAGAGAAGCCGCAGAAATGCCTTGGCGCATGAGCCGGAGACGTCATGGATTCCTGAGTGTGGGCTTTGCAGGAAAGCCCTGAGTCTCCAACATGGACCGGCTCCAGGTTTCCATGGCAAAGCGCATAAACAGGAGGAAACACAGAGGGAATCCCGTTATTTTACAGCATTGGACCATTATAAACACCCAGAGCGGGGAAGGAAGCCGCGCTTGATACTCAAGTAATCCTTAGAGCTAGGAAAGGGACTTCATATAACCGACTGCGATAGACGCTGATGCAGCTTCATACTTTTGAACATATGAAGACAGAGTTGCATCTACAGCAGCCTTTTACTACAGCTCTCAACTTTTTGAACACATCAAAGAAGTGTTTCACCTAGTTCTTTATTTTTCCCTGACGAAGGTGGTCTCAACTGTTATGGTTACAAGGGGAAAATAAATTTTCAACTTTTTTTTTTTTAGGTTTTACAACATTTTCCCCCAAATGTTCAAGGAGGCTTGGAGACTGCCACAGTACCACACGATGAGGTCGATGGATCAAGGTATGGATGCCGCGCGTGGTGAAGTGTGAATGATTATCTGGTAATCATAACATTTGATTTTTAACAGACGTTTTCATGTGTGATGTTCTTAACTATAACTGTAACTGTTGTTTTCGTAAAAAAAGAAAAGAAAAAGTATCTTAAGTAAAGGCAAAATAGTAGGCACCCTTCATTTGTAGTCCACGAGCAAAGTATCCTTTCGGGCGGTAATATCCGCGCGTGCAAACGGCCGCGACGAGATGCTTGTTGGGAGGAACGGGAAACACGTAGCCGTTTAAGGCTACAAATAACAGCTAACTACGTCACTACTACCAATCACTACGCTACCCAGATTTGATCAAGGATACAAAAAAAGAGAGATTTAATTCGAGAGGAAAGTCTGGCCTACGTCACGTGTTTGTATGTCGCTTTCGCAAACAATTTTACTACTGGGCAGAGAGAAGGCAAACATAAGCACGATAAGCCAGTGTTGCCAATTTATTTAGGCGTTGTCGTTCTTTTTGTATTGTGGGTGTTTGTGAAAAGAAATCGAATGGAATCATGACCTAGCCAACGACTGCGTCTACGGATCTGTAATGCATGTTTAGATTCAGTTTGTATTAATTTATGTTTACGTAATCAACTATATGCCTACTGTATAGGTATATTATAAAAATAATAAAACAGAGCGTATCTATCCATGCGCGCGTACGCACGCACACACGCGCGCGCACGCGCGCACAAACACATGGTTATAGGCCTACATCTATTGCGTAATTGCCACATGTCAAACACCCGGGGGCAGCAGTAAGTCAAAAGAGAAGCTGTCCGTTCACTTAAAAGGTGCTTTCTTGAAGTAAAATTTATAAAACAACTAGCCAATTAAAATACACACGAAATATAGCAACGGGGATAGAAAATACATTCCCGCCTTCAACTTTTGACTAAAGTGAGAAAATGGAAACAGGAAACTTTAGTGCTTTCTTCGTCCTGCTGTTTCTCCGCGCTGGCTGTTGCATCACTTGCTTGCATATTCAACAACAGCAACAAGTGAACAGGTTCTCCCAACAATACATCTCATCTCGACACTAGAGTCTCTCTCTCTCTCACGTCGCATGGCCTCTGTTAAGGACGTGGCAAGTGCTCTATTTCCCTACTGAAGAAATATGTATTTTATTCTTATCGCATGAACTGGGAAACCGCTAAATAAGACAAATGACATATTTTTACGACGAAACCGAGACTACGGAGGACCTCAGCCAAATGAACTACCCTGATGAGGATTTGCAGTTCGAATATTTGTTTGAATACGAACCACCCAGTGAGGATTTTGCCGGAGGAAAACAAGGTTGGTGTGGCTTTTGAAAGCGGGATGCCATGCCATTCAATCCTCATGCCTACTTATTTTTAGTTAGATTAATTAGGCTACTATTAAATACAAATAGTAATAAAATGCGAAAGTTAATTTGACATCTGTCATCCAAATATTACAACTTTGATGATGTGGTTAATCAAACTTTTACATTAGGCTACGTGTTGGCATTGTGGTCTATTTGATCGAGATCGTAGTCTACAACTCTTGTAATGCAGGCCCTAATAGTTAATCTCAGAAAGATGAATCTGTATATGTTAAAACGATCCCTGTTCGGTGCGCTAACAGTTGGAATCACAGCAATGATACTAATACTACTGGTAATAACAATAATAATATATGGACCAATAAAGATGATTAACTGCTCATTATTAACTGCTGATAGTGTGATGTAGTGAGGATGATGTGATGATCAGTAACATAGGCGAGTATTTAATTTTGTATCTTGCGTGTTATTCACTCTGACTCTGTTCCCTTTTTCCACCCCAGATGACCCGAACCTCGCGGCCCAAAAAGTCCTCAGCCCAGAGTCTGAGCAAGCCTTCCCCCTGGAGGAAGTCCCCTACGGCATCAAGCCCTGCAGCCCGTCCTATGGAGGCCACGCCGCCCAGGTCCTCGCAGGCTACGACACCCAGGAGCTTTCACAAAGCTACCTGGACAACCACCAGCGCCCCAGCGGCCTGGCTCTGAGCCCGCGCATCGAGATCACACCCTCCCGCGAGCACTACAACCATGGCAGGGACTCCCTGCAGAACCACCCCCTGAACATCAGCCCCCGGCCCACACTGACCGTGCCCGGCCACGATAGCCTGTCCTACCGGGAGCCCCAGTGCCTGAGCCCCGCCAGCAGCAACTCCTCCACCAGCTGGCACTCGGAGAGCTACTCCCCCTTTGCGTCCCCGTGCGTGTCTCCCGGCAGCGGGCAGACCGCGGCCGACCTCTGCCCCCGCCTGCAGAGCATCCACACCGGAGGCTCCCCGCGCACCTCCCCGGGCACCTCGCCACACACCAGCCTGGCCGAGGACGGGGGCCCCGGGGGACCCCGCTCGCCGTCGCCCAGGCCTGGCTCGCGCTCGGTCTCGCCACAAGGGAAGCGCACCTACGACATGTACCGCAACCAGGGTCTGATCCCGGGACACCGCTCCCGCAGCCCCTCCCCGTCGCAAGCCGCTCCTGAAGAGTACAACATCGGGGCCCACTACGGCACCCACCACCTCCACCACCACAGCAGCACCATCGCCAACGTGATGAACGGCTTTGCTCCCAGCCAGCCCGGCCTGGTGCCCAGTAAGATCGTGAAAACGGCCAACCACAACCAGGTGTACACCCTGTACCCTGAAAACCACGTGGAGGGGAACTACCTGGTCTCCTGTGAACAGGACATGAAGACCAGGCCCGGCTCAGAGCCCTTCTTCGTCATCCCGCCCATCTGGCCCAAACCTCTGGTGTCCAGCCTATGCAGGTACAAAAAACCTGCCCAGTGAGCATTTATCACTGCTCTACTGATATGACTGTGATATGGTGATATGGTGATATGGTGATATGGTGATATGGTGATATGGTGCCTCATTTACCAATTCCAATATAAGGATCATGAATAAATTGTAAATATATATATATATATTTATATTAGTGTAAGTTATAAGTGTGTATGGGAGTATGTACATCTGGTGTGTGTGTGTGTGTGTGTGTGTGTGTGTGTGTGTGTGTGTGTGTGTGTGTGTGTGCATTTCATGCATTAATGTCATTCCCGCCTTTGTGTTTCCTGGTTGTTCCTCAGCAGCATCCCGCTAGCCTCCCTCCCTCCCCTGGAGTGGCCCATGCCCAGCCACACGGAGCACTATGAGCTCCACATCGATGTGCAGCCCAAGCCCCACCACCGGGCCCATTACGAGACGGAGGGCAGCAGGGGGGCTGTCAAAGCCCCCACCGGTGGGCATCCTGTCGTCCAGGTGAGATCGCTGGGAACTCACATTAATCTGGGATTGCGTGAATGAAAAACATAGAACGGAATTTCATTTTTTATGAATTATTCCATTGTATGGCTTATGACCTACTCATGTTACGAGTTATATTACCCATATGAATGCGGATACAGCGGTTGCTGCTGGTGGTATATTGGCAGATCTAGGCGCTCGTCTCTCCCCTTTGGTGCATTCTTCTGTGTTCAGATGATTTCCATGTGATGGTATTTTTTTGTCATTATGCAGCTGCTGCCGTGGCTCAGTCTTCCAGACATGTGTATGAAAATAGCTACGCAGGTTACTGGGACGGCCAGTGTTATTGAAACAATGTGCAAATTCAACGGTAAACCACGCCTGATGCATGACAGGTCATCCAGCGTCCTTATGAAAAGCCAAAGAAAATAGAGCTGAACAGCACAGACTCAAGGGTGTTGTTGTTGTTGGGTTTACAATCGTGCTTGAAATAGTATCTGTTGGCTTAAAATAATGCTGTCACCCTCCCATAGTCTCATGGTTTTAAACCACAGACACATCTGTGTTCATATTGGCCTTCCTCTACTATGCTATTGGTGACTGTAAGCTCCCAGGCAAAACTCAACACTCAATACTAAAGTTGTTTACTATTGATTTTGAAACTGTTACAGCTTCCTGTAGAAAAGAAAAAAAATTGTATCTGTATTATGGTGACAACATCTTGCGGAGGCCTGCCCATTTGCTACTGAAGGAGGTCGTTAGTTCTCTGTTTGAATTGGATTCCTTGTCTTGAATATAATGTGGGGTTAAAAGCTAAATCATTATTATTTCTGACCCTCTATTAATACCCATCCTGACCTCAGTCTCGCCTGGTTTGTCAGGGCCATTCAGATAGACACGGTGTGGCTAGACATTACTAACCCCAACACACACACACACATACACACTTACACTACTTTCCCCTTCCCTCATTGAACCCTCCCCCATACCACCACCTCGCTGACCATCTTCTCTCCTTCACATCTTTCTCTCTCTCTCTCTCTCTCTTTCTCTCTCTCTCTCTCTCTCTCTCTCTCTCTCTCTCTCTCTCTCTCTCTCTCTCTCTCTCTCTCTCTCTCTCTCTCTCTCTCTCTCTCTCTCTCTCTCTCTCTCTCTCTCTCTCTCTCTCTCTCTCTCTCTCTCTCTCTCTCTCTCTCTCTCTCTCCTCGAGACTCCCGTACTCCACTTTACTTTTCCTAGTCCGCTCTCTCGCTTATGACTCATCACTGCCCCCGGTGCCATGACAACCACCTGTTCACATGGCCTGTGGAGTGTTTACGGCGAACTTCCTCTACTTCAGTGGTTTTGTCTGCCATTTGGCCATAGTGTTTTTTCCCCCATTTTTTCTTCTTGTAATTCTCCTTCTCCTCCTCATTTGACAGCTGGTCAAGTTTGCTGCAATGTAAACATTATGGTTTGAGTGTAAGAGACAAACTGCTGTTTAATATAGTAGTGTAAAACAAAAGAATCCTGATGTTAAAAGTGAAAAATGCAAAAAGGTAAGGAAAGGATAAACAATATAATTACAGTTTGATGATAAACACTGTTAAGTTGCTTCACTTGCCATTGTTTCCTTTTTTTTTTAATCGTGTTCTAGATGCAGGTACGACTACTGTGGTTTCTGCACATTTCCTCAGTCATTGGTCTCAGGTTTCGTGTCAGTGCAACCCCACCTCTCCCACTCTTTCCCGTTCTCTCACTCTTACTTGCTCACATGTAAAGTCACTGAACTCACTGAACACTGTACAACCCCCAAAACACACTCACACACTCACTCACACACACACACACACACACACACACACACACACACACACACACGCACACGCACACACACACACTTCAATTGCAGGTGCAATCCATTCACTGCTCTTTGTGTCTGCAGCGTGATGTTTAAGTGTGTCCCTCCACAAAGCTTTTGTCAATCTGTAATTTACTTCTGGAGAGGGCGGTTCCCGTTCTCAAAACTCAGTCCATGCTTGCTGTAACAGACAGAATTTCGCTGTTTGCTTATTTTCACAAGCCTTGTTCTTTTGAGTTTGCAACGAATAATATAAGCTATGCTGCAAGAAGTTTATTATTAGATATTATTCTGAGCCCAATGAGGGGCCTTAAATGTGATGACTTGTCAATAGTTCTGGCTTAATCAAGTTCACTTACTAACTACTTAAATACAATCAACACTTTCCCAATTGCTTAAATAGATCACGAGAATAGGCAACGAAGGATTGACTTGAGGAATTGAGAAACAAACAGCAAACAGAATGATTGTGTCTGCATTTGTGTGCAGAGCTGTCCCAGTAACCTACACTTCTCGTTTGACTTGACAGCTGCACGGCTACAAAGGCAAGGAGCCCCTTGGCCTGCAGATCTTCATCGGCACAGCAGACGAACGCATCCTGAAGCCGCATGCCTTCTACCAGGTCCACCGCATCACCGGCAAGACCGTCACCACCACCAGCCTGGAGAAGATAGTCAACGGCACCAAAGTCCTGGAGATTCCCTTGGAGCCAAAGAACAACATGAAAGCCATGTGAGGACTTTTCTGATGCATAGCTTCAGAATTGCAGGAGAACCATCACAAGCATCCAGCCATCTGCATTTTTTTTAACATGACGTTCTTTTTATGTTTTTAATTTCACAGAATTGACTGCGCCGGTATTCTTAAGCTCAGGAACGCAGACATCGAACTGAGGAAAGGAGAGACGGACATCGGGCGGAAGAACACTCGTGTGCGCCTGGTGTTCCGGGTTCACATCCCTCAGCCTGGAGGGCAGCACATCTCGCTGCAAGCGGCCTCACACCCCATAGAGTGCTGTAAGCAAGACACGTCATTATACACACACACACACACACATTAGGACTGGCAGGGCTTAAAGCTGAGGTTTAAATGGCGAGGGATTGTTTGGGCTTCTTGCAAGTGTTTAAGGGCCTTTTGCGTGACCAGTGAGTTTGGAGAAATTCCGTTGCAGAGTAATATGTATGGTGAGGTGGGGTTAGTGTGTCTTGATTGGCAGGCTGTACCAGTCTGGAGTGTGCATGTATGTATGTTTGAATGTCTTTGTGTGTTTGTCTGTAGGGTAGGTGCATGCATGTGAGCATTAGTGTGTCAGAGTGTGTGTGGGTGAGCGCGTGCGTTTGTGCATGTTTGTGGGTTAGTGTATGTGCGTGTGAGTGCTTTTGTGTGTGTGTGTGTGTGTGTGTGTGTGTGCGTGCGTGCCACGTGTGCCCATGCAGATAGAAGTCTGCCACCAAGCAGTCTGACTGTGTACACGGATCACGTGTATTTGGTTCATCAAAGATCAGTGAGTATGTACATACATGTTTATTAGGCACCTAATCAAAAGTCAAACAAGGCCCTTTATTAAACCTTACGCCACTCGCTTGTCAACAAAACAATGCTCTGCACATCCACTGCCCACTAAACTCCTGGTGACAGAACATGTCATTTGTCCACAGGAGATGTAATTTCCCTCGGTAGATAGTGCAGCGCAGTCTGTTACTGCCGTCCTATCTCACACCAGGATATTACCATTAGATGAACATCCGATCCATTGCAGTCAGTAAAAATACAATCAAGCGTAAACCTACGTCGTGTGCAGCTTTACGCCCGCAGCACATCTGCCGGGCCGACTGATAAGCAAACGGAGAGACAGGGTCTCTCCTCATGTCCTCCTCGTTGTTTTGTTGACTCACACGGTAGTAGGCCCAAAGAAACCCGTGCAAAGGTCAGACGAATGTTTGCCCACTCCTTAGCTTGTGCTCCAGTGGGTAACGAATGGCACCTGAACTGACAATAGATGAGAAGTGATAACACAAGCGATGGTGTATTCTCCTGATTTTATTATTTTGTTGAAGAACAGGTGTACTGTGCACGTGTGGAACCAGAATAAGCAAACACATGACACACTCCTGTGTCATTCACGCAGTGTTGGCGTTAATTGTAAACGCCAATTAAAAAAAGAACAACTCAACAATCCTTTATTGTCATTCAGTGAGAAGGTTTACGGTAGTGGGTACACAACCTGGGAATGAACCTGCCATGCCCTACTCTACCCAAGTCTTACCTACCCTACTCATTTAGTCACCTGGTTCCCAGCCAGTGTGCGGAGGTAAACTGGTTGGGTGGCCTTGAGGCAACGCAAGGTGTGCAGTGACATTTTGTGTTATTGAGTACATAATCCTGACAGAGGTTATTAATATAATTGGTTCTATTTAGGATTTGCTTTATAGGTGATGAATTGTTCCATGTGATGCAAATTAGTATTTTGAAACGACTTATAACCTACATATAATCCTGGTAATATAATATTCTGGTAATAATATGTGTGTCACATATTTCAGAATCATGCCTACAATAACCTACAAAGCTAAAAGTTACACAACCTGGTTTCTAAAATGATGGCGGCGCCATAGACTGTCTCTTATTTCTTCTTCTACTGTGTCTCTTCTGCGTTGGGATGCAGCCCAGCGCTCGGCCCATGAGCTCCCTCTGGTGGAGAAGCAGGATATGGACGGCTGCTCCGTTCTGGGGGGCCAGCAGATGATCCTGACGGGGCAGAACTTTAGCTCCGACTCCAGGGTGATCTTCATGGAGAAAACCCCAGGTGAGCAGTAGGTTAGGGATCCCCCAACTCTTTAACACTGTACCTCTTTTGCACGGTGTTATTCTCTGGAAATCTATCCCTTAGTGAGTTGTGTTTTTTTAACGTTGCGCCTTTAGTTGCTATAAACCGAATGTTATATTAGTGAGCAGCGGCAACGCGATGAGACCTCCTAAAAGCATATGGTGTCATGACTCACCGAGTCCAGAGCTGTCAGAAAGAATAGCCCTTGGCTCGTAAATATCGTTGGCTCTCGGAGCGCTACTGAGACTACAATGTTGGACCCCCTCCCCACTCTACCACGTTTTTCCATGTCCGGGGTTCCCTGCCATTGCACCACAACGCAAAGCAGATTAAGACGGACAATTAAACGCTGGTAGAAAAAAAGACTGTGGGATTGCTATTGTTTTGGAGAGGTTCTGTATGACACATGAGTTCTGGACGAGGGCAGCTGTAAAAGCCCTTTGAATTGAAGACAGCTGCGTACGGCTGTGGCTCCCCTGGCTCCGTGTTCGGGGAGGTTTACCCTCGGCCAAGCACAGACTCCACAGCTCCCAGCAGCCCCTAACGGCTGGCTCCAACATCCCCCCCCCCCCCCCCACCCCCACCCCCCACCCCCCACCCACACACACACACACACACACACACACACTCCATCCACCCAGTCCACTCACAATCATATCCAGAGGGTATCCCATAGAGTTGAGTTACAACAAAATGCACAACAAACGCAGGTGCCAAGAAAGCATTGGTCATCAACTTCTGTTTGTAAAAACGGAGCAAATTGATCATAAAAATATAATTAAGATGAAGAAGAATAAAAAAAAGATTTTGGCGCAATTTGTGGAATCCCCTTTGTTTGCTTGCTGACTCATTTCAGAGTTTTTCATTTAGTTGTACAGAGTTTCCCACCTGACTAACACTGTGCGTTTTCAGCCATGTTGGAGAGAGGGCTTCACACTCACTTTAACACTGTGCACTTTCAGCCATGTTGGACAGAAGGCTTCACAACTAACTTCAACAGCACTTTCAGTCCTGCTGTATGTCAAAGGCAAAGGCATCTGGAATTTACAAGTCCTTTTTGATGACACTTTTCAAAAGAGCTATATTGAAAAATATGTGACGAAAACATACATAAGGAATCAGGATGAACCAAAGTTATCCTATTTTGCATATGTATTGTATGCAGCCCAACATATATGCTTACAAAACACCATATTACAGTTTTTTTCTTACATATGCAGTACATATGTAAGATACATATATGTTGACCCCTAACCTGAACTATATTCTCTAAATGTAGCACTCTACTGTGCTACATTACTATAAAGCAGAACTAAACTGTTGGGAAGTGAAATAGAAACTGAATAAAAGGATGGCCTATTTGTTTACATAATCTCCAATTGTGTCTCCAAAGAGAGCAGTAGTTTAAAATAGGAAATGTTTAATATTTATTGCAAATATTGAGCAAGCTCTACAGGAAACTTGATTTCAACATCTTAATACTGAAATCTGTTTGGTTGGCAACAACACATTTAACATATCGAACCATCAACTCTTCTATTTAGTTATCTCCCCGTTTACCCATCCATCCAGCCAATCATAAATTTTCTGTACTCTAATTTTATTAAGAACATGATACGAAAACACTCCGTAGCCTTGGGTAAACATACAACATGCAATGTTCTATGCATGGGACTCAGTGCACTTTATGGTGTAAAAGGAAAGGGCTTGCTGGTAAGATATCATCTAACTTTAATCTAACAAAGAGTCTTCTGTGCCTGAGCTCACCATGTACACGCTGCTGACACATGGAAATGTGTCTTCTGAACAGTATGAACCAGACATACGTTAAATGACCACTGAATCTAAGAGTGTTTTTCTACACAAAGCCCTGTTATTATTAAGATTATTATTATTCTTAGGAATTTCCAAATGCGAGTGAAGGTACAAAATAAAGTATAGCAAAAAACAATGCATATATTTACAAAAGATGCAAACTCTTTTTATTAGTTTAATATAAAAATTATAATTTGTACTCCATGCTGACCTTCCTTGTGCCCTGTGTTCACCTTCCTACAGATGGACAGCAGATATGGGAGATGGAGGCTACTGTAGACAAAGACAAGAGTCAGCCAGTAAGTGGAGAATACCATGTCCCTGTAAATCTATGTAGAAACGCTTCTCAACACTACTACACCGTTACAGTTTGATCATAAAATAAGGAGAATATAAATCCACTGTCCTGTAGAACTTGCTGTTTGTGGAGGTTCCTTCCTATCGGGAACTGTCCGTCTGCCACTCTGTCAAGGTCCACTTCTACGTCATCAACGGCAAGAGGAAGCGGAGCCAGCCGCAGCATTTCACCTTCACACCGTTGTCAGGTAAAGGTTCAAAGAAGAACCTTGAACATTGAATCACCTGTAGAATACAGACACCACACAATATACCCTTTTCACACAGGCGTTATTGTAGGACAAGCGCAGTTGTTGCCCATCACACACATTTTGAGTCTGCTTTTTTTTATGTACCAGGTCACATGGTCCATGGTCAATGTGTGTTAGCCTCACTAGTTTTAGTCTACTACCGGACTCCATAAATGTGGCAGACACAAAATAGTGTAATAAGCGATAGCCGCATTTGTCCTACGATGACGCCTACCCTGCGGGTCTACCTGCAAAGGGTCTGCACTGTGGCTATGCTCTCTGTACATCCAATGACCACCATGCCCTCCCTTGCGACAGTTCCCTCCATCAAGACGGAGCCCCAGGATGAGTATGAGGCAGCTCACATGGGCTTCACCGTGCCCCAGATCCTGGGCATGTCCCCCCACTCCTACTACCACAACGCCCGTGCCATCCTGCACCCGGACAACGGCCTGGTATCTGGCCTGGCCTCCTGCCAGGAGGGGGGGCGACCCTCCCAGGACCCCCGCTACCACCAGCAGCAGCAGCAGAGCCACGCCATCGTTAATCCCTGCAAGGGCCTGAGCAGCCCTGGCCTGTACCAGCAGAGCGCTGCCTTGATGCCTGACCCGCACCGCTCCGTGCTGGTCCACGCCGGCTCCCCGTCCCAACTGCTGGGAGGTCCCCACCTGGCGGCAGGCCAGCACCCGTCCATCATCCAGTTCTCCCCCACCGGCCCCCCCCACCACCACCTGCTCCGAGGATGCGGGGGTGCAGGGGACCCTCCGCCCCTCCCCCCTGCTCTGCAGGCCGACGACAGCAGCCAGCCGCCGATCACTTACCGCGAAGACGGATACTCCCCCCAGTCCACCCCCGCCACGTCCCCACACACACAGGGGCCTGCAGCAGGCCAGCCGCAGCACTACGCCACGGTGATCCAGCCCCAGCCCCAGTACACACAGAAGGCTCCGCAAAAGGGCCGATCCCCTCCTACCCCCGGGGCGGGCCAGGAGCAGGCGGCCCAGGAGCCGGTGGCCCAGGAAGGGGTGCCGGCCCTGGGGGACAACCGTCAGAGGAGGGTGGCCGTCAAGGAGGAGAACCTGGACCAGGCCTACCTCGATGACGGTGAGTGTAAGTTTGGGCCTCTCTACTTTGTGTGCATGGTGGCGTGTGACTCGTGAATGGTGTTTTCTTTTTCGTCGTACGTGTGCTACTAATGAGGTTAAGTGAGAAGGTGGAGATTTTGTTTTCTTTTCTCCCCTTGTTTTCCGTTCTAGTCTCCAGGATTGATAATGACCACCGTTCGTCATTGTAGGGAAACTTTATGTTGCGATAGCGATACTAACGGTGATTAAGGATGGAGAACTGTCGAGGAAAGATGAAACATTTCCCAAGAACAATTCAAGGATATTTACAATTTTGCTTGCCGCATATCCTCCTTTCTGCCATAGTGTCCGTCCGAAAAATAAAAAATAAAAAAACACACAATCGTACATCTTTAAAACAATGTTTGCCAAGGAGGTTCGTGAGTCATATGTTTACACTTGTGCTTGTCAACCCCGTTACCCTCTGATAGAAGTAATGTCAGGCCACATCCAGCAGCAGTCTGGAGGTTGAATCTTTTCCTTGTTTTGCAAAGGTCCTCCCAACTACACCTTGTTACACCCTAATGGCCCCTTCTGAGAGTCAATCGAGTCTCTCGTCCACACCAGCCACATCGGTGAGTTTTTACAATTGATGAGTTGCAGGTTTTTCCACTCGTTTGTCAGTTCACGGTGAACCCCCACCTCCATACATGTTGGCTTTTCACAGAAAGGTGGGTGGATGGGGGGAAGTTTTGAGTATTGTCAACCCCTGTCTCTTTTTTTCCCCCTCGACTTTCTCTTTAAAAATAATGTGAAAAAAGAGACATAAAAACAAGAGAACGACGAAATAAACTAGGTGTCAGTATTCCTGATCGCCTGGATGTGTTGACACTGTTATGAACTGAAAAACAACTTCCATGGCAACCATTGTCACACAGTGGAACGGGGCTGCCTGGGAGAGCTGGGGAAAGCCTCTCTGTTTGTTGTAGTTGGCCGGGGCTCCCTTTGGCCTTGCGCCACCCAGTTCTGCGGGGGAACCCAGCAGAGGATTCGTTTTTTTTTTCGACCATGGGATTCTGCCAATCTGGCACTAGAAATTCCCATTTGCAGCTGCGCCCCTCCAGAAAACCCAGCCTGATCCCTGTAAGATAGTGGGGAGGGTGGAGCGGGCAGTCCGGAGGAAAAGGGAAGGGCGGGTGGGGGGGGGGGGGGGGGGGGGGGGGGGCAGTGGAAAAAATGAAACGAAGAAAAGAGGCCAGCAATGGAATTTGTGTTTTTTGGATCTAGTAGTTGCAGGGCTTCCCTACACGGTAAACAGCAACAGGGTTTTGGAGCTTGGTGAATTAACACAGGGTTGTTTTAGGAACGGGCAGCGCCTGGTTCGGCATGTCGGATCAGGGGGAGACACACTGGTCACAAGGTGATGGCCAGGCCACATCATCCCCACCTTGTTGCTGCCTGATGTGTCCATTCTCCTTCATTCTCCATTTTAAATCTAGCAGCTTTGCATGAAATGGTAATACACTTTAGTTTGGTGGTATGGTTCCTCTCTTTGAGGGTGCTACCTGCAGTGGGATTTAAAGCATGACATACAGATGTCAGATACAGCATACCAACATTTGACAACAGCGAGCACTTTACAATCTCCCCATGGGGTACATTAGATACCTCAACCTATTGTGTAACAATACAATGCAGAGCAGAACCAAAGCAGGTGGAGGCTGAGGTGCTGGTGGAGGAAATCCAGCCCAGTACACTTAACTTCACAGAGAGTGTCTGGGTTGGGATTGGGACGATATTAAATTGACTGTCTATCAGTGTACATGTGTTTGATTGAACCGTGTTAGCTGTCAGCTGGTAGGTGGCGCATGCCTTGAGTGTCCCGCCAGAAGTAGCTTCGCCCTTGAACCGCAGTGTCTTTTAACTTAAAAAGGATTTAAACGTGGAGCACATGTAAGTTGACATTTAGAAAACAGAGACTGTATCCCACATTCTTACTCACCTATTCATCATGAAATTAAAACCAAAATATCATGCTGTAGCTGACTGATGCTGAAACATTTTCAGCCTCAAAACACAAATGAGGGACTGCCCCTTAATGTGCTGCGTATTTAGAGAAAAACACAAGCACACATGATATTGTACAGAAAATGAGATCTGGTTTTCTCTCTTCCTTTCACTCTTTTATGGAAATGAGGGTTGGGGGGTTGTGTGTCACGTATCTAAGTCGAGCATTCGCTGCATGATATGTTGTGCCCTTTATTTGAGGTCAAAAGCAACTTCACAGATACCGATTCCTCTCCCACATATGTGCTTGTTACCACCTCCATTTAATTTTCTCATGACTCTAAAAGTGCCAAGTTTAAGCGAAACTGAAAATAAATGTTTCCATTCTGGTAAAATTCTCCTGGGTTCGTTAGGCTGCCAAATATCTTCCATGCGTTTTCTGAATTTGTTAAATACTTAATAAGTCATTGGCACTTTTTCCGAACATGTTTTCTTTCAATGTTCAAACGGCTGGCTGAGATATCACAAAGACCATTGTCTTGGTTCCCCTCTTAAGGCCGATTGAGGTTTAGGCATACTGGATACTGTCCGCTGCGTATTTAGCAGGAAGAAGAATGAAAGCGGAGGGAGAACTGTGTGGCCTGGCCTACATGGCCTCCCAGGTCTGAGAAGGGTGGTAGGGGGAGTGGGGGGGGGGGGGGGGGTGGAATAACGCCCAGAGGCAGTGGAGCAGGTGAAAATTGTTCCAACAGGTGGAGAGATAAAGCACACAGAAAGAGCATGGTGGACAAGCATTAGTTTCACTTCACTTACACCCCATTGGAGAGGAAAGACCAAATATACATGCAATGGTTTCCGCTTCCCTCCTCCTCGTCATATTCTTTAGTGAACAAAAACGTTTCAATATGTAAAATGTTACATGTTATATAATAATATACATATGTCAAGGGTATTTGTTTTGTTGTCACCCTGTGTTGGAGAAGTAGTTAGCTGTTGGTCCTTCTTGACTGGATCATCCTTTATACAGTTCCTACCGTCCATTTCATTTAAACACATTTTACAACAAACAATATCATCCCAGTGGTTGAGCCGTACTAACACCAACTCAATGGCCGTATTTATAAACTAACACTGTGTAACTTTGTTGCAGCCATCCCTTTCGTCGTCCTTTTGTGAATATAAAAAGTCCCTGGATTGGTTGTGCCGTGGGTGGATGGATTTGTTCTTATAACACTGATTATTTCAAACCCTTTTAAACCAAAGTGATGGCGTGGTGGTATAATCCAGTAAAAGAGTGTAGCTTTAAAGTGAGAGTGTAGGACACTGCTGTATGTACAGTATTCATGAGCTGGCTGCTAGGTGTGCGTGCGTGTGTGTACTGCGCGTACAGCCTCCCAAGATGGGTTTCTACTCCTTCCACACACCACTGACCCAGTCTTTGTCACTTTTCATTTGGCGGTGGCGGCGTTGCCCGCCGTCTCTCTCTTGAGTCTCGTACGGGGGCAGTACAGGGATCCCCTCTGTACTCCTACACCGGTGAACCAGTCAGTAAACAGTCCAGACAGACACTCACCTATTGTACAGGCGCAGGAGTCTCTGAGCGTTCCTCACGCCAGCCTCAACCCGGCCGTTCCCCGTGCCAACCCTTCATTAGGCTCAGCAAAGCCCTTCTTGTGTGTGTTTGACCAGCTGCGGCTCTTCCCTGCTTGGGTCTCTCTCTCTCTCTCTCTCTCTCTCTCTCTCTCTCTCTCTCTCTCTCTCTCTCTCTCTCTCTCTCTCTCTCTCTCCATGCCTGTTTTTTTTATGCTCAGGAAAAACAACCTAAGGCACCACTGGGAGAGATGAAAGTGTCTTTAAGGCGTTTGGTGTCAAAGGGAATTCCACCGGATACTAAAACAAATCCTGCTGAGTATACGACTGCAGGGCATACACACTCCCAGTTTGTTTTAACGTTTAGAGATGCAGTGCTGGCTATCAAATGTGCTTAGTGCGGAGTTACTGTAATGGCTTTACCTCTCCTGTTGAAACAACTGCAGATGTTCAATGACAATGTGTTTTGGGGAAGTTGAAACTGAAGTTGAAACCGTTTCTGCTCCAAATCACAAAGACTAGATTGAATGTAACTCTCAAGTGTAGGGAAGGGGAAGTAGAGTAAGAGGAAGAGAGCATCACTTTCTAAATGAAGCACAACAAAACCAAACAAGCAACACAGCTTCACATCATGCAGCTTACAATTACATTTGACCAGTATACCAACCGATTTATGGCCACATTTGGGTCAGCTCAGCATCTTATGTTCTCTTGTTAAAAACATTACATATAATAATTAAATGGTTAATTTAATTTAGTGTGCGTTTCAGCCGAGTTTAATTCTTAAATGCAATTGGGTTGCCAAAAAAGGTTTGTTTTTTTGGTCAAGGTTACCAAGACAACTTCTAAGCAGTTGTTCTCAGTCGCTCTTTATTCCAGCCCCAAACTACATTCGGAATGTCTTCTGAGCCACTTTAAAGCTGTTATTATTATGACTCATCGGCCCTAATGACCCAGTAGTCTAATACTCCACAGTAGCAGCAACACCGGCTTCACTGTGCTACAGAGAGAGTTAGCATGCACGTGCGTTTGGGTGTGTTTTAATACACACTCACGAACACTGGGTCTGCAGGGCCCTGATAAAGAGCAGAGCACAACACTAAAGAGGATGTGGCATTTCTTGTAGGACAACATATGGTGCATTCCTCCCAGTTGTCAGCCGTTATTTGACCATGATCAAATCACAAGCAGCCAGACTCAATGTCTCGCCTGTTGACAGGAGAAGGCTGCAACTTTGTTCATGGTGTTAGAATTCTTTGGGATATTATTTTATTTTATTATTTTTGCAGATGGATAGGCTACTAAATTTTGTTTGGACAAAGTTCTCCTTGTTTTTCTCCATTCAATGTGTGTCAACAACTGTAGAGGTGTACAGGGTTGGGGTCAGGGTTAGGGTTAAGGTAAAGGTTAAGGTTTGCTAACTTACCTAGGGTTAGGGTTACCTAACTTACCTAGCTAACCCTTATAAATGTGAAACCTCAAGACTCAATTCTCTGTCATGGCACCTAGCTCTATTTATTTATTTATTTTAGATTTAAAGAGTGAACATTTCCTGTTCAACTTGCTCACCTTTGCTCACTCCACCGCATGAAGAGAGACACATCAAGCCCAAATGTGCAAAACAGGAAACAGAGAGATTATTATCATTCTCTTGACGACACAAGAAAAACTGTCACGGGACACATGGACATCTTTCATGTATGTTTCTGTGAATTAGCTTCTTTCTTGTTCTCATTCACTTTCACATTTTAACTTTGTTTATTATCTTATATTGCAACGTGAGTACGGCTTTGAACGATATGCCTTGTCCTCTGACTTTCTAACTTCCTCTTTTGTTATCTGCTTCTGCATTTCTCTCTCTCTACAGTCAACGAAATCATAAGGAAGGACCTGACTGCTGTCCAGGCTAGAGGGCAAACATAGAGGAAAGACCTGAGCAGGACAACATCATGTCAACTTTGTCACAATTACCCCACAACTTCTCTTCCTCATCCTCTTTTTCCATGGAGATGTCCGATTACAGCCATTATATTAGTCATCTTTTTATATTTCATGACCGTAAAATCTTTATTTAAATGTGGAAAACATCAAAATAATGTACTTAAATCAGTGTTTTTTAAGTGAAACATCAGCCTTCTTTTCAATAAAAAAAAAGGTTGATAGATAACATACATTCACATGCTGCAAGACTGTTTATACCTTTTGACCATTGGAGCTACTTTTTCGAATATATACTCAAATTGTTGTAAGTCAAAATGTCTACAAATGTACAACAGCAGATTGTTTTGAGCTTGTATGTACTTTAATCATCTCAGTTTAGGTTCAGTTGTGTATGAAGTATGTGGAGAGAAAAACACACTACCTTATTATTTTAGTGACTTAACTAGAATAAAATGCAATATTTGGCACCTCCTTACATGCACTGTTTTGCCAAAACTTGTAAACATTTCTTTGATGTGAATAATGCCTTTAAATCGGTGGCTTAAATGATTGGTTAAAATGATGAAAATGATAATATGTGCAGCAGTTTATCAAAAGCCATTCGTTTAAGGCTGTATAGTGTATAGTATTGTCCAAGTCCAATATTCCAAATTGTTGGGCATGCAAAATGCAGCATGCATACACAGATTTGAAATCTGTTTGCTTGTCTTTCTCTTAAATACCTTTTCTATTTGTATTTCTCATAATTGTATTGTAATTATATCTGTGGTCGTATTTTAAGTCACAGAGAATATATCCAGTGTCTTTTTCTATGTAAGATGTTTTGTACAGTGCTGGCAGAAGTCTGAGAGCATCTATAAAGGCAGCCATTATATTCAAAGTCAACAACAGACTTGTCCTGTCACTTCATGTGTTATGAACTAGTGTGCCTTCAGTGCCTTGCATTTTCAAGGTAAGCCCCCAGTTTTAGAAATAAAATACAGAAAATACATTATTATTATGTCTATTTTTGTATTAAATTATTATATCAATCATTTTTTATTTTGTCTAATCAAAGATTTATTTCATACAAATATAGTTTAAAATAGTGGTCGAAAAGAGTGCCTTTATCTTCTAAGTGCCATTAATCTGACTTCAAATATGACCAATAAATGAGTTGAAAGTGCAATGAAAGCTATTTGTTTAAAAGGCAACCATTGGCCAGAAAATGGTTGTCTAATGTTTAATATTGGATATCATATGGGTATTTTGCAAGAGTGAGATTTGATAAAAAGAGGTATATAAAATGTCTTCTCTAATGAGCCATTCTCTCCATGTGCAAAGAGTTTCTGAATGTAAACTAAATATTTGTTTCTGTAAATATAAGATGCAAAGTATATCCTGTTTGTCCAAGAATTAATTAATTCAAAGGTTAAAGAAGGAATGTAATGTACATTTCCCCTCTTTTTTATGTTCTTCATGAGTTACATTCTTTCTTTAATCAGTCCAATAGTTTTCAAGTATGCACAAAGTTTGTGATTGATTTACACGTCTTACTAGAAAGAACACTTTATAGTATAGTGTACTATAAGTATTACTTTGCATGAGGAAATATTCAAATTTTATTTTAATTTGCAATAAAATCAAGAGTGGATGATTGTTTTTACAAAGGGAATTATTATAGGCATATTTCTACTGTCAATAGTTTTTAATTCTTTTACTTTTTGAATATTTTACTATCATTGTTACACAAAGTTTGTTCCATAAATGGATAACTTAATTTTCTCTTTGAATTTGTTTTTATATTGACAATTGTGCTATTTGTTCTATTATGAATGTATCCAACTGTATGTTTAAAACAATCTGTTTCATCTTATTTTTATATCCTTAAAAGTAGCAATAAATAATAACCGTAGGTGATTCTCTTGTGTTGTTTGTGATGTTTTTGCTTGAATCAACAGAGTTCTTTAAATCAACAAAGTTAGCATAGTTTGTTACAAACCTATTAAACGTGAGTTTGGTTTAAATATTGACTTCACAAGAATACAAGTTAATTGAACAAAATCATCAGTTAAGACTGAAAAACTGACTGCTTTCAAACACGCTTAACCTACATCGAGTATTAAACCTACTAACTCACAATGACCATACCAACTATATCTAATATAGAAATAGACAAAACAGAAACAAATAAGAATTATGTAAATTTGGTGTTAGACTTTATTAGCAACATTAAAGGCTCACCTGTGCATTAAAGGTGCGGTGTGTAGGATTTAGTGGCATCTAATGGTGAGGTTGCAGATTGCAACTAATGGTGTTTTTCCATTATACTATACTGGCCTGGCTTGACTCGGTTTGACTTGGCATGGCAGCCCAGCATGGCTGGGATTTGCATCTCCATTACAACCAAACTATCCGCTTGAAGGTATGCCTTTGTCTTGAGTGAACACACACACACACTTATTGTATTAAGTTTTATATTATAGCCTACTGTAAAATGTGATTTGGTCTGTTTCAGACTAACGGAACACATAATTATATCCGTGATACTGAATTCAGTTCGGCATTTAACAGGCCTATTCACCCTTTTTTGCTCCCAAATCTCAATAGCTCATCGAGATGATTTATTTTAGATTGGTCTTGTTTACACATTTGACAATGTTAGCACATATTTTGCCAAGTGCCACACGATGTCCTTGATAGTAGGAAAAAAAATAAAATCTCTTTATTAGTGATCTAATAGTGCGAAATATTAGTTTCTATATTATAAGTGTGAGACACTTATTTGAATAAACTCTGTCCTTTTTCAACTATTCAACCTATTTTTCTGGCAAGCGAATAATGTCAAACTAAAATCACTGCGTGCACTTCTATCTAAACCTTCATTACCCTTTTTAATTCGACTTCTATAGTTTTAGGAATGAAAAAATAATAAGAAATCTAGCCGTTGAGAAATCTAGCCATACTCTGTGTGTATGGTGATGCATCTGAGACACGAGAGCAGTTATTGTATTTTTATAGGTCTATATTCCTACAATTTGAGATAAACTTCTTGCTCAAAACAGCAAGCAGGGCTGACATCACCTCAGCCCGCTTAGAGGCGGGTCGGGCGCGCTTTGGCCCGACTCGGTCACAATTAAACTGGGAATGTAAACGCAAATTGGCGTAGCATGGTTTGATTCGGTGCAGCCAAAATTGCCAATGGAAAAGGGCCATAACTGATACATCTATAACATGTTTTACGCTTCACTGTGGCTTTGGTTTGCTTGCAGAAACTATGGGCTGGATTCAGACTGTATCTTGATATGAGCACACACACATTTACAAGCTGCCTATGGGAAATGCACATATACTCTCATGAATGCACACACACACACACACACACACACACACACACACACACACACACACTGTGAACATGTACACACACTACTCACACATGACAACTCCATCACTCGTTCAAACAAATAACAGAAAGGCCCACATGCATGCCTTGTGGCCCTGTTGCCATAGAGACAGAGTGTTTGGGAGCTGGTGTCACGATGAGGGCTCTGTGAATGAACCCTGTGTTCAGGAAGTCTCTGGCGATGACATCAGGGGGTGGGGGGGAGCACAGCACGTGGGCTTCTCTTGCTGAGCGACTTTCACCCCCCACTCCTACGGATATATGCCACGGTGACTCACGTGCCCTTTAGCAAGGCACTAAGTAGCGTAATGAGTTCATAGACTGTATAGGGATGTCTTGCTCGCCATTGGAAGAAGAAGGAACTGAGTGATCTTTTAACATGCTTGGTATTTAATTCTGTTCATCACTTTGATATTTCTCATTGCAGAGACGCTTCAGAGGGCCAGCATGGTAATGCCGTCATAATGACATCATGCTGAAATACCATCCGCATGTTGGTTCAACAACACTGAACTTTATGAAAGAAAAATGCCTATAAATTAAATGATAGGCCAATGAAATAGTAACAGCATTCAGAAACCACGAGATATTCACACGTATGTTGTGTCAAACTTGAGTTGAGGTTCCTTGACAGTAACATTTCTCGAGAACATAAGTCAGTAGGAAATGTAGGAAATGCACAGATAGAGACAGTTGGACATTCCTCATGCATAACAAACAAACACACACTCACATACATATACACAAACAGACCGAAAGGCAGACAGACAGACAAGCATGCAGACAGACAGACAGGCAGGCAGACAGACAGCTAGACAGACAGGCAGACAGACAGACTGACGGACATACAGACATGCATACACATATACACACACACAACATAAAGCAAACGTATCAAAAACAACAATTTCTAAATGAATACTAGCAGTGAAGTATCTATTTGGGTAATGTTGCTATTTCATATTATTCAATTTTACATTGAATAATAAAACATTTGTATTTTGTTATTGTGCTATTTGTATCGCCTCCTTGGGTAAAAGAAAATCCAAGAAAATCCATCTGAGACACATTACACATTCTGGGAAGGGAACTTTTTCTTTGCCTTTGACTACTCATGGAAAGGAAAGACTACTGCTGCTGTGTTGCATGTATTTTTTTATACACTATACTATAGCGACAACTAGCGTTCCAAGCGGGTTTAGGTCAAAGACGAACTACATTATTTGTTATACTGTAGGAGGCGACAAAAACCGGTGCACGACGGACATGGCGAACGTTGAGATATTTTCACTCACTTTCACCAGATCACAGAATGTAAATGCATTTATTTGCCATGTTAAGACGTACCACGAAGTTATGGAGGTAAATCCAGTTATAATTGAAAAGGAGAAACTAAACAATAAATAAGTAGTTAAGCTACAAGCTACAAACATAGACTGTCGCTATGACCGCTATGATACAGACGTATTTAATTCCAGGGACCCATGCTTTATATGGTGTCTGCGAGTACACAAATCACATTGCGTTATATTTCACTGTATTATATTATATTATGTTATATTATATTATATTATATTATATTATATTATATTATATTATATTATATTATATTATATTATATTATATCATATTAAGTATATAGGCTGTAAATATGCTACCTTGAGCACTGGTAGGCTGCTGATTCACATTGGTTCGAAAATGAAAATAGCTGTTTCTTAGCACTATTTATAAGAACTCAATATTTCATCAGAGGTGATCGAGGGCTTGAGCTCTGAAGTGCATCCGCCATTCATTAAATCAGATAGAATAACGAGTTCCCACTATATCTACAGCTTCCGCCCACCACTAAGACACCCAGTAGTTCCACAACATAGCGCATAGGGCCTAAATCCATCTCCATCACAGAGCTCAACACTGCTACACAATGCAGCCTTACCTACTGCAAGTTATTGACAATGGAATAATTACTAACTGAGAGCATACTTCAAACAATTGTAATATTTAAAAGGGAAATAAATTGTGCAAATGTAATGCTTATGTACATTTTATGTATATTATTATTACCATTATTATTACTATTATTATTATTATTATTATTATAAACAATCATTAAGATAATGTCATTGATGGTGTGAAATAATATCTAATATCTTGAATGGTTATCCAGTACAGGTTCTTTGTGCCTGCCTTTGTTTTTAGGACCAATATGTATACACCTACACAGAATGCATGAATTACCAAGTACATTTGCAGTTTGTAGGTCACATGCAGTACTTGTTTGCATGTAGGCTGCCTTGCTCCTTTAAAAGCAGACCCATATTCATAGTACAAGAAGAGATCATTATTTCTCTGCTGCTTGCCCAGCTATACAATATATCACTCCTAACCGTCCCAATTAACAGCTAATGCTGTATATTATTCAACCCTTGTATGTTTACTCCCCTGCACATGTGGGGTCCATGCTGGCTTCTCCACCATGTGTGGTCAGTTCCGTCACCTTGTCGTTGTTGTGATCAGGGCAGTGGCAGCAGCAGCAGGGTTTGGGCCTTAAGTATGTCCAGTCCGTCACATTACAAAGACGTGTTGCCTTCTTGAATTACACACGCATATGCACACAACCACACAACCACACAACCACACACACACACACACACACACACACACACACACACACACACACACACACACACACACACACACACACACACACACACACACACACACACACTCACAGGAGCAGAATCAACAGGAAAGTGGTGGTATGGGAAATACTACATAGGCTACATTGATGTCTAAATCAACCAATGTGCCACTATAGTGTGCCTTAAAGTCATCATGGATTCATCAGCTCATCATCACAGTCATACAATTCTTAAAAAAACAAAACAATAATGGGTTCATTAGTTATTTCACATGTAATCTATAACATCCTCTACACAGCTGGCATGGAAATGGGCTAGCTTAAGTCGAAACCAATAATATGAAGAAAAAAATCCCACCCATCCATTCAAAGCCACTCCCCCAAAACATGTGACTAGTTTGCTAGGTTTAGCAATATCTCACTAAATAGCTCTGGGTCTTTTCCAGAGATATATGCTCTGGGTCTGCCGAGCCTTGTGGAAGACTCCGGTCATGCGCAATAAATGCACGGTCAGAGTGCGCACAGGTAGGGTAGGGAGACCATCGAATGATTTCATTCGGGCTGAATTAAATGATTGGACTGTCTTATTACAGGCCTGTTTTGCTTGGAAATATTTCAAATTGTGATGGAAAGAAACATTCCGAAAGCCCCTTTCACGTTTGTTATGTACCATCCAACCATTTCCTTGGAAACAACACAGAATGTCCCTTGATGAGTGATGAAGCAGTGAAGTCAAATACCAGTCAACTTTGAACAGCAAATGTGATATGATTGATAATATAACTATCCTCCAAATACATAATTGGTATTAATGGAAACTGAAAATAATAAACATGCAATAATAATATATACAACTCTTAGTATAATTGTTTATTATCCTATTATCCATAAGTTATATTGTCTATTATATTCCATTTTATATGAATCCCTCTGGATTATAATTTTTTCATTTCACATGTGCATGTGTTTGAATTCGTCATTTCCATGTGTCAGAGGCATGTGCCTCTGATGCCATGTGTCTGTCATCATGCCAAGGTACAAACCACACCTTCACGACAGCCAATGGTTCCGTTTGGACAGATGTCATAAGCCACAGTCATTCCCATTTGCTATTATAATTGCCTCTCAAATGATGCCTTCAAACATTTAACAAATTGTTATTTAATATTGACAGAGCTTGAGGTGACACAGAAAATCTTTTGAAAATAGTAGTTGTGTTAAGTGGTCCTGTGGTCTCCTTTGGCAAACGTGTCAGTATCCTTCACCTAACGGTACGTGGGTCGGGCGTGTGCCATATGACTACAGCGATGGCTCTGAGCAGAAAAACAATGGTAGTAAATTGTACTACCATTTAGTTCCAATGCTGCCTTCTGATAAACACAGAAAAAATTAACATTAGCATTAGCATCACTGCAAAAAACAACAACACAGACATAAACCGTAAAGGCGTAGGCAGCCACCTTCATTGCACATTATGCAGAATGAGGCTGATCCTTAATGATCGGTAACGTATACAATGTCCTCATCCCAAACAAATACAGAGGATCATGGTAACATAATATACATCTGATGCATTCTCATATCATATGGCAGCAGGCAGCCGTGCACGGACTGTGTAGAGCAGGGAGGTGCTATTTTGCACTGTGATATTCAAAGACATGATGGTCAACTGCTGAGTGCCAATCGGCCTGCTGCTTGACATGCTCCAACTTGCCTGTGCCATTACTTGCTCTGCTCCTTGTATATGTGTGTATGCGCATGTGTGTGTTGGTGTGGGTTTGTGTTTGTGTGTGTGTCTGTGTTTGTTTGCGCGTCTGTGTGTGTGTTTAAGTTTGTCAGTGCATTGTAGCAGCTTAAATGGTTTAGCACCTGTGTTTTTGTGTGTGTGGGTTTGTGTGTATGCGTGTGTGTGTGTGTGTGTGTGCATGTGCATGTGTGCATGTTTATGTGTGTGTGTTTGCGCATCTGTGTGTGTATAAGTGTGTCAGTGCATGTGTGTGTGTGTGTGTGTGTGTGTGTATTTATCCGTTGAAGAGCATGTGCTAGGAAAATGTATTTTTTCATCTCAAAGTGCAAAAGGTTTCCGTTATATTCTTGTTATTATTATTATTATTTTATTCATTATAACATAGAGCAAGAAATCAATTTAACAGAATGAATGGAGCCTGAGGGTGATTCTATTGCTTAGCACCCATAGAGAAGTGTTTGTCCAAGAAGAATGAGAGATGTTTATTTTGTGTTGTGTTTAATTACTCGTATTGTCTTGGAGGCCAGGCGTCCATTTATTTTCACACACAAATGTGTGTCATCAAGTCATGTTCGTTTATTATTTTTCTTTATAACACTTACCCTCAAACACCCAGATGGGTGAACTAGACTCTCTAGGAGTAGAATAAACGCTTCTGTTACTGAAAAATCATTCAAATAGAGTTTCAACAATGACCAATTGCGATATGTTTATTAAGCCCTCTGTCTAACCGCAATGGACTGCAATAGCATTAACATTGAAGAATAAATATGTAAAAATATATATATTTGTGAATTATGGATTTCTTTTATGTTTTCATAAACCAAAGTTGTGGTTAACTCAATGGAGATATATGACACCATCATACATGTAGCTCAGCTCAATCTCTCTTACGCTGTCACATAGCAACAATATGGTATCCATAGAAACTGATTTTAAACTTTCAATAAAATATATTTATAGCTTCGTCAAAGACCACAATTCTTCAAACAGGGATGTATTTGCTCCCACAATTTGGAATTTGAACTTAAACAATGATTTAGTTAAAACAAACATAATACGTTTCCCTCAATCATTTCTTATGCATTATGGACATTAGAAAATGGACATTAAGATTATGGACAATAAAACATATTGCATTGTTCAAGCATTAAAAATGTGAAATCTGTCTATTTGTTTGATTATACATGATGTGTACGATACGTTGAGGCCATGGCGTTCATACCCTCCTGTACTTCTGGGCTAGAAGGTAACATGGCAGACCAGTTGGTATTTCCCACGAGGGCAGATGGTTCGTCACACTATCAACATGCATTGACATTCTTTTACATGAAACATTATAAATCATTTTTATAATTATAATTCAATTCTAAATGTAATTGCTTGTCTTACATGAGCCAGGTGGATGGAGGGGCTTGAATACTTTTTGTACACTACATTCTTTCATTTAAATTGATCCTTATTTGATTCCAACTTCGTATATTCAGCCATTGACTGAGATACCACAGTGAAGAAAACAGAAAACACTTACTGAATCCTAATACAGAACCTCATCCAAAATTAACTCCTATTTGTCATAGACCTTCATACACTGCATGTGAGCCACCCACTCCCCGCTCTCTTTAAGAATAAGTTATCTCAATTGTCTTGACTCCCAAAGCAATCACTCGACGGACTAGGGGGCAGACTGGCACATGTAGACACTACAACCTATCACAGAAGCACAGCAGTATAGCAATTGGAAAAGTATTTATTTCTACAGTGCACCGTATGCATACTCTAATAATAGCATGCAGGAGATAAGAGGTCAGCGGGGTAAAAACTGAACATGCAGTCACTAAAGAGGAGGCATCAAGGAGCAGATGAGCCACTTGCTCATAGCAACACGTAAATAATAGCATAGCGATGATGAATATAAAAACATCACCTCACACTTGCTGCAACCTCTCCCTGATTAAAATCCTGTGCTTGTTTTTGAATGGCATGGTGCCATTTCAACTGCTGCAACAGGGATGTGTGAAATTAAAACTATTTGACAGAAGACATGGTATCCTTTACTTCATGCCAAGGTTTTTTTCTCTTCCAAAGTGTATCTTCATATTTGGTGTGACCAGATATGGTGTTCTATCTAATGCATCATGAACAAATATCCCTCTGCAACCTTTAAAGGTGCTCTAGCTAAGATGTTATAGTTATTAAGAGATAGAGAGAAGAAAAGAGCAAGGTAACCTGATTTTGAAATTAAGCAAACCAAATAAGGAACTGACGGATGGCCCTGATATTTCGACTAAATTACACTCAAATTATAGCTCTTAAATCGTACCTACTGCCCCTTTAACAAACACAAAGGAAAATACTTATCTTTATTATGGATGTATTTTGCATGCATGCGTTCGTGTGTGTGTGTGTGTGTGTGTGTGTTTGTGCAAAAAACATTGATCCATGATGAAGGCTCCACAAATGGTCACATTACAACCATTAAGTCAAAGGATGGAGGAAGAAACCGTTATACAGTAGTTTAGACACGTCGTGATTTTTTATGTTTTGGTATATTCCTTTGCATGTCCTCCTTAAGTTATTATAATTATAGTAAGCAATACAATTGAAATAAACCAACTTAAATGTAAGTTGATAAAAAAAACATAAATCACAAATAGCAAAAAGAGAAAAGAGTTTATACAAGAGCATAAACTAACCAATCATTTAAAATATTTGTGTGTGTGCAGATTAAACCCATTCGTGTTGTACATCAGACAAATGCATACATGACTCTCTGTGTTGTCTTCTCCCTTGTCCTGGCCAGAGCCTTGGGTGGCATGTAATGAGAGGGAGGTACTATTGATCTGTCATGTGCAGCATGGACAGAGTGGCCTCAACTGTCCTTATCCACACACTGAAAGCCTTGTCCCTTCCTCCCTCTGACAAAGACATGGAGGAAAAAGAGCTAAAAGGAAACCAGGAGAAAAGAACCAAGGAAGCAATATAACCTGCCAAGTGTAACCTGATAAATAAAGAGAGATGGGCCTTGGGAGACCTGCTCTTACACCCCCCCCCCCCCCCCCCCCCCCCCCCCACACACACACACACACACACACACACACAAACACACACACATTCACAAACACACACAAACACACACACACATATTACACACCTGTCCAACCAACAACAAAACAGAGAAGAACAAAAGTAAGTGAACAAAGAAATTTAACATGAAGAGAAGGACAACATCACATATGAAGAAAGAAAGACGTCTAGGTCAGAAGACATTTCAGGTTCACCCGACTCAGGCAACCGGACGTATGTTGTTACACATTCTTGATCTTAATTCTTATCTACTAATTACATTTACCTTGGTTTTTTCATGTGTTGAAGGTGAAACGTAAGCTCTTCAAGCTTTTTCATCGCGGTAACATTTTGCATGTCTGCAAAGAAAGTGTGGAGGAGTTAGACCAATGACAGCTCAGTGACGGTGCTGTCCAACTCAGTGCTCACTTTGTTTAGATGTATAACAAGCATGATGCTTCCCCTTTAAGTAAAGGGGCTCTAGATGAAGTAATATTCAAACTTCTGTTTTCAAATTTGTACTTATCTATTATTGGAATGAAATTAGCATTGGAACTACCCAGCATGGTGATATTATTGGGATTTTCCTATTCAGAGTTTATTGCACATTGTATTTAAAATACAATACAGGACTTCCTTTGGTAGTGAACAACAGCATGCATTCCCAGAGAGCCCTTTAGCTCAACAGGATACTGTTAAAATTGTTATGTAGCACATAGCTACTTTGAAAGTGTAGTTTGTCAGGATGTTTCACACCACAGATGGAGCTCAAATCCTGCCAAACGTTGTCCCTGAGCTACTTCTGCAAAGAGGCAAAAATCATTCAGTCATCACCCAGAGTTGTCATATTTATGAACATGTCATATTAAATGTTACTGCAGGGAAGAATGCTGCAAACAAAGGAAGAATGCAGTTAAGGACAAATGTAAGTCAAAACTCAATCTCCAGTCCATTAGGATCCCACAGTACAATACGTTACATTATTCTTTACAGGGATTTTTCATTGTGAATGTATTGTGATGTATAAGGGGAAGTCCTCCACATAGTCAGTATAACAGTGTAAGATGTTAGTTATAATATGTGAATAAGTGATGTCTGAACACATACTGTGTTCCTTGACCCTACTGCTATCAAAAATAGGCTGGGGTCAAAATCCCTTCCTACGCATTCCCTCACTGTCATACACCATGCTCAATCTCTCTCTGTCTCTATCTATCTATCTCTCTCTCTCTCTCTCTCTCTCTCTCTCTCTCTCTCTCTGTCACTGTCTCTCTCTGTCTCCCTCTCTCTCTTTCTCTCCCACCCCTCTCCTTCACTCAGTGATAGCAGCACAGAGTTCTTTTTTAAGTGTTTCCTCCTCAATGATTTCATCATAAATTGAGGCTTCCTGAGTGGGATCCAACCACATTTGAAAAAAGATTGAAGGTAATGTCTGTTTATACTTTCCTCCTGCCAATGGCCTTGGCAACAACACATCTTTCTGGAATTGTCCAACACAAGAATTAACAAGTGATCCCTCCCAAGCTAGCAGCTGTGTAGGCAGGCATGCCGTAATTCCACAGCTCAACTCAAATTGAAACTGGAATCTGAACCAGCCACTAGAGCTCCAGTCTATTGCTAAACTCTTTACATCACCTTTGGGTTTGACTGTAGAGGGGAGACATTGAATTGCATGCGACACAACATTTGCTGTTTGGCTATTATCATGCAATGACAGGAGCTGAATAAATGTATTACATCTTTTGAATTAGATTATTCCAGCTGGTTGCCTCTGTACCTTTTATGAGACAGCTATATTTACCACTCTGCTGCCCCTGGCAACGGGAATGCCTCTTCCTGTCAGATCGGTGCTACTTTACCTCCATAGGTTGCTAATGAGAAAATGTGTTTGTTTGATCTCTTGTATGCTGCCTATACTCATTCACTGAATGCCTGGGTAGGAGGCTTTGTAATATTTGACACAATTCTGAGACCCCTTGATGTGGTTTACATTTACCAATGTTAATTCATGCAGTAAATGCATCTGTTATGAATTGGTTTGGAAAATGTATTAAGTTGTGAATACAAAGAGCTGCAAAAAAAAAGAAAACACGAATAACCACAAGACATTTGATTGTGCTTTGGAATGGTAGGAAGAACATGATTGAAAGTAGGTTACTGTGGTAAATAAAACCCGAACCACACAATTATTTTATCCAAAGTGAAATGGTATAATGTGGATTACCCCTTGAGAGCGTACTAATTCAGAACAACTAAGCCAGAGAAAATACCCATTAGTACAAGCAGAGAAACCAATCAGGAACATATCAGTTTGAATCAATAACACTTACTGCATTTCCATTACTGACAACCTGATCAAATCTCTGCTTGATTTGCTGCTTCATACATATTTAATATTAAAGATATTTTGGTTCATCTGCTGCTACTGCTACTACATATTCATCTGATATTATAAATATATAAATAATAGTGGTAGGGCCTCTTAATACATCAAGTAGATAAATAGGCCAATATATCTAGATGTCATTAATGATGATGATTTTAAGCATCATCAAGTGGCACTTCAAGGTTTGTAGCTCTCTGTTTTGAACATGCTAATCCTCACCACAAGTTAGCAATTCAATATCTCTTACTATAATCCATTCACAAAACCTATACTAACCCACCCAGTGGTATTTCTAATGTAACGGGTTTACATATTTTAAGAAAAAAAAAAAATTGTATTCATGTAAACAATAATGTGTCCCATTATGCCGTCAACACTACTGGTCGAGGTCTAGTCCTGGATATTGGTGAACATTTCATTCCAACGGCTCCTACAACATGTACGATAATACCATGGGGAAATGAATAATGGGTGAGGGGGCACAAGTGCTATTTCTGAAGCGTTGGAAACTTCAATAGTAAGTCATGAAGGTTTGTTGTATATTACATCTATACAACATGTAGTGACTGGCATGTGCTTTCAGTATTTAATTAACTGAACCCTTTGTTCTGTTCAGCAAACAAATTAAACCTAGCATTCCTTTGGCCTCCTGCAGCCATTCTCCAGCGTCGTTCTCTGTCCTGTTATCTTTGTGTTTACATCTGTCTGTGTTTTCATTAGATAGTTTGTATTGCTATAATTCTTATGTGATTTGAGGACTATTCTAGTGATGTAGACACTTATGACCACAGTTCAGCTAAATTGTTATTATCATTATTATTATTACAGTAAAAAACTACACAAAATGATGATTATGTCCATCTGAAGAGGGAGGGGGGCGGGAGCTACCATGTGCTAGATTGTGGTTACCATGGATTCCTGCATAGATTTCTCCCCAAAGCAACTTCTGATGTCAGAGCTTGGAGCTGTGCTGATGTGAAGGGGAGGGTACGACAAGAGAGTTCAGAGAGAGAGAGAGAGAGAGAGCGAGGGAGAGCGAGGGAGAGAGAGAGAGAGATCGGAAAAGAAAGGGGCGGAGGAGAGACGGCAGCCTGTTGAACGCATGTGATCATCAAATAACCCCCCCCCCCCCCCCGCACACATCTACAAACTGGACTGAGGCAGCGTTAGCAGAAGAAACACTTCATATGTGTTCCCCTTTTGTTCGCATCTCAGAGCCATCCGGTTTTTCCAACTAACTACGATTTCCTGCAGAGATCTTCCGCAACAGGGACACAAGGAGCACAGTGAGTAGCCCACTTCATCGCTTGTCATTCAGATCACTACAGGATTGTGATTGTCATTCCGCTATGATTGTCTGACACGTGGAACTGCAGTGTATCTCACATGGTACGTGACCTATGTTCTAAATATGATTTTGGTAAGTGTTCAGATGAATTTCAGATTACCTATCAATTTCCTTGTTTTTGCACCCAATTGCTTAATTTTTGTTATATGAATCTGCTAATCCTCAATTGCATATTTTTTTGCATGCATGTGCTTTAAAAAAAATGGGTGAGTATATTTGAAGTGAGTTGATGTCGTTTATCAATTAATAAATTAATAATATAAAATAGATGCTGGAATGATAACATGATAGCAAATATGGAGTGTCAATACAGTTTCATTTTCCACCATTAACAAATGGCTCCTCACTTGACTTATTGTTTTAGCTGTGTTGTTAATGTACTGAACATCCCCACATGATCATGAGTTGGGGAGCAGAGATAATTAATGATAAGATGGAATGTAACAATCAAGATTGGATTAGCGGGCCATAATACATCGATCTACAATTATTCTTATGATCCAATCATGGGGATACATCATACAAGGATTTTATTCCATGCTGCTAATCACCTGCCTTTTTGCAAGCCTCTCTGCAAGGCAGGTCTCTATGCAAGCATCTCTGCAAGCCTCTCTGCAAGCCTTTCTGTAAGCCTCTCTACAAGCCTCTTATATGAGTTATACGTTATGTGCCATAGATCAGTGTGTCTTCTTCCTCCATAGCATTTTGATATGCTGTGCATAATTAACTAATTGGCCTCCATCTATAGTGGCAGTGCTGTTCTGGTAATCATTAACTTAGTGGTGCCAGAAAGACAAAGGTTTCCCTGTATGAAGCTAAGATTGTATCCTAACATTTAGTGAAGGTGGAGGATAACAGGTTTATACTAACACTCCAGAGCAGAAAACCAGGGTTTCTGAGGCAATATATTATGGCATGACTGCTGGAGTAAATTAAACTGGTTTATGGATTTGTTTTGAACATAATAAGTAATAGTAGTTTGGGATTGTTTCAAAACTTGCACAGTTTTTGACATCTGAATTGGACAGTGATTGATCTGTCATTTCCTTTTTATGTTCTTTCTGGAATGATCTCAACTGGTTTTCTTTCAAGCACACTTGAGTATTGAATTGGTAAAAAAAAAAGATACATACTACAAGATTATTATGCACATCCAATGCTGCTATCATAAATCCGGGAAGCAGAACGTCACTGTAAACGCATTAAGCCCAACTTAACCAAAACAAACAATGTTTACGCTGTCTGTGAAGGGCCTCAATAAACTCAAACTTTCATGTGCACGATTTTCTCTAAATAATCAACAGTGATAACTTGCGGCTTCTTCACTACACACTTTTAACCCCTGGTACCGATTCTGATGTCTGTTCTGCCCCCAACACACACACACACACACACACACACACACACACACACACACACACACACACACACACACACACAAACACACAGCCCTGTCCTACATGGAGCCTCAGTGTGGTTTGGTGGTGAGAGAGTGATGCTTTCAGCAATGGGTCCAGGGGGGTGACAGGGACAGCCGGCCCACCTGACTGGAACCAGAGAGAGAGATAGAGAGCACACACAATCCCCTCTAGTCCACAGGGACATGAATGGGTTTCAGCTGAAAATAAATTGTTGACATACCTCTGGGGCGGATCTGGTTCATTGGTTCTGCTGGGGCAAGAGACTGTAATGGAGGGATGGTGGAATGGAAGGCTATAGAACAAAAGCAGAACACTACCAAGTTACGTCATCTTTATGTAATCAAGTTTGGCTGAGTACTTCAAAACAAAATGAGTAGGACAGCACTTATAGGCATTTATAGGCCAAAATGAATAAAGAAAAGTTGATTTAAACAAGGAAAAAACTGCCAGAAGTTCTGAAGAGCATTGCCACATCTTATAAAGCTTTCGTTTTAATGTTGCAATCCTTGGTACAGGCATCACTCCTCCCCGACGCACAGTAAGTCAGCATGTGTTGGGTGCTTAGAAGGAGACATTTTCCATGTGCTGCGTCAAAAGGTGGGGAAGGGGCTGTTCAGTGGGAGCCTTAAGGTGCTAGAGGAGATATTGTCAGTCACGCTTTTCTTGTGCACAGAGTGGGGCTAGAGGAGTGTGGAGGCATATCATATGGGGCAGTGGTGCACGGACGGATGGTTGGTGGGGGTCGGTTGGTGTTGTTTCAGTCACTGTCTGGGGATAAAGAGCTTAAGGTAAAAGGGCAAACAGAGCAAGGGGAATAAACTGGCCGACAAATGACCTACCTCATTTGCTCGTTATGAGAAATACCTTTAGAGGAAAAAGGCAATTTTGTAAATATTGGAATGGTTTCAAGTCGATGGGTATTTAAATATGATCAGCAAACTATGACTAAAACATGCCTAGAGATGGCAGATAAACATTATATGCCACCTCTATATATAGAGATAGATGGATGGATGATAGATGGATGGATGGATGTTAGACGGATTGATGGATAATGGATGGATTGATGGTGGATGGATGGATTGATGATGGATGGATGGATGATAGATGATTATGAATGGCTGGATGGATGGATGATGATTGGATGGATGATGGATGATTGATGGATGATGGATGGTGGATGATGAATGGATGACTTAAGGGACAGAGAGAGGGGTGATGGATGAATGGAAGGATGGTTAATGGTTGGACGGATGATGGATGGATGTTGATGGATTGATGGACGATGGCTTGATGATGGATGCATGGATGGATGGATGATGGATGGATGAGTGATGGATGGATTAAAGATGGATGATGGATGGATGAGTGATGGATGGTTGAGTGATGGTTGAGTGATGGATGGATTAAAAATGGATGGACGGATGGATGAGCAAGAGAGAGAGTAAGCGAGATAAAATAATTATTTTCTTTTGCAGTGTAATATGCAAACTGTATATGCAAATAGAAGTGTGTTTGTGTGTGTATGCGTGTGTTTGTGTGTGTGTGTGTGTGTGTGTGTGTGTGTGTGTGTGTGTGTGTGCGTTTGTCTGTTTGTGTGTGTGTGTGTTAATTTAGCTCTTTGTCCTAAAAGCTAAACAATCTAAATCTTTCATTTGGCTTTTTGGAATATTGAATACCACAATACAAAATGACAAACCACCCGCTGTTGGCATAAGTCAGTTTTAACAACCTCTGGCAGTGCAAGTGGCTGATGACCAGTTTAAACATCACGATGGAGCACAGAGGGGTGTCGGGGAACCATTATTTAGCAGGGGGGAAGATTCTCTGTGTTTATCTAAACCCCCCACAGGCAACAGGAAGAGAACCTTCATGTGCCTTAAACTGCTCCTAACAGACGGCTGGAAACAAACATCTTAATCAGATAAGATTACTGCGTGCTAAAGACATGCTGCCAGGAAGCTTTGCCCATTGAGTGGGGGTGAGGGGGGGGGGGGGGGGGGGGGAGATGAAAAGTACCAGGGAGAAATAGAGAGTGTGGGGTCAGTGATACTTGTGGTTACAAGTCAATTTATTCTAACACCACCCTCTTATCCTCCATTAGAGAGAAGAAGATGTGAGCCACTTTAGGGAATAGTGTTAGTGCTAGTTGTTAGAAGACATTCTTGTGTCAAGCGAATGGACATAAAGTCTTAGGGTTAGCTAACCCTCATAAAGAATGAGGGTTAGGGTTAGATAACCTAACCCTAAGCCTCAGAAAGACTGAGGCATGGTCTTCAGAACTTCGACTGCTTTTTAAGTGTGGCGGACTACCTCAAAGAATTGTGGTGTACTTTTATGTTTAAATATGTAAGAAAAGAATAATCAGCAAACAAAATAAGGTTGAAATGATGACGATGATGATGACAATCGTGATGATGATAATGATTTTGATGATAATGGTGGTGATGATTATGATGATGAGGAGGAGGAGGATGATGATGGTGATGAAGAAGATGATGATTATGATGACGATGATGATGGTGACTAATAATATTGATAACAATATTTGTATTTTTTATAACAGACTGTTGGGGTTGTTGAAATTCGAACATGTGCGCAAAATCGGTGACACATGATTTTTGCACATTACAGACTGTAGATCTTCATTGAATTGCAAATATTTAATTCAGGGTAAGACTTGCATAATGTATCCTATGCTCAAGCTTTGTTAATTAGCATTTCCTCTCGTGTGGAGCTGTAAGAGAGCCGTTGGATCGTAAATGCACAATAGAGGTTGTAAAAACTAAAGCCCTTCTCAGATGTATGAAGCTGCTCCTATGGGGTCAGTAGGCTCCACGGCTGCTGAAATACAAGGACAATCAAAAGGAATTATTTTTCTACACAATATGTGTGTTTGTGCGTGTGAGTGTATGTGTGTGTGTGTGTGTGTGTGTGTGTGTGTGTATGTCTATGGCCTGCGTGTTTGTCTATATCGTGTGTATGTGTGTGTGTGTACATGCAGGGCTGAAGAACGGAGGCCTCAAAGTTGTTAACTTTTTCAAACTTTCAAACATCCTCCTTTGAATTCCACTCGACTCTTCTTGAAGTTTAACACGGTCACATCATACTCCAGCCGCAATCATCAACCCCTGCCACTGTCTCCCGCTGTGTCATTACCAGTACCCCCTTGCTGGCGTTCTCTGGAGAGAAGCCGTTCGTCTCTCAGACCAGACAGCGGCGGCGGCGTGGCGGTGAGTGATGCTAGCGGTGGCGGGGTTGGTGGTGGATCTCTTTGAATGCTTTAGGCTCTCGAGGAGGACCGCGCGGGACATGCATTAGCCATGCAGTCAAGCAACCCTGGAATCACAGCCCAGTGAGTCACGCAGCGATCTGCAGAACATGCTGGGATGGAGCCGAGGTTCACGCAGAGAGAGAGAGAGAGAGAGGGGGGGGGGGGAGAGAGAGAGAGAGAGAGAGAGGGGGGGGAGACAGAGAGAGAAAGAGAGAGAGACTAAGACGGTCTGCTGCTCCAGGGTTTGTAAGCTACGGCGAACGGAGCCGTCTCTAGCTCTGTCTTCCATCCTTTGGTTTCGATGGATCTCATACCCCCCCTCCACCCCACCACCACCACCACTCACCCCACCTTCCTGCCTGTGAGGGAGAATGTAAAAAAAACAAAAAAAAACAGGAGAACCAGAGTGTCTGTGTCAGCTGGACGAAAAAAAAACAGCGCAGACTTGGACGTTTGAATAAACGGATGGCTTGGAGCGGTTCCATGTGTTTTTAATGGAGTAAGAGAGTGGTGGTGGGTACGGTTGGTAGGCCCTCCTCGTCCACACTGGCATGGTGTTGTAGGCGCATCGATAGCCTTCGCCACAAGCAAGGGAAAAACATCAGAGAATTTATGGATTTCTGTAGCAGCAAGACATTTCAGAATGGCCCATGAAAGAATCGATTGTAATAAATTATTTTTCAGTTTTTCAGTTTGCAGATCCAAGCACAATGTTTTGGAAGTCACATCTAGGTTCTGCGTGATGAGGTGAATGGAAAGGAAAATTGGATGGATTGGATTGATTACAATGGTATTTCTTACATTAATATAAAATAAAGCATGCCCAAAGACCTATGTGAGACAGTAACTGTTTCCCACTTATTAGAAATACATAATTAATGTATCGATTAAATAATTGATATATAATGGCTTAATACATGAAAAAGCTAGAGCTGACTTAATGTAATCCCCATGGCTTCCATAACTTGTCATGTACGTATACGAGTTCCATTTACCAGTGGCATTAAAATGGAGGCAATGTGCTTTGACCAAACATGAAAAGAAAATACACACCCGGCTGCCTCTACTAAACACATAAAAAACAAGCCGACTGTCACACAGAACAGCTTGGGGTTGGTTTCCTCTAATTTGATGGGTGGGAAAGTGAGGCTTGGCTGTAATCAGGGACTCACAGAGATTGACAGTGCAGGTGCCTAATAATCCTTCAGTGACGCATTTAAATCCCTTTCTTAGAAGCCAAGAATGCCTTCCCGAACACAGAATTCACAGGGATTCATGCAGAATGCGTTGACATTAATTCCACCCCCTAAATCACTGTAATTGATTTAATTAGTTTGGACAGAGGCCAATGTGGCCCACACAACACTTTGTTGTTCGATTCATTCTTGAAGCACTTACATTGTTATTTCTCTCTCTCTCTCTTTCTATCTCTTACTCCCTGCCGCTCTCTCTCTCTCTCTCTCTCTCTCTCTCTCTCTCTCTCTCTCTCTCTCTCTCTCTCTCTCTCTCTCTCTCTCTCTCTCTCTCTCTCTCTCTCTCTCTCTCTCTCTCTGTCCCTTCTTGTGTGTGGTGGTATTTGGTTGCTATGGTGTTACCAAGGCAAATAAGTCATTTTTATACATTTGATAAATTATGCTGTATTATTAAAATGTTGTTTGAAACAGTGAATACTTTGAAAAGGATCGCTTGTCAAAATGAATTCTAATGAAACAAAACAGCACGAAGGAAACTAGAAGGAAACTGTATTACAGGGAGACACAAAAAGTGTTTTACATGCCTTCAATTCATTCGGTTCACTCCATAATTGAATTTCAAGAACTGAAAACTGAAACTGACATTCATCAACAATCTCAAGCCATACAAATAGTTGATGATTATGATGTTTATGTATGAAAGTGATGTAGTGACAAATATTATAAAAATGTGGCATAAAATATAATTCACAACAAAATAATAAGATAAATAAGAGTGTTATGCTATTTTATAGCATAAGCAAATATATTGTATGTATTATTTGTGTTGGCTTCTGCTTGATAATACCTTTCAGGACTATAGTAATATATACAAAGAACAAAACAGTGGTTAAAATGTAGTATAGTATAGTTTTCTTTAAAACAAATAAACTGAGTAGCAAAGCATTAAGAGCCATAAGGGACCTGGCCATAGAATCCATAACAATGACTATTGTTTCCCTTCCTTCGTCTTGTACGGAAAACAGATGTTGTGCAAACGATAATAAATCGCAAATCTCGATCTGCTATAACTTGCCTCACAACAATATGACACGATTATTCATTGGAAGGTATATATTTTAGTATATTACCTACAATTGCATGATCTATATATAATATTATGCTCCATGTTGATAAGATGTTGGGATGTGTTTCTCCTCTCCGGTCCTACCGTAGGCGACACCAGGCTAGGCCGTGCAGGTACAGAGGTCTGCGCCGGGGATGTGAGTGGCGTCCCGGGAGAGGGGGAGGACGAGGAGGAGGAGGAGGAGGGAAGCCAACATGACCCTTTTGGCGGGCGACGGCTCCGACTACGACTACAGCGCCCTGAGCTGTGACTCCGACACCTCACTCAACCTCCCGCCGCCGCAGGAGAAGGAGGCCCTCAAGGGGGCCTTCTACAAGCGCGCGCAGCTGGCCCCGGAGCCGGCCGGCTGGGGGGACGCCGCCCCGCCGTCCGTCGCCACCGCCCGCCGCCAGCCCTACGCCGTCGTCAACGTGGGCGGCCTGCGCTATCAGCTGCCCTGGAGCACCCTGGAGGACTTCCCGCTGTCCCGCCTGGGCCGGCTGCACCTGTGCCGCAGCTTTGACGAGATCATGCGCGTGTGCGACGACTACGACGTGGCCCGCAACGAGTTCTTCTTCGACCGCAGCCCGTGCGCCTTCCGCACCATCCTCACCTTCCTGCGCGCCGGCAAGCTGCGCTCTCTGCGGGAGATGTGCGCGCTCTCCTTCCAGGAGGAGCTCCTCTACTGGGGGCTCCCCGAGGAGAGCATGGAGTGGTGCTGTCGTCGACGCCTCCTGCAGCGCGTGGAGGAGTGCGAGGAGCTGGAGAGGGCCGAGGACGAGGACCTGATGGAGGACATGCTGGAGACGGAGAGCGGCGGCCGAGGGGCGTCCAGCGACAGAGAGGAGGAGGACTCCCGGCTGGGCCACTGCATGGGGAAGCTACGGGACATGGTGGAGAGGCCCCACTCGGGTCTGCCGGGGAAGATCTTCGCCTGCCTGTCCGTGCTCTTCGTCACCATCACCGCCGTCAACCTGTCCATCAGCACCATGCCCGCCATGCGTGAGGAAGAGGAGGCGGTGAGTAGAGATACCGGGGATGACTGGAGTTGCTCCATTTTTGATTTTGCTTTGATACATTGTTTTCGATGCAATGTGACGAAATGTAACATGTCGGAGCATTTAGATTGATCGCGAGACAGCATGTGATCAGGTCATCAAGTACTTTATATGTTGAACATTGTGACAATGTACAAGATGTTTCCACAATACATTGTGATTATATTTATTGATGAATTATTATACTAGTTACGTATATAGAATTGAGGCTTGGGAGCATGTTCAAATACAGTATAACAACAGGGATTTTACTAACATCAGCGTCCAATTTCAAGGTCCCTTTATTAAATAGTATTTTTATTATATTAAATATGATTGATGATAAACCCCTAGTCCTTCCTAATTCTTAACCCTGTCGGGGGCTATAAATCGCTACTAGAAGTCCTGTGAATTAATCTCTGCTTAGACAGAAGATACGCTCAGCTCAATATCATTAGGTCCACCATTTTGGAGCACAACATCCCAATAAGCCTACTGAGAAGGAGCCATCTGGTTGTATGATGTCATTTCAATTACTTTAACCTGTGTCACCTCATCAGAAATGCACATTTGAAATCTTGAAAGTTTGATTTATAAAGGAAAACTAAGATGGAGGGCGAGCTATAATTACTTTCTCAAATAATATTTTATTGGCTTTGTTCTTAATCAGATCAAATGCTTGTAATTAAGTCTAACTATGTTTTCTCTCCCCTTTAGCCATACAAAAGAAAAAAAACATAAATTAATAATTTAGGGCTCACACAGAATTTCTTCAAAAAAAAGAAAACCTGATGTGTGTGTGTGTGTGTGTGTGTGTGTGCATGAGGGTGTGTGTGCGTGCATGAGGGCGTATGTGCGTATGATGTGTGTAGGTGTGTGCATGGGGGGGGGGGGGGGGGGGGGTCTCCATCTTTACTCTTCATTATTTTGACTCAGCTTCCAATAGTTAAGCTGAGATTCAAGGATGGGCTATTAGGTTATTTGAAGAGCTCTCACTGTGTATTCAATCTCACACAACGCCTTACTGAGTCTGATGAAGAGAAGAAGACATTAGACATTTTAATTAGCATTGCTACTCAGGTGATTGTAGCAACTTCCATGGTTTTGCGCCTGTGTGTGTGTGTTCATTATCTGGGTATTTTCTATTTGGGGGTTGTGTCCAATATGGTTTTCTCTTCAGTTGGTTGCTTTTTATATTGTAATGGCGCCCTCTGGTGGCTATAGTAAATTATCCACACATGGCATTAAAGACGTCTTTTAAATCTCACCCGTACCTATTCTGCCCACCATAGGGAACGTGTTCCCAGATGTGCTACAACATCTTCATCGTGGAGACGGTGTGCGTGGCGTGGTTCTCGCTGGAGTTCACCCTGCGCTTCATCCAGGACCGGAGCAAGCTGGCCTTCCTGCGCCGGCCTCTCAACCTCATAGACGTGATGGCCATCCTGCCCTACTACATCACCCTGGTGGTGGACAGCACCTCCTCCTTGGAGAAGCGCCCGGGCTCCGGCAGCAGCTACCTGGACAAGGTGGGCCTGGTGCTGCGCGTTCTGCGGGCTCTCCGCATCCTCTACGTCATGCGCCTGGCCCGCCACTCCCTGGGCCTGCAGACGCTAGGGCTGACGGCGCGACGTTGCACGCGAGAGTTCGGCCTGCTGCTCCTCTTCCTCTGCGTGGCCATCGCCCTCTTCTCCCCGCTGCTGTACCTGATCGAGAACGAGATGGCAACGGCGCAGGAGTTCAGCAGCATCCCGGCCACCTACTGGTGGGCCGTCATCACCATGACGACGGTGGGATACGGGGACATGGTGCCACGCAGCATCCCCGGCCAGGTGGTGGCGCTGAGCAGCATCCTGAGCGGCATCCTGCTCATGGCGTTCCCCGTCACCTCCATCTTCCACACCTTCTCCCGCTCCTACGTGGAGCTGAAGCAGGAGCAGCAGCGGCTGCTGCAGCGTCGGACGCACTTCCTGCTGCGGAGCCGCATGGCCGGCATGGGCAGCAGCGACTTGTCCCTGGACAAGGGATGACTGAGAGGAGGGATTGAGGCTCTGAGCAGGGCAGGAAAGGGAAGGACTGAGGCTCTGAGCGGGGCAGGGATGACTGAGGGGAGGGATTGAGGCTCTGAGCAGGGCAGGAAAGGGAAGGACTGAGGCTCTGAGCGGGGCAGGGATGACTGAGGGGAGGGACTGAGGCTGTGAGCAAACAACTGCATTGGGCTTCTATTGCCGCAGTGTGTGCTCAAACTAGTCCACCCCCCCCCCCCCTCCCCCACCCCCACCCCCCATCAAATGTACTGCTGCCTGCATTCTGAAAAATACCTCATCAATGATTGCGTCTCATCTCACTGCGACTCGCATCATTAAACAAACAGCCCACACATCGCAGTGCCTATATTGTACCCTGCTGTGTTCAACGCCCTATGCGAACATGCCAGCTCAATTTGGTTTAAAGTAATGGGGCCTTAAGAGACGGAGGAGCATATACGGGAAGAAAGTAGGAGAGTGGGTTGGCGGTGGAGAAGACGGATCAATGAAAGGGGCAGCGTTGATTGTGGGATGGGGGGGGGGGGGGGGGGGGGATATAGACAACAGAAAGGATCTTAAGGACAGACCATACAAAATACTTTACATTGGTTGGAGCCACGCAGCACTTGAGGTCAGGAAGAAAGGATGTGTGTGATGTTAATGACAGGAATAAAACAGAACTGCTTCTGTTACAGAGTTCATCACGGCTGGAACATTTCAGCTCTTGTTTTGTCGTTTTGTATATTCACTAAGGTAATGCATATTTTAAGTTGGACATAGGTTGTAACATTTGTATCTATTGCCAAAATTAAAAAACAATTAAGAATATCATGCCAATGTATACTAATTATTTGTGAATTCATATCTACAGTAAGAATAACACCCACATAATTTATGTGGTCCTCAATAAATATGTGTAGTGTTTTTAGTTGTTATTTTCTTTACCATTTTGAATCAACATGACCGTTGAGTATGTTATTTATATTAAAGTATACACTTTTTCTTTAACTTGTTTTTGATCATTTTATTGTTCATATGTTTTGTCTTTTAAAGATAAAACTTCCTTCCAACCTGAATCAATATGGATTTTGGTACAATGCACTATCACTATTAACAGAACGTTTTACTGTATGTGTGTTTCCTACCTGGTACGACACTCCTCGGCTTGCCATTTAAATATATTTTTGGTTGTTTAAACATTGTTCCTGTTGTCCTGTGATTTATACATTATAATAAGGCCTGTGCGAAAGCGTTTGCTTGGATTTTCTTATCAACCGTTAGAGGGCAGCAGTGTGTTAAATAAAAGAGACTCGCCATTGACACAGAAACGAAAAAGCATACAAACAAAAAACCATGTTACGTTCATTCTGGAGAATTAAACAATATTCGAATATATTAAACTAGTAGCCTGTAGTAAAATGGGATGGTATAGGTCAGTAAATGTACAATCATCATCATATGTTCTTTATAGATATACTCTTCTACATTTCATTAAATAATTAACTACCAGATAGCTTCAGCGGACTGAGGAAGACTGAATCGTTATTTCAGCAGAAGGTTCTACTTGCGGGCTTCAATTGTAGGCCTATATGCATTTGTGTATGTTCAAATTAAGTTCTAAGTCATTTCTAATAATTTGACTTGTATTCAGTAATTGCAAATTCATTTCTAATTAAACTGACATGGAGTCGTTATTCCCAGAACATTGGACCTTTTACAGATAAATCTGGAGCAAAGTAGGCGAAGAAATGTCAACCTATCGGAGCTCACTAGCCCACCCGCTTCCTCATCTCGTGCCCCCACCCACTTTATACACGACCCAGTGTTTTGGATCTGAATATTTCCCTGTTCTCAATTGGACCAACTGTTGTAGGCCTAACAGTCTGTTTGAGTGAAACCAAGAATATATAGATATATGTCGTTATCAGAGAGATGTTTGACCAGTTATGAAGTAACGTTGTGTTTAACCACTTGAGTGTTTGTGGCAGTTCGTACAGCTGTTGCGCCTCGGTAGACTTCCCCGTTATGACGTCACGCACCCCGTAGTTCAGAATGGGATCCCTCGCCTCACTAGCCCGCCCCTAGCCCTGGATGCGATCCTTCAGCTCACTAGCCCGCCCCAGTTCTGAACGGGATCCCTCACCTCATTAGCCCGACCCTAGTCCTGGATGGGATCCCTCGCCTCACTAGCCCGCCCATAGTCCTGATTGGAATCTCTCTCCTCACCAGCCAGTCCCTAGTCCTGGATGGGATCTCTCGCCTCACCAGCCAGTCCCTAGTCCTGGATGGGATCTCTCGCCTCACCAGCCGCCCCTAGTCCTGGATGGGATCTCTCGCCTCACCAGCCAGTCCCTAGTCCTGGATGGGATCTCTCGCATCACTAACCCGCCCCTAGTCCTGAATGGGATCTCTCACCTCACTAGCCCGCCCCCAGCCCTGAATGGGATATCTCGCCACCACAACCACTCTGGCATCGACTTGCTGCTGCTGTGTGAGCGTCGACAATCATTCGCAGTCTGAAAGCCCCAAACGTTTTGATTTTGCTCTCTTCGAACATCCCCTCTCCCCTCATGGTTTGATGTCAATTCTTCCGGCGGCTGGCCATTGGAAAAACAATTCCGTATCGTTTCCGATAACCTTCGGTAAGTGATGAGTTATTTTCTTAGGAACACCTTTTAAATCCTGATATTATATATGTTCAGGAGCTCGTGGCTAATTATAATGCATTCTATTTATTTCATCATAATTATTTGAATAATGTTGCTATACCACAGAATGTAACTTAAATGTGTATAGTTGTATTGTGGCGAAGCTTGTTTTTTTCTTCCAGCATAACAGTACTCTCGATTTTGGCTGCGAACCATGTTCGTGTTTTGGGCAAGCTCAGCTTTGAATTACCAAGACGCTGCTGTCTGTGAACAGATAACGTCGTATCGGCCTACGCGATACTTGTGTCAACTCTGTCTATGTTTTAAGCGATCTGGTTCGTTAGGCTCTAATGCTCTCTTCGGACAATGTCTACACCTGTAACCATGTAGACCTATTGTATTATGATCGTTTCCAATGAGAGAATGAAGCAATCAAGAGGGTGTGGGAAAGATCAACGAGCTTGTCTTTTGGAAAATGTCCTGCCTCTCCCCAAAACATAGGCTGTCATATGCACAGGATTAGTCTCTTACTCAACTTGACTACCTAGCAAAATGTTGGCTAACCCTAACCGCATAGCAGAAGACAATGACGTCTTGCAGCATATATTTGCGTTTGCATTCGAGTGTATCTTACTTCTTCTTGTAACTTCGCTGTTGTCGGAAAGTTCAGTGAATACTGAACACACGCACACACACAAACGCAATTTGTTGATGCCGTTCAAGCTCAAAAAATGCAAATAAGATTGTATATCCTTTATAAATTCCTTAATGCCACCTAGAATTGCTGCAGCATTCCAGTGTGTAAATAATCCTCTACAGCTCTGATAGTATGGCCATGTTTTGTGTTTTGGTCCACGCTCCTGGGAGAATTATGATGTTTGGCAGTAGTGGAGTACAACTGTCTTTTATTTGGTATAATAAATGTCCATATTGGGCCAAGCAAGCATGTGTCAGTAGTAAACAGTCCAGGTCATGCATTACTTTGATTGCAGAAAGTTATCAATAATTATCTTCATGTTCAATGTACCACTTTTTTAAATTATTCTTAACAAAGACAGCCAATGTTTGGCATAAAACCGTATCCCACACCGTCCTATATACATTAGACATGTTATAGTGGGTTTAACTGTAGAGTGTGTACCAATGGCTCACCAGCTGTATTCCACTCTTCACTAGAGAGCCAGTCAGCGAGTGAGAATGTGTTGTGTCAAAGGGGTACTAGGTGGCTCTATTGTGCTGCTGTTTAATGTCCAGACGTCAGGCTTCACGGACTAGGAGGGGGGGGGGGGGCCTTGCCGTGGCTGGTGCAGGGTGGCGCAGGGGGGCCTGGAAGTGGCTGCTGGGGTCCATGCTGACATTCCTGTTGATTGGCAACATGGCCTTGGACGAGACCCCTTTGTTCTCACTTACGCTGGAGGGTTCTGCCTGTCTGTCTGACTGTCTCTCAGGGTGATACGTGGGCTCTTGGCGTCAATGAGCCGCTTGTTTCCTAGGGCCCGTCGTCTATCCGGCCCTCTTTTTGTTTTTAAAGGCAAGTTTGTTTCCTTTTTCAACATCGTCTTTGTGCTTTCAACCAGAGAGAGAAGGGGCCTATTCAGAGGTTGCATTCAGACTAGGCTATTTATTATCAGGCATCTGATAGATACTATCCTGATAGTATTTAGTCTTTAGTTTATATAGTGTGCTGTTGTGTAGGTCTATTTGTTTTCTTCATTCGCCTGCTCAAAGCAGAATGAATGGTGGAGTGAAAGCCGTCTTCGTAGAGGAGGAGCGAGCAGTTTGCTGATATCATTTGGACTGTCCCGGTTTAACTTGGCTCTTCCAACACTCCCGAGGACAAACTGCAAGGGATATTACAGCAAAGCCAGCTGATGGCTGGTGGTCCAAGACGGTTAATTCATAGAGGGGCCACAAACAAGCTGTATGGCGGGAGGCAAACTGTAAATGAGCCGTCAGCATCTCCAGAACTGACTAATGGACCCTGGTCTTCTTGCTTTGAGAAATCAACGTAATGCTCCCTCATGGCTACAGAGTGCTTAACAAACAAAACACTTGTTTTTAGGCCAGGCATCAGGCACTCCTCAATTTAGCAGCAAGATGTATAATTTACTTCAGACAGACAGAGAGAGAGGCGAGAGAGATGTTTTATGATCAAAGTGCATTGTGGTTGGGTGTGTGTGTGTTTGGGATGGTGGGGGGGGGGGGGTGGTTATACGATTATAGGATTTGCGACGGCCTCCTGCTGATGCAGCCATTGAATATTTCATGTGGCAGACACCAAACCTCTGTCGCACTGGCCCAGTTTTGGGTGCAAAATGGTGCCCATTCCTTAACAAGAGCATTTGCTTTTGAGAAATGGAATGCCTCTGCCACCTGTTATCCCCCCCCCCCCCCCCCCTCTCTCTCTCCCACCCAATGACCAATCTCCACTATGTCTCACTTTCTTCTTCCTATCCTTTGCTGTCTCTCTCCATCTCCGAAGGTGGTGGTATTGTTTAGATGTCATACATTCCTCTTGTCGTATCTGTTGGGCGAGCAAGGTTACCCTGAGCTTGGAACGATGTAAAACATATTTGAACATCTATGGTCAATCTACCTATCAATCACTGGAAGCGATTGTGCTATTGCCTGCAGAGAAAGTCCCAAAGCTGTCTGTTTCTCCTATTAAAGGCTTAGCAGTTGAATAATAATGAACTCGAGCAACTGCGCCTTTCCTCAATCTACCCTTTCAGTTCTCCATGAGAGAGAGGCTGCTTTGGCCCTTTTGAATGGAGCGTCTGAGTGGTTTTGATAAAGAGGAACAGAGGAGGGCTTGTCATCTTCCCTGCATCCCCCCAGTCCACTTCCTGTCACTCCGCTGTGGGAACGGGGCAAGAGGACCGCATCTTCCCCTGAATCCCTCCACTGTTGGCATTGTGTAGAGATACCCCCCCCGCCACCCTCACCCTCACCCTCATGCACAGAACTACTACACAACACACGGGGACATGCACCCGCACGCACAGAACTGCTAAACAACACACGGGGACATGCACGCACAGAACTACTACACAACACACGGGGACATGCACGCACAGAACTACTACACAACACACGGGGACATGCACCCGCACGCACAGAACTGCTAAACAACACACGGGGACATGCACGCACAGAACTACTACACAACACACGGGGACATGCACCCGAGTGGGAATGGCGCTGGGAGTGACTGTTGACAGGAAAGGCTTCTTCTTTGGCTTTCAAAGAAAATGCCAAAGAAGCCCTGTCTGTGTGTCTTTCTGTGCGGATGCAGCTGTGGAAGCCCGGGATGGACCCAGGATGATGAAGAGGCTGATGATGATCTTGATGATGAGGATGTTGATGGGGCAGAGGGGAAGAGAACATGGTTGGCATTGCTCCTACTCAATCTAAACCCACTCGTTCCATCTGAAGTCCTTCCTTCCTTCCTTCGTTCCCCTCCGCGGAGGGGGTGAAAACATGAGAGCCTGCCGTAGATCCTGCGCTAACAGAGAGCCCAGCAGCAGGCTCGCCTCCGGCTACCCTGTTAACGTCGTGCTGAGAACACGTGACAGAAACATAGGGGACATTTCCTATATGAAGCGGTGGTGTGCACGTTGCTTGCAGAGGAACCGTGCAGTCTCACATCCTTTCTCCGGGCACACTCTCCTCCTGACTAAAATGTAGTAACAAAGTAATGTAGTAAAAAGAGTGTAGAGTGTAAAAGCCTTTGGATTGTAAATCCCAACCATTGCTATTCAATGGCGTGAGCTCCTCTATTTTTAACTTAGCAGAGACCCATTTTTTCCAAGTAGGATAAACATTCTTACGGCGCTGAGGAATTTGATATGGAAGTTATGTAGCTATATAGAGGACAACTGATGAATGTGACCTGTAGTGGGTTGGGCGGTGGGGCTGGGGGGGTGTAGAGCTGCCGTGTGTGTGTGTGTGTGTGTTCGAGGGGAGAAGAGAATTTGGTTGGCGCCGTACCTACGGTCGGGACATAGCTGGCAAGCACCAAGGTGTTTTGCGTGTCAACAATGTCTCCCGGGCTCTGACCTCCCTTTTCCCCACCTGTCTGCCCTCCCATTTACCCCCTCCGCTGCTGTTTGGGGGAGGTGGTTGGACATGGTACGGGGGGAGGGGGGTGAAGATGGGAGAGATCCTTTGATGAGATCCTTGTGGTTTCCTAGGGAAGCCTCCTTGCTGCTGTTGTTGTCTGGCAGACACTCTCCTGCTTTTTGAATATTGAAATCAGGGGTGTGTTGATTCAAAGGGTTGGTGTAGAGGAGCAAATCCTCACCACGGTGTCTAAGACAGAGGTGCTGAGTTGGTGGGGGTGGTGGCGAGTTCGAGGATGTGGGGTGGGGGGGGGGGGGGGTGCTTTACCTCCAATCAGTTATGGAAATGACACTGCCGGGAGCTGTTTATGGTTAACTCGTTGCCACGGGCACATTTTCTTAATGTTTAATGCTGAAACCGTGCCATTTTGCTGCTAGGTTATGCCCTTATCTTTTTTAGTGGTTGTTGGAGATATACCACACTATTGGTCACTGATGGAGAAGTTCAACTCTATTGTGGATGTCAGAGGAATGTGGAGTTCACTGACAGCAGTGTTCTCACTGCCGTCTTAGTGACTACAGCGACGTGAACACTAAAGCAGTGTTCTATTGAGAATCTTGTTCGCTTTGTTTTGTCTTTTCTTCCATGCTCAACACTTTAACAGTATTTCACATGTGCAGCATTGTGGATTACAAACCTTTTCATTGCTTTGCAGCCACAGCCCTCTCCTGTCAGAGTCCACCTGGGCACCACTTTGAGAATGTAACTGGGATAAATGGCTTCAGAAGGCAAGCATGAGTGCACCTTTGTCACATAAATGTCCGCATTTACTGCTATGCGGCATGTATTTCCTCGCTTCGATTCAGATGAACTGAGAGCAGATTGGCCAACTAATCTTTGAAATATGTTGTAAACCTACCCATTTCTACATGTTGCTATGCCCATGACGCCAGGAATGTTCCGGGGTGGCGTGTGTTTCTCACCATGTGTAGGAGGGAGTGTCTCTACCTGTGCTGCATACCTCAAGAGGGGGACAGGAGTTGGAACTCGCCATGAGTTGGAACTCGCCTTCTCTTCCACTCTTGCATTCCTCAACCTTGACTTGGACACACACACACACACACACACACACACACACACACACACACACACACACACACACACACACACACACACACACACACACACACACACACACACACACACACACACACACACACACACACACACACACACTCAGTCATAAATGTAGAGACTTGAAAAATCACAAGCACCAATTAATTCACACCTGTGCACACTTGGAACACATGTCTGAGTGGATATGTCATGTCAAAGTTATGTGTTGTAGCCTAATCCCTTTTTTTAACATTGCTCAGCGGAATCAAGCATCGGAGCTCTCTCAGACGCCTCTTAATGGAAACAGACTGGAATAGGGAATTTGGGAAAATAAATAAAGGAAGTGGCGAAGATGAGACGCCAATGAAGCACGAGGCCCTCAGCTGTCTCCGGGGAGAGTGTATTCCATCCTGTTATCTGGTTTCTCTCTGACATCAGACCCAGCCACTGAGGAAGTGTCCTTTTAGTCGGAGTGTGTGAGTCCACACTGGGCCACTAGGGCTTGGTCCAGGTTTTGGATGGCAAACGCACCAGGAAAAAGAATGCCAAAAGAAAACATGTGTTGTGATGCCGTGCGTGTATAGGCCAGCGATTTGGTCCCAAGCGCTTTTCTCTTGTCTAACACATTGTTTTCTGGTCGATTCTGGGCCCACGCTGCATCACCGTGAAGAGCATGTTTTACTGTTCTTGTCGTTGTTCTTTGATTTAGTTTTCCCCCTTCTCTGTGAAATAAATTCACCCTATCGCATGAGGCAAGATAAGTACGTAAGTAAGTAAGTCTGGATCTCTTCGGGGAAGCCTGCGGCTTTAATCATATTGAGGGAAACGAATAAAATGGGATGGTGCTTTTTTTTCTTTCCCATCCTCATGTCACTAATGGCTTTCGTGTCCCCGGACACCAGAGGGAGAATTGAAGGCCTTTTTTACTTTTTTTGTCAAACATTGCCCTCCCTCCTTCTCATCACAGATCAGCACTCGGAAAAGAAGAGTGTTTTTCTGTATTTCAATTGTGAATAGAATTTCCTAAGCTTTGTTTTGATAATGATGCACTTCTTGGGGGTATTTGGGTAATCACAGCGTTGCCTACTATGGAAAGTGTCTGGCGTCTGAGACCGTGTGATGGGATGGAGGGAGAGGGAGAAGAAAATGACAATAATGAGGTTGATTCAAAACTGAAAGTGGAACAAAAGTTAAAACCAATCAACAAAAAGACTTCTATGACTCTCTCACCTCTTGTCTGTAGTGCAGTATATTGCAGTGCATAACAACAGCAAAATAATCTTTTCAAAGCTGCACCCTCAAAATAGAGATTTGGATTAAATCAAAACACATTCATCAGGACTCCGTGTAATCTGCTATAGCGACAACCTAAGGCTTATAAATCCATAACAAAACAAATTGCATAGTTATATGTAACACTTCCAATTATAAGGGTGCACTCTTCAAGCTCCTTTGCAGCAAATCTCATGTACCCTCAGAGCACTAGAAGCTCTGTCAGAACTCTGACACATTTAGAACTGCTGTTATTACCACTGCACTCTTCTTATCATCTTATCCTACACAGACACCAATGCACCTACAGCTCTGACGAGTCTGATTGGCCACGCGCCTCCCACCAGACTGGGTTGGCTCAACCAGACCCAAGCCCTTGGTGTGGATTTCACCGGACCAATTGAAAACCCTTACTTTGAAAATAAGCTCATAGCCCAACACATTTTCCCTGTAGTCACTGTGGGATTTTTACAAACATAATAAAAGGTTAGGAAAATATTTAAGCTATTATTGTTGTTGTTAATTTAATCATCAGGAGAAGATGAGGACCAAAAGAGAGGCTTATGGGTAGGTCCCTTCTAATCAGTAGCCTGGGAACCAGACGTCTCTGCAAGCTCATGTTTCATTTGCTCTGACATATTCTTCTGGCCGCCCTCCAGTTCAGACAGATTTCCAGCAGACCTGGTCCGGGTGGGGCCATCACAACCATTTATTTAATGTGGGGTGGGTTTAATACGATGACTGTACAGAGAAGCGCCCTATGGAAGCGCCGTTGAGGCATCTCATAAACAACAGAGAAGGCTGCCGCTGATTTATTTCTGCCTTTGATTTGTTGTAGGTCTATCCAATCGTGTCCAGAGGCATTTTGGTCTGTGCCCGTTGATGACACCCGTTGGAAATTGAAAATGAACTGAGAGGTTCCAGACTAATAAGCATTTGCGATTGGTCTGGCGATGTCAGGCTAGGTAGGTAATCACTAGACAGACATAGTTATTTCCCCCTTCCTCTACGTTGCTAAGGAAATGCTCGTGTGAATCACCTCTTCAAAAATGGCCCAGATATTATCTTGCCTCAAATAATTTCATGTATGTAACTTTTAGATAAGAAGATTTTAGATTAGAAGATTTTAGACTAGGGGACACGCGGTGGGTGCCAGCCTTGTTTGTTTTGTAAATTGGAGAAAAAGGGGTAAAGAAATCCCATGTGATCGATCATTAGGTTGAATCCCTCATGTTCAGGTTTACAGAGGCTTATAGCCTGCTTCTGAGAGGTGTCTAACTGTGCTGTCCTTGTCGTCAGACTTGGTTTCTAGGTTTGTAGCAATCTATTCTTTTTTTTTTTTACCTAGATAGCTTTTAAGGCACAAAAACCCACATTGAGTAGGATAAGGGCTCACAGCTTTTGATCCTATTATGAGAACCAGAACACTGTGGGCTCCTAGGCTGGGAAAAGCAGTAAACAGTTTTCCTGTACTAGAATCTCACGTGGCACAATCCACAAAAACTGGTACTTTCTCTCTCCCTCCTGCTTTTTCTCTGCCTCTCTCGCTATCTTTCTCCCTTTTCTCTCTCTGTGTGTGGCTGATGTTTCAGGGAAGTGACAGACTCCCCAAACATGACCATGAGACTAAAACCTTCTCATTTTCCTCATCACAAATAACATTCTCTCAATGTGTGTTGGATAGAAAAACAAGTGTGTGTGTATATGTGTAGAGATAGCATACAGCGCGCGGAATGCTAGGAATCGCCTCCATGGTAACGGTGGGCCTGTGTGTATGTAGTGGTAAATATTGACTTCAGCACCTCCCAATCTCACACACACACACACACACACACACACACACACACACACACACACACACACACACACACACACACACACACACACACACACACACACACACACACACACACACACACACACACTGAGGGAGTTTGTTTATTCCTCCCCTCCTCCAAACATGGAGGATCTTCCTGACTTTTGGATACACAACGCAGTGGTGCAGGTGACTTGAGTTGACCACAGAGACACCCCCCCCAACCTCTCCCCACAAACAGCTTGAGTAGTTGATCTACTCACCCTAACCCCAGAAACAGCATGAGTAGTATATCACTGCCTCTGCTACGTTAGAGCCACACTTTTTGTCCTTGGTTAATGATTGTCACGAAGGTTAACTAGAAGAGGAAGCATGGAAGCGCGGACGCACAGCACTTTAGTCAAAGTAGCTAACCATTGGAGCCATTTTGAAAGGTATCCCATCAGCCATTCCTGCTTCCTATTTCTGATTTTAAAAAGAGTAAGAGGAGAACCAAAAATTACAAACACGTTCAATTGTCTGTAAACAAAGTCTTGTGTGTATGTGTGCGTTTTGCGTGTGCATGCGTTTGTCCGTGCCGCGCTCCAAACCAAAGGCAACACGCTCGGGTGGAACCCCGGTTGGTTTTGTGGAGGCGGTGTGTGGGAGATTTGCTGGAAGACAAACAGTAGCAGTATTTCCCCTGTTTTTTATCCGAGCAGCTGAGCTGAGGTGTGTGTGAGGTGCACTGTGTTGATGTGTGCATGCACGGTGCTGATGTGCACAGTCCTGATGTGCGTGTGCACAGTCCTGATGTGTGTGTGGACGGTGCTGATGTGTGTGTGCACGGTGCTGATGTGCACAGTGCTTATGTGTGGGTTCACAGTGCGTATGTGCGTTTGCAAGAAGTCTAAAGTCATTCATGCGCTAAGTGACACAACAATATCATGCGTGTTCTAGCAAAACACAATTTTGCTGTCCGTTTCTTTCCACAATATTTCTCTAATGACAATGTAACAATTGAGGGGGCTGCAGTAGGTGGCCCCTATGATATAATTGTTTTTAATGTCACACTTGTACCCGATGCACCAGATTAGGGGATTGATGTTGATAATCTGGGCCGAACATGCAGGGGCTGGATTACGCTGCGATTGGCTGAGGCAGGAGCCAAAGCCCCCCCCCCCCCCCCCAACCCACGCCCTCGTAATAGCACAGAAAGCATTAAAGATGGAGAAACATATCTGTGGCCACGGCACTCTATTCACATAGTCACGTTTCATCATCGGATCAGAAATGCAGGGGCGGTTCACATGCAGGCAGGCGTACACATTCATGTGTTCACTATAAACACACACACACTCTTCTCCCTGCTCCATTCTTTCCCAGATTCCTGCCCAGTGCTAGATCATAACACTGGTACATTTACATTGTCCCCTACATTGACCAAAAATGCTATTGTTTGCAGATGATAATCAAAGGCATTATCAGCAAAACGTAAGCCCCTATCCGTGCCACTCATACAGTGTAAAATGTACCCTAGCCCAGCTAGTATACACCTGGTTCTGTAGGCCGTGCCTAAGGTTCAGATACTGCAGCTATACGTCTGTGAGGCATACCTGGCCATGCCAAAACAGGTTTAGCAATGAAAAACGGGGACTAACTCACCCTGCATACAGCTGTCTCTGCTGCTGAACCTGTGGGGGATTAGAGCTCTGCTTAAAGACACTTGCAACAGTGTGGAAACGCTGTTACACATGCCAGGGAATTACCCGTTTGTCTGTCTGTCTGCCTGCAATTCACCCCATCCTGATTTATTATTATTTATAATATTTTTTGTACATTCCCAGTAAAGTCTGTCGAACCGGTCTCCTAGCACGAGATCATGCATTAAGTGTATTTCTATTGTAGCGTGTGCGCACACACATGCGTTCGATGTGTGCTCATGCAAATGATATAAAAAACAAATAAGATGTATCTGGCGGAGATTTGGCACCTGATGTTCCCTGGTCAATGTGTGTGTGTGTGTGTGTGTGTGTGTGTGTGTGTGTGTGTGTGTGTGTGTGTGTGTGTGTGTGTGTGTGTGTGTGTGTGTGTGTGTGTGTGTGTGTGTGTGTGTGTCACGCCATGACACAAAGCATTCTCCTGCTTTCAACCGCATGTAGGATTTGATATTGTACTGTCGTATATAATAATAATAATGATGATGACGGGTCAACAAGCCATCGCTGACCAGCTGTCCTCTCTACTCTATCATAAACTACCTAATACGGTAAAGGATACAAACTCACTGTTGTTGAGTCCATTGTCATTCAAAATAACAAACGACCCCCCCCCCCCCCCCCCAGGCCCTAAGAGTTGTTTGGCTGTTGAGCAGGGAAGCTCTGCAGGGACACGTCCCAACAGAGTTCTTAGACAAAGACACTGTAGTTATCATCCTTCCCATCATGCGTGCCCCGACCTGCCGAACCTCCTGGGAGAGTTTCACAATCTCTTTTTCTCATGACTTCTCTAGTCCATGCAGTGTACTGCAGAGAGTATTGAGAATATCTTAATCAAACCCAATGGCTTTAATTTGATCCAAAATGGCTGCAATAAAATAGAGTGGAGGGGTGCAATGTTCGAACCCGAAGGTAAACCCCAGCCATTACATTGGAGACGTTTTCTGGGTCAGTGGGTTCACTGTTTGGATGCCATTAGGAGAATACCGGTTGTGTTACTGTAGCCTAGATTGTATTAATTCCATCCAAAATCCTCTGTAACAGCCATGCAGTGAGCTGTTCAGAAAAATACAAGCATGCAGCAGAGATTCTGGGAAGAAAGACTTCCCGTTCAAAGCCTGTGAGATTTGGAATGGCTTGCCAGATCTGGTGCATAATTAAACACATCCCCCCCCCCCCCCCCCCCCCCCCCCCCCCCCACACACACACACACATTTCCACTGCGATCACCCTCTACCCTTCTCAGCCCCCTGCCTTGCGCCAGAGGGGGGATACTCTTGCAGGCTGCTTCCCACAGAGAACACGCCTATCGGGGTGCTGCACCGCAGGCTAGACTGGACCTAGATCAGCCTCAGTCTTCACCCGGGCCCGTTGCTAAATCGGAAACAACACCCCGGCACACATTAATACACACACCAAACTCAGCATCCTGAGTTTGGTTTGCCAGTGGAAGACGGGTATTTGTCTTTGCGACTGCTTGTGTGTTGGGACAGACTTCTGAGGACCAAAGTGTCCAGGACAGGCTAACTAACTGTACCATGTTCTCTCTACCCACTGAGTCTTGTGTTTGTCGCGTGCTTTCCACCGACAATGGAGGCCTTTGTTTTGAAACCAAAGTAAGAAGGAATCGGAAGCAACCCCACCACTTTCATCACTCCTTATAGCTGCCTCATGTTTATTTCCGCTCAGACCTCACTCTTTTTATCCCCCTGACACAGCAATGGCATGAAGAGTATAGTGAGTCACAACAGACAATGTCTATTAGTCAAAAGCATTAATTGGTTCAGAATTTGAAATGACTTTTTTCAGCTAACTAACAATGTAAACAAAGTAATGTAACAATACCCTTCCTCATTAACCATCCAACTATCTGGTGGAAGAGCTTTACAAAGATTGTCTGCTAGTAGTGCAACATATGATTGTGAATGCGCTATGATGCAGGAGAACACACACATTTAACACTTAATTTCCACCCATTTAGCTTTCTCTATTACTCATTCACAAGGCATTTCAATAGTATTTATTCTTATTGAGTCGTGTTACTCATTTTCCTTTGAGCTACAAACACAAATGCAGTATGTGAATATGTATTCCATAGCCATGTATCGGTCCATGATAGCGAGGGCTTGAGTCCCTAAATTATCCTTGGCTTAGCATAATGATTTCCCTGCTTCTAAGCTGTCATTACACAGGCCAGAGATACTTAACGCATGCCTGAGTAAGCAGCAAGGCTTGAGAATTTAGAGTGAAATGAGAGCGAGCGATGGATAAGGTAGTAAGTAAGAGAGGCTGCATTTGATGGTTGACATTAAGTGTGTCGTTTTTGCCAGGATGAGGCGAAAGTCAGGTACTCAGGTACTCCACGCTCAACGCCTACTTCTCTTGCAGTTTCCCCCAGAGAGAGAGAGAGAGAGAGAGAGAGAGAGAGAGAGAGAGAGAGAGAGAGAGAGAGAGAGAGAGAGAGAGAGAGAGAGAGAGAGAGAGAGAGAGAGAGAGAGAGAGAGAGAGAGAGAGAGAGAGAGAGAGAGAGAGAGAGAGAGAGAGAGAGAGAGAGAGAGAGAGAGAGAGAGAGAGAGAGAGAGAGAGAGAGAGAGAGAATATGCTGTATGTCTATCCAAACTAATTAAATTCAACCCCACCCCCCATGCACGCTTATCTCTTGTCTCTTATGCGTCTGAAGAGTGCATTTTATAGTCGTATGTATTCATGCAGGCAGGGTGTGTTCGGCATGTATGCCTTGTGTCGGTTCCGGTGGTGGAGGCGTTTAAGGCAGTGGACTGACAGCTGCTGGGGGGCATCCCTGGGGTGTTGGTTTTTGTGGGTCTTCATGACACTGCGGCGGCTCTTGCAGGTCTTCGCCGATCTCTGGTTACTGCATCTGGCATCAGCCTGGCCCCAGGAATGTGTCCTGGGAATGCATGACTGATCTCCCGGATGGCACCGTGGTCCGTGCCGCACGCCCCATCCACACTGCACATGTGCAGAAGGTGGTGCATGGCGCGCCTTCTGTGAATTTACGTCTGCAGAATTGAATTCAGGAGGTACGGGTCATCACAGGGCAGTGATGGTCCCAAAGAGAAACGTCTGAACAATTGTTATTGTCTGGTCTGCTCGCTTACTATCTCCATGTGTGTTTTGTCTCATAGGCCTAGGCCATGGGGGGGTCTAAGAGCAAGGCGAAGGACGTGGGCCAGCGAACTCGGAGCATTGACGACAACCTCACCTCTGGGAGCGGAGTCGGCGGCCACCACCTCAGCCCCAACCAGCAGTCTGTAACGCCTAATCGGAACCCCGGGGCGGGGGATGGAACCTCCATGCGTGGCAATCCGCCATCGGCCAATAAGCCGGAGATGTCTCTGTTTGGGGGCGTGGACTCCAGTAATGCCGCCTCCCCAAACAACAGATGCACGCTAGCAGGTAGGAGTTCGACGACTTGGTGGTCGGTTGTAGCGCTGACCTCTTATGCCCACTTCACACTTCTTTTTACGGGTCGATGACCTGAGCATACGTGAAGATGTTTTTGTCTTGTTTTGGCAGCCAGACACAAGAATAAAATGAACGCACCCGGCGACATCAAAACACTGTATTATCAGTTGTTTGCGATACACCAACCACATATCAGCAGTATATTTGAATGATTTTGCAACATCTTTATCAGAAGGATGTATTGCCGGATGCATATATTTTCAATTGAGCAGACTCCCCCTTCTGTACACAAGACTTGGAAGTGCAAATGCCGTCAGCTCTGCAAAGATCCACGCCGTGTCTCATGAGTCCTGACGCCGGTCTTCCGGGGCACGTACAAGTTCCACTTTAGGCTCCCCGCCAAACATATTTTGTTTTTCGACAACATAACAATACTCTTTCTCTGCCAACAGGGGGTGTGACGACCTTTGTGGCATTATATGACTATGAATCCCGGACGGCCTCCGATCTGTCATTCAGGAAGGGCGAACGCCTCCAGATTGTCAACAACATGTAAGAAAATGATACGAAACAATAGATTTGATCAAACCTGGCAAGGGAAAGTACTGCTTCGAGTAAACCAACTGGAGCAAATGCAACCCCCCCCCCCCCGCCCCGACGATACCTTTTATTTGTGCTAACTGACACATATCCCCCCCATCCCTTCTCCTTTCCTACCCCCCCACCCATCAGCTCTCTCTCTCTCTCCTCTCCTGCACCGCCACGGCTAAAATATGGGTAAACTATACACACCCCATTATGATTTGCTACAAACCAACCAATGGGAACGCTGGGGGGGCGGGGGGGGGGCTCACTACAGTGATCCATGGGGGGCCAAGCCGATGCAGTTAATAGCGGGGTGACCTAGAAGATCTGGGCAGAGGACAATGGCTGGATTAGCCGTGCGTCTCCCATGCCCCCCGCACCCCCCAAATGAGAGACCCAGACCTGGGTGGGGCGGTCCATTACTGGGTCAAGCGCACAGTCAGACTCTATCACCAGCACCACTACTACTGACTCTGTTGATATTACTCAGCACATGCTAATGGTCTGTTAGGAGTTCCGTTCAAGATTGCCCTCTCCCCCCTCCCCCCTCCTCCCCCCCCCCCCCCCCCCCCCCCCCCCCGTCTTCGTTTGGGTTTCTGATTGATGCACCATATTGTACGATAAGCACACAGGGTCGTAGGGCACTCTGTTGCTATCCTTTACGTTGCCTTTTCCTTACCCTCCTCCCACTTTCGTTCTTTCTTTTCTCTCTCTCTCTGTCCCCCTCTTTCTGTATTTATTAAACCCTTTGTGGGGATTTTAATGTATTGGATTCAGGTTTTAAGAAGGAAAGATTTAGATTTAGAAAACATCTGAAGAATTTAAGATTTGTGTAAGTGATGAATGGTTTCCAGCCTCGTGAGGATGCTGTTTCTTTAGCAGGGATGTGTTGTGTTTAACCTCTATTGTTGTTTCCCGTGCCCTGTACAAGTGTCCTGCTGCTGTGTGGACATGCTGTCTCCTCTTATCTTTGACCCTCCTCTCTCCTTCACACTCTTCTCTTCTTTTCCTCTGCCGCCGCGCAACGCTCCTCTGTGTTTTAATAGGAGGAAGGTAAACAGCAGGTTTGTGAAACATCCTTTTGATTCCTTTGGTTTGTTTTTATGTGAATGCACGTATTGGCCCACTTAATTTTATATTCATTTTATCCATGTTTGTTTTTATCACCCATCCCCAAAATATCACCCTGGAGACACCACGCTTGCTCACCGTAACATATCTTTGGTTAGATGGACACACGCGCCATTTCATATCCCATCCACACTCCCTTTGTAGTTGGTGAGGTGTGGATCCAGTGTTTTGAAGCACCATAGGTATCATTAGTACTTTAGATTTTGCCTTGTTACATGATGAAGGTATGATCAATATTATTCACCTCTTCATCTAATATTATACATATATATAATGTAATAAGGCTATCTATAAGGCTTCAAGCTTTATACGTTATTGACATGATGCTACCAGGTCCATAGTTTCTACCACTAAATCATACCATGTTGCCGCAGTCCTTCATATAAATACACAACTGTTGGTGTGTTTTGTCACTTTAACACAAAAGGTTGTACACAAAATCGGATGGATCAAGGATTAAATCCGTCAGAGCTTTTGTCCTACTTAACATGTCTATATGTCACAATATGATAGTATGTGCTTCAATCTACTGGATCTACTCCTATGTGCTGTAGGCACACATCATGTACCATGCGTCCGTTTCCCCGTCACCCACCGGAGATGCGTGAGGTCGTAGCATTACAATAGCGTGTTTTAACATGGATCCTATGGACGCTGTAGGTACTAAATCCTGCACTCTAGCACAGCACTTGCAAAGCCGACCCTGTGATTCACCTCTGGACTCTATCAGCAGTCAGGGTCGGTGGTGTGGGCGATGCTGTTGGATAATCCTCTATAAGATACACGCGGTTCACCAGTGTTAAAAAAAATGTCTTCATCTGATCATTTTATGACCATGATTCAAAAGTCGGAAGAGGAAAAAAACATTGTTGTTGTTTTTGGTGCGGTTCTGTTGAAGACATTTTTATGAAACACGTAGCACGTAGTTTTATTATATAGCCCCCCTACCATCGTCACAAAGGGTCCTGTCCGGTGAGTCCGATTTGGATCAGTGTGTGTGTTTTCTCATTTATCCCCCCTAGAGAAGGGGACTGGTGGCTGGCTCGCTCGCTCAACACTGGAGAGAGCGGATACATCCCCAGCAATTATGTGGCTCCTTCAGACTCCATCCAGGCAGAAGAGTAAATTCCTTGTCCTTTTTCAAAAATATATCTTGCCCCTTTCTCTCTGTCTCTATTATCTATCCATTTCATCACGCAAGTGGTGCACTAATGCATTCTTTTTACTTCACCAAATTCAGTTCAAATTCAGCAAATTTATTTTTGCCTTTGTACTGTAACCATGGCTCCTTTTTAATGAGTTACACTCCTTAAGAGTAATGCACCCTGTGAACTTCCATTTCATGGTTTTCTAACCTTTTTCCAACTTCTTCGTTTCCCCTTCCTTTTATTTCTTCTTCTGCTCCGCCAGTCATATCAGACTGACCATGGAGTCCAGGTAAGCGTCTGTCCTGTTCTCCACTCATCTGAACACACTGTACTGCTCCAGTGCAGCGTGGACAGTTCCCCAGTGACTCAGATGACTCACTGGTTCGCTTCCTTTCTTCTTTCTTTCTCTTCAAACCTACATTGTTCATATTACCCCCTGGACCCATTTACCAACTTGTTCTTGTTCTCGTTCTTGTTCTTGTTCTTGTTCTCTCTCTCTCTCTCTCTCTCTCTCTCTCTCTCTCTCTCTCTCTCTCTCTCTCTCTCTCTCTCTCTCTCTCTCTCTCTCTCTCTCTCTCTCTCTCTCTCTCTCTCTCTCTCTCAGGTGGTACTTTGGTAAAATCACGCGTCGGGAGTCGGAGAGGCTGCTGCTGAGTTTGGAGAACAAGAGAGGAACGTTCCTGGTGAGAGAAAGTGAAACGACCAAAGGTGAGTAAAACATCGGTCTTCAACACAACATGAGCACGTCCTACATAATCAAACACACACTCTGAAGATCCGTTTGTAACGGCAAAATAATCAACAATTGCGTTGATGCATGTGTCATCTTAAGTACCAACGAAATTGATGCTCAAGATGGTATGCTGTTGTCTTTTCTTTTTTTGTATCTAATGGCAAGAGTTATTTTGCTATTGCTTTAAGCATATTTGTATTTATGATCACCTGATTTGATTCTTCTTCATTTGAACTTGTTTATATGGTGTCCATATAGTACGACACGACTTCTATAGTCCACTAAGTCTATGTTTGAGAAATTGGGTACATGCAGTAGAGCCCTGAGGGTTTAACTGTGACTCAACCAATGGAAGTGTCTCCACTGCCGCTGTAGCACCCGCACAATCCCAGTGGATGTCCCCAAGCTGTCTGTTGTGTTGACATCTTACGCTTGTGTGTCACGTGCACACACGCACAAAGACACACACACACACAAAGACAGACAAACACACACACACACACACACGTACTGCTCACACACACGTAGGAACATAGGAGGCCGATCAGTTTGTGTTAAATTATTTTCATCTTAGCTTTACCGGCAGAGCTCAGTGCTCTGTAATGTATGGGAGGGGGGGGGCAGAAGTAGGTCAATGTGAAGCCAGGACTGAGCACTGCTCATCCGTAGGCCTTTCAGACCTCCTTGTGACAGAGAGGAGAGGCATTCATCAACCTGTTGTAGATTGCCAGCCTGAGATTGCCCTCTGGTGGCCGAATGTTTTGTATTTCTTAAATAATTATGCATTTGACTATACAGTGCTTTTCTAGGTTTACAAAGACATAAAATACAGGAGTAAAGGACAAATAAATGTTAATGAAAGGTTAAACCATTTGAAAAGCATACAATTATTATTATAATCATTATTATTTTTAATGTATAGATTTGATTTCATCATCTTTATTAATTTATAAATAAAATACAGAAATCAATGTTTTTGTTGATGCCATCCGTTTAAAATGCGAACCCATTTGACCGCTGTTATATTCATCATACAATCGATCACGCCTTTGTCTATTGCCAGGTGCCTACTGTCTCTCTGTCCTCGACTACGACAACACCAAAGGGTTGAACGTGAAACACTACAAGATCAGGAAGTTGGACAGCGGTGGCTTCTACATCACATCACGCACGCAGTTCACCAACCTACAGCTGCTAGTCAACCACTATCGCAGTGAGTTAGCCCATTTGGGTGTCTCAAGACTGTACTCTAGCAATGAGACAATTCATCAGTTTGTTTGCCTTTAATCAATCATTGATTCTTCTTTTTACCCATTCATCAAGTACAAAATATTAAACATTTGCCTTTGAAATGCAAATATTGGTTGTGTTGCTCTGTGTCAGATTATACAATTATTATTTAAGGGTGTTTTTTTGGCTGTTCATCAGACAAAGCAAGCTAATTTAAGAAATCCCTTCGCTGCTCTGTTAAATTATTAATTCCATATCGAAATATTTGGACATTTCAAAGGCGGAATGAACGAATCATTGGATGAAATCATTGGTCTCTGCCCTAACCCTGTCTTGCTTCCCCTCGCCCAGAGCACGCCGACGGCCTGTGCCACTCTCTGTCGGACGTTTGCCCCATCCTGAAGCCCCAGACTCAGGGGCTGGCCAAGGACGCATGGGAGATCCCGCGGGATTCCCTGCGGCTGGACCTCAAACTGGGCCAGGGCTGCTTCGGAGAGGTCTGGATGGGTAAGTAAAGGCAGAAGAACAACACAACGCCTCTGTCCGTGTCGATGGTGTCTTGCGGAAAACCCCACTTAGGTTATGTTCGCATTTCATGTCTGGGATCACGCCATGACTGCATTTGTAAATGTTTCATGGTTTCATTTCCCTCAGAGCTGGTGAAGAAATGCAGTATTGGTTCACTCTGTGAAAATGTGTAGGGGTGTGTGGGGAAAGAAATAGCACTGACTCTTTGTGGCTCATATGACACATAATGACCACACACTTTTTTCAACATGTTTAGTGCCAGCAACCCAACCAACCAGCAAAAATATTAAATTAAATAAAAGGAGTAAACGCACACTGGTATTGCCTTGATGGTGTTATCAATTCATTGGTTAATTGCTGCAATTTTATCTGTACAGTTGACGGTTTATTATTTAGTTTACCATTTAGTCATTTAGCAGAGGCTTTTATTCAAAGCAGTTAAAGTGATTTGTTATTTGTGTCATTAATGAGCAGGTAGGATTTGTGTATCTTGCTCAAGGGTAACTAAAGTGCAGATGCAACCGAAAGCGTATTGCCGGCTGTTAAACACTGGCACTGGGAACAATAGAACATCTACAATTAAAGGTGAAGTGTGTAAGATGTACTGGCATCTAGCGATGAGGTTGCATATTGCAACTAACTGAATACCCCCCAATCACCTCTCCTTTTCCAACAACGTAGGAGAAGCTGCAGTGGCCTGTACTGGCCTGTAAGGTGCCAATAGGTACTTCCGAAATGATGTCATTGTCTACGACAGCATCGAGTAGCAAAGTTTCAAGAGATGAGGTTCCTTGATAGATTCATACATTTTAATTAGCCTGTACAATTATAGGTCATAGCTTACAAAATGTAACGTATCCTCTTTAGGAATGTTGTCCGTTCTGGGCTACTGTAGAAAAACATGGCGGTGCAACATGGTGGCCTCCATGGAAGAGAACCCGCTATATATAGATATAAAGGGCTCATTCTAAGGTAACGAAAACATGATTCTTATTTTTCATGGGATTATACGCTAATTTATACAAATATATGAATATTATATTCCATTTCTGCCAAGTCTGTACCGCTGGATGCCACTAAATTCTACACACTACACCTTTAAAGGTATAATATGGTATAATAAGGTATAATACAATTTCTGAAAGTGTTTTTTTTTTTAAGTTGGAAAGATATTGGATATGAAGTAGACTAAAACAACGGACACTCCTATCGTGGCGTAGGAACGTGGAACGGCACGACGCGCGTGGCCATCAAGACCCTGAAGCCGGGCACCATGTCCCCCGAGGCCTTCCTGCAGGAGGCGCAGGTGATGAAGAAGCTGCGGCACGAGAAGCTGGTGCAGCTCTACGCCGTGGTGTCAGAGGAGCCCATCTACATCGTCACCGAGTACATGGGGCAAGGTCAGAGATCACCTGTATTTAGCAACGCACTTTCCTTATCATGAAATATCTGTCATGTGGATGTTATGAAAAAGTACAGGAAGTTTTTTTAAGTGTTGCTGAATATATTAGACAAATGTACAGTTGATTTCTAAGATAATTGTTAAGTCTTACTCAATATTTTATAGGAGCTTACAGTTGGTTTCTAAGATAATTGTTGAGTCTTTCTGAATATGTTATAGAAGCTTACAGTTGGTTTCTAAGATAATTGTTAAATCTTACTGAATGTTACAGAAACTTATGGTCGGTTATTATGTCAGTTGTGAACGCGGTTTAACTGAATATCTTGCAGTAGGTTACTATGACGATTAATAACACAGTGGTATGTTATTGCCAACAGGTAGTTTACTGGACTTCTTGAAAGGTGACATGGGTAAAATGCTTCGTCTGCCCCAACTCGTTGACATGGCATCACAGGTAGGCACCAAACAAAACAAAACCAAAAAGGTTTTGATCACATGACCAATATTTTACTGATTCACAAAAAAATTTCTTCTGATGTTATTATAGAGGTGAGTCAAGCCCAAAGCACACGGAATGTTAGTTTTGCTTCATATTTATAGCACGGCCCAAAAAACAAAGCAAATCATGTTGTTTTAAATGTATCAGGGCTGTATTTTATATCAGTACGTACACGACTCAAGTCTCTTTTGGATGCCAAAATGCCGAAACATTATGTTTTCTGGCCCGACACAGCCATGTGCGTAATAAATAAAGTAATAAATCCAAAATGTATATTAAAAAAAACGGACAAAGACTGACTGTTCCTGTAGATTGCGTCTGGGATGGCGTACGTGGAGAGGATGAACTATGTGCACCGAGACCTGCGGGCGGCCAACATCCTGGTGGGAGACAACCTGGTGTGCAAGGTGGCTGACTTTGGCCTGGCACGGCTCATAGAGGACAACGAGTACACGGCCCGCCAGGGTGAGACCATGAGTTGGAGTGTTGGACCTCTGGTTCCACAATGCCCTTCAGATAAACCCTAATCTCACAAATCTGACGTTAGATTAATAATCCAAAATCCGATGGCAGACTAGCTCAAATCTTGGGCGTTTCACACTATTTCGCTCCATAATTGGGACGACCAATAATGCTGCTGGAGGCGGGGATCTGTAAGCACGTAATTGGCTTACAGTGAACATAAACATGGCCAGCACCTGTACACTTTTCCCAGTGGGAAGACAAGCTCAAACATCCTACACTACCATTCTTAGGAAAAGAGGCTGTAATGTTTTCAAATCATCACCGTGTAGCCTTCTGAACGCTTCATTCACTCGTGCAAATTAGTTTCTCTTCGGTAGAATATCGCCGTAACAAAACTAATTGATTACATCGTGTGCCCCCCCCCAGGAGCCAAGTTCCCCATCAAGTGGACCGCCCCAGAGGCGGCTCTGTACGGACGCTTCACCATCAAGTCGGACGTCTGGTCGTTCGGAGTGCTGCTTACTGAACTGGCCACCAAGGGCAGGGTTCCGTATCCTGGTAGGATGGCCTGTCCTGAAAAATGATACCGTGGGAATGCACATTTCATTTATTTTCATTCATTATTAAAGCGGGGCACTTTGTACTGGTTGTAGTAGTGAGTATTTTAAAGAAGACATTCCTGAATAGAAAGAGTGGGGACCAACAACCAAGTATGAAAGCTTTGCCATTTTGTTTACACAGAAAAGACCGGTAGATCTCTTTTTGAAAGAACAAAATGTATTGTTTGTCAAACATTGTTTGACATAAGCACTAACAACCGGTTCTAGATTGTACAGGGGCCCTACAAGGGAACTGTACTCGATTTGATGAGAAGTGGTCAAATGGCAGCCATGTTGTGGGTCACGGTGACCTCATGCCCCCTCCCTCCCCCAGGCATGGTGAACCGTGAGGTGCTGGACCAGGTGGAGCGCGGCTACAGGATGCCGTGCCCGGCCGAGTGCCCTGAGTCCATGCATGAGCTGATGCTGACGTGCTGGCGCAAGGAGCCAGAGGAGAGGCCCACCTTTGAGTACCTGCAGGGCTTCCTGGAGGACTACTTCACCTCCACCGAGCCCCAGTATCAGCCTGGGGAGAACCTCTGAGGAGTGTGTGTGTGTGTGTGTGTGTGTGTGTGTGTGTGTGTGTGTGTGTGTGTGTGTGTGTGTGTGTGTGTGTGTGTGTGTGTGTGTGTGTGTGTGTGTGTGTGTGTGTGTGTGTGTGTGTGTGTGTGTGTGTGTGTGTGTGTGTGTGTGAGAAAGAGGCGTTATGATATGTGCATGTATAGCCTGAGATAGAAAGAGAGAGAGAGACCATGCATCATCCATTTTCACAATCTGCCTCTCTCTCTTTAGGGATACCATAGTTACATTCACCTCTGACTTCCAAATGAGTTGTGTGGTGTTCACCTCACTATTGTATTATCATTTGGAAGCCTATGGTACATTAGACTGTGTTTGCTCGCGTGTCAAGCTTTAATCAAGCAGGATTTGTCAATGCAGCGAAGAATCCTTTATTATAGATTTTTTGCAGACACTCCTCTTTTTAAAAAGCGTCTTCATGGTACTTCAGACCTGGGAATTTATACCTGGTAGAGGGGTTAAAACCCTGTGCCTGACTTTGACATGCTTGGGAAGATTTCCAAACGTGTGCAGTAAAAGAGGGGTTACTGTTTCATTAAAATAGAGAATAACTTCTCGGGACTCTAAGAATATAACACTTCTGCAATTTCAGTTCGTATCTTACTAAACAATGGCTATACTTTAAACGCCCTGCTTATCTTGCATACCAGATGCACATCTCGCATAAGAGATGAGGAACCATCAATGTCCTGCTGAAAGTTTCATTTCAGGATCATGTTTGAAACTCCAAACTTGTGTCATTTATTAACTTTGTCTTCCAATTAAGAACAAAAAACTAAAGCAGCATCCGATGTTCATGAATTTAACAGAACCATTTTTTTTGTTTTGTGTGTGAAAATTGTATAGACTTTACACTTTTTGATTTAATGTGTGGGTGGGGTTTATACCTGGATCAACTGGAGTCTTTTTTCAAGGTTGGTTTAATATTTGTTTCTAGAAGCATCCATGACTTTGCACCAGTGAGGATAGTAAGTTAGTTAGTCGTACCTGCTGTGAGGTTTGAAATGAGGCAGACACGGGCCTGTGTACAACTTCTTCAACTCAACATGCAGTCACCTGGATGGATCTCCAGGACTTGGACCAGTGTAACATTCAACAGGGAGAAGTAAACCCCATCCTCTTCTAATCCTGTCTCTAACATAAAGAACTGACTACTGATCTCTGGTGCTCTTCTCAGTACAGGGGAGGGGACCAGAACATTGCTGCTCTTTTGTACACTGTTAAAAGGTTAAAGGTGTATTTTTATGACTGAGCGTTACTAACAGTGGGGTCTGACTTTGGCATGTGAGGGGAGGGGGGATTCTCATCAAATCTTATTCCACCAGGTTCTGTGGTTGTTTCAGACAGTTTATACCAAACTGATATGAGATCACTTCATAATACAAGGATCTATTGACAAGAGCTCCCAAACCGTTTATTGTGGAAACATTGCTTAATAAACCACTATTGCTAAATTCAATGACTCCAAATGATCAAATAATAACAAAGTGTTTAAGACCTTCTGACACCACGATTCCATATGAGCTTATCATTTTGGATGTGGTATTCCTTTAAAGAGTAACATTTACTCAAACATACAAGGCCATCTATCATCAAATTGAGCCAAGGGATGTCATACTTCAACATTTTGGTACTGTACTTATTGCTGTTCCCTAACCCCCCAGTTAGTGCTCTTCCATAACCCCCCTTCCTAACCCTGTGAGTGCTCTTCCCTAAACCTTACCCTCTTTCCTACCCTAGCCCTGTAGTAAGTGCTTGTTCCTAACCCTGTAGTTATCACTCTTCCCTAACCCTAACCCTCTTCCCTAACCCTGAAGTTAGTGCTCTTCCCTAACCCTGTAGTTAGTGCTCTTTCCTAATGCTAACCCTAACCCTGTAGTTAGTGCTCTTTCCTAACCCTAACTTTCCCTAACCTAGCAGTTAGTGCTCTTCAGTTTGATCTTAGTATTTGGTTACTCTTTCAATTCAGATTAAGAAGTACATTTTTAATCCCTAATCAAATTTATTTGTTACCCTGTGTATCTAGTAGGGGCAGATCCTTCTTGGTTCTTGTGGTGTGGATGGTCATGTATCATTGCAATGCTCTTATTTATCCTGTGGGGGAAAGCCTGAAAAGCATTTTCCAACTTGCATAAGTGATGATTGGCCTTTCAGAAAAAAATGCATTGTACATATATTGCTGATACATTGTACATATCACCATTTTTTTTATTTATTCCTTCAAAAATACCTTCATTTGTGTTTTTTCTTTCTTGGTATAATATTGTAGCCCTGGATTCCATCCCATGGTACTTGATCTGACCAAATGCAACATATTACCAACACTTTCTTTGAACAAAGTGTTGTTTTCAGATGCATTCAGGTGCCCCTTGGCCTAGTGTGTTCATGTATAGCTGGTGTATCATTCATCCCTTTTGTTTACATATTTTCAAAACATGTATTCCCAAGGTAATTTGACTGATATTTATAAGCATATTAATAGCTTGTATAATCTTACTTACAATCTGGCATCCCATCATATGTGTCTTTGAGTTCAGAAAACAAACAATAACACTATTGTACTAGCATGATGCGCATGTGTTTTATCATATGGTGCAACAAAATTCACCAACCACTGGGATTCAGGCTTTTATTCCTCCTGTAGGACTGACGACCCGTGTAGGTAAGAGGTAGGGCTGTAAGAACGTTGTCCCGTGGACTTGGATTATGCCATCATTCATTCATTGGCTTGTCTGTTGTCCCCAGACAATCTACCATTCTCTTATCTATAAAAAAAATTCTGGGCCTTATCAATGAGCACGTCCCAGTCTGAAGGAAGAGAAAAAAATATATATATTTTCTAATTATGTGTTTATGCAACCTTGATTTCAAGTCAATGGAAACAGTTCCTGAAATAGTATTATCTATGCAGTTATTTTTACAATCTGTAATATATTATACATCCCCTTTTCTACTGCATTCAATGGGAATTTAAAGATTTTTCTGTAAACTGTGTTTGTTTAAATCTTACAGACTTATTGTTCAAAATATTAAGGACAATGTTTGAATAAATTGGTTTAATGACAAATGTGTTGGTGAGGTTATTCGTTTTATCAGTAATCCTTCACTCATTCTTTTATTTTCATGACACAGCCTTATCATTTTAAACCCAGTTATAATCGATGCAAGTTGGCAACTTCCAAAAAGTCTGCGAAAGAGTAGCCTATTTATTTTAGATGAAAAACACTCCTGGAAGTTGCACATCTCTTGCTTTTTTGCGAGATGTGCGTCTGGTATGCAAGATAAGCAGGGCGTTTAAAGTATAGCCATTGTTTAGTAAGATACGAACTGAAATTGCAGAAGTGTTATATTCTTAGAGTCCCGAGAAGTTATTCTCTATTTTAATGAAACAGTAAACCCCCCCCCCCCCCCCCCCCCCGTCCCGTCCCGTCACATCCCTTGTGGCTTACCTGCACGTCACGTGTCATGTGTTTGTTTAGCGTTACTAGAAGGTCCCGGAAGAGCAGTTTGTGTTTGAGTGACCTGCTCACAGGTGAGCTGATAGCGTTCGTACAGAGCTATACCGAATATAGATACATTACATGATTAGACGTTTTGATTTGATTCTTGTGCTAATAATAGGCCTGACTCAATCTGGCAGCGCAATCGGACGCACCTTTTTTAGCGTAATCGATAGCCTATTGGAAACCATAAGAAAACCGAATGAAAATAGTCTACTTCGCATTGAACAACTTTACTTTGGCTACTTTTATATCGTTTATTTGGTGTTTGTTAGATGGCTTATTTTAGTTGTCTTTATCTATAAGGCATTTCCTTAACAATAACGAGCGCTCCCAGTGTAAATTATGAAGTATATGGTTTAGCCTACATCAATATTCTCATTTAACTACCGCTGTTACGTTTGTCATATCGTTGGTATGGGCTACATTAGTGAAAGGGCAGTAGGCCTAGCTGGTTCAGTACCGTACGGCAAACACAGATACAAATGAAATCACTTCCATTTAACCACACCGTTTCTTTGTCCGCAACTTTTGATCCGAGCACGCCCATTCCGTTTTTTTTTCTGCCCTGCAGCGTGGATTGTGTTGTGAACGCACTTGTCTTGTTAGAGACTTGCAAGAGCAAATTAGCATGCACGATGTGCTAATATAAGGTAAGCAACTAACTTCTGTAATCAGGTTCCATTTTAAATGCTGCCTGTGTAGCCCCCTCAACATGACCGGGCTATTCAGAAATGTAAGTCATGTTCACACTTGTGTTTCTGTGTAATAATGGCTTGTGTCTGCCAGTGGCGTATCTAGGAATTCATTTAAGTGGGAGATGACAACGCTTCAGAAACATAAATTACCTTACATAAGTAACCAAGTTATATCTAGAAATTAAAGCTTTTTATTTCCCATTGATCTTATTGATGACCCAATTTAGACATGGCAAACACATCTTCCTCATCGCCTCTTCTTTCGTGTCTCCACTCCTAAGCGATTACAATAAATTTGCATTACAGTCACATTGCCAAGAAATCACCACATATAGGCCTACAGAGTGAACTTCTTAACACAGCAAAGCAACCACCATCTCAAAATCTACGGAAAGGGATAACCACATCTGAGCAATTGGAAAGGAGATTGACAGCCTTCATATATTGCGTTTTACGTTGCATAAAGGTGACAATCGTGAGTTGCAACATGCTTTTAAAAATTGTGTTACATCTTGTCCATGAAAGCCAGTCTATGGCAGTTATTTATTTTTAGAAGTACACAGGAAATGGAAGGATTCATTTAGTATAGGTATGTTTAAAAGGTAATCTTGTTCCTGTTGACTATATTAAGGTTTGTAACGTCAGTTTTCAAGGCCTAATTTAAACTATAGGCGTAACATTTGATATTTCATAAATATTTGGCATTATTGTATTTCTATATTTCACGGGGGGGGGGGGGGGGGGGGGGGGGGGGGGGTATCCCCCTTGACTATGCCTGTGCTTCTTTTAAAAAGCTATACATAACAATACTGTATGTACTGTATATATGAAATGCTAACTGTATGTAAAGTGTGTTCAAATTCTGTATTTTGCAGCTTTGCAATTATTCTAGGTATTCTATGTCTACTGTTGGCTATACACCACTTCAAGTGTTTGAATTTACCTGTTATTCCTTTTTCAACCCTGTCTCCACAACATGTTTTCACATGTTTGGTCTTCTGCAGCTTATATTCTCTTGACACACACACACACACACACACACACACACACACACACACACACACACACACACACACACACACACACACACACACACACACTGCTAATCTCCCCTTTGCTTTGTGGCAGTGCTAGTTACAAGGTTGTGTGTGTGAGGTGTTTAGGGCTGAGGATGTTGAACCACCGTCAATTGGTGGTCTGTAGAAATGGTGTCACCAGGAAGGGGAGGGCCGAGTGTTGAGTTCAAGGAAACGCTGTGGAAACCACAGAAAAATCGTGGGCACAGTGTAATGTTTTGTAGTTTGTGCTTTCATTTAGTGTTCTTCTTCTTTTAGAATGTGTCAAAATGATGTATTGCAGTGGAACATGTTTGTAATGCTTAGTTCTCGTGGAGCCTGACAATTATTATTTTTCCTTTCTTCCTGCAACTGCATCTCTTTCGTCTAGTTGAGTATGTACCCTGAGGCGTCATCATTAAAGCAATCTCGATTTCATTCAAATTGCCACGCCCACTTCCGAATAGACACAGCATATTTCTGTCACACAGAATGTATTTATTTTTTAAATAAGGGTATTACAGGGGTACTAACTGAACATGTATACATCTGTTACCTGGTGTGTACTAGTGGACAATACTTGATCATTACACAGGATAATAATAATATAGGTTAGGTAATTATTGTTGATTAGTGTTGATTCACCCTGTGTTGATGGCCCCACATTGTTAGTTATCTTTTGTTCTAGCAATGAGTAGTTTTCCTGAGCCAGGTCTCTGGGATCCTTGATAGGCAGGAGTGTTTAAATATCGTACCACATACTTCCTCTTTCGGTACTGTAGAAGAAACAATAAAAAAATTGTGATTATATATATTTTTTTCATACAATGCAAGCTGCCATACTGAAGAGAGAGAGAGAGAGAGAGAGAGAGAGAGAGAGAGAGAGAGAGAGAGAGAGAGAGAGAGAGAGAGAGAGAGAGAGAGAGAGAGAGAGAGAGAGAGAGAGAGAGAGAGAGAGAGAGAGAGAGAGAGAGAGAGAGAGAGAGAGAGAGAGAGAGAGAGAGAGAGAGAGAGAGAGAGAGAGAGAGAGAGAGAGAGAGAGAGAGAGAGATTTTTCTTTACAAGGGTTTAGTTTTCATGCGTATATTTGATGTTGTAACACATTCCAGACCATGTTTATTGCCTGGCCAAACTAATGACTCGCTGACTGCTGAGTCCTGGTGTTAGAATGAGTCATCATCCTGTGTGTGTGTGTGTGTTTGTGAGAGCTACTCATAAAGATGCACAGAAACCACCTGGGGGGGTAGGAACATATGAATCAGAAGACAAGCTAGGCTAGTACAATTGAGGCTAGTATTACAATACTGAAGGGCTGGAAATGGTGATGTCTAGAGAGGCCAGCACATAACACTAGTCCCCTTTAGATGATCTCACTTCCTCTTGTTTGTGACTCTCTGTCTCTGTCACTGTCACTGTCTCAACCACACTCCCGAAGAACCCTCCCCCCTTTTCCTGCCAGATAACATTTCCAAAAATGTTTTGTTTCTCTTTACATTTCTACAGCTGACCATCAAAGCAACTAACAAACAAAAGGAAGACGCCTTGGGTTCTCCATGGAGAACCAGGAGCCCACCGACCCCTCGCATGCTCTGTTTGACCTCTTCGTCCAAGCCAAAACCTGCAAGGATGTGCAGCAACACTTTGCGGCGCTGTGCGAGCAGCTACAAGTGGATCCCAAGGACTTCAGGGTATTTTACTCCAAGCTGAAAGAAAGGCTGAACTACTGGAAGGCTAAAGCCCTGTGGGTGAAGATTGATAAGAGGGCATCGCACAAGGACTACCAGCAGAGGAAGGCCTGTGCCAAAAACAAGGTAATGGTTAACCAATGACTTAGGCAACCACTTTGGATTTCAACACTCTATATAGAGATGCATAGCTGTTGATGATTTTACTAAATTTGACTTTAGAGCAGCAATGGACATTTTCACTCTCACTCTATTTCACATTTGATTGTATATAACGTTTGGCCACCAGTATCTGCATATCTACCAGAACAGGTTGTCTTGCAACTGGTGGGTTGCAGGTTGAATTCCCGGCTACTCACAAAAAGAGCATTAATGTGTACTGGAGTAAAAACGCAGATGATCTGAAAGTGTGTGTGTGTGCGTGGAAAAAATGTGAGGCGTTGACTCTAAAGTGCTTTCAAATGGCGCTCACACTTGAAGTGTGAACACACCAGACTGAAACGATCACACTGAGACTATGAACACAGTAATACAACAAGTAGTAGTATGAGTTCTACCGTTAGGAGTTATGTTCTCGTTCTTCTTGTTCAGTGTCTGGTGCTGGGGGCCGGACCATGTGGGCTGAGGGCAGCTGTGGAGCTGGCCCTGCTGGGGGCCCAGGTACTGGTGGTGGAGAAGAGGGCGTCCTTCTCCAGGAACAACGTGCTGCACCTGTGGCCCTACACTATCTATGACCTCCGAGGGCTCGGAGCCAAGAAGCTCTACGGGCGTTTCTGCACCGGGACGCTGGACCACATCAGTGAGGAAACACTGGGAGTGTGTGTGTGTATTTGACAGCTGGCTCACCTCGTTCAGCGTGCTATCTGTTATGGCACTGACACATGGTAATGTGACATGGTCCATGTTCCCATGTCACATTACCATGTGACCGTCTTCTCTAGATGACAGCCAAATGTGGTCTACCACAAAGACACAAACCAATTACGCATAACTTTGTGCCATGAGTCATTTGTAATTTGTAAAGTCATTTGTAAGCCTATTGTCAAATAATTAGTTACTGGGACTTTTGAAGCTGCAGCCAGGAGCTACAGTTTTTCAAGCGTCGTGATATATTATCAATATTGTTGTTAATGCTATAATCGTATTTGTTATAATGTATTCGATAATGTATTATTTGAATTATAATAATAATTATAATAATCATCATAATAATGTATATGATAATTTATTATTATAGTTATAATGATAATGTATATCATAATAATGTATATGATCTTATATTTATAATTATTATAATAAGATGTAATATCATGTCTCTGTGCAGGTATTCGCCAGCTGCAGCTTATCCTGCTGAAGGTGGCTCTTGTCCTTGGGGTGGAGGTGCTCACTGCGGTGGAGTTCCAGGGTTTGGAGGAGCCCTCCGGAGACAAAGGTGCCACAATGTTACCTGTTACCCTCCTTACATGAGACTGGCTTATCGTTGCTATCGAGAAACCGTTGAGGTATAAAGCAGTAAAGTCATTCTTGCGCCATATAGACCTTGCACGTGACTGCCCATATATGCTCATGGACTGCTGATGCTCATGGCACTTCTTCTCTCGCAACTAGATAGTGGGCCTCAAACAAACATAGTCATTGTTGGCTTGCTGTTAGACAAATTCAGGATTTGACATGAAAAAGGGTACAGAAACATGAAAAACTGCTGCATTTAAACCATAATTACACAAAGTATTTGATTTGTAAAACCTATGATACTAACTGTTTTGTAACTGAATTTCTTTCTGTTTAAATGGCGCTTTGTCATGTCAGGTTGGACGGCCAAACTGCATCCTAAACCTACGCAGGCATTTAAATTTGATGTCTTTATTTCTGCTGGGGGGGGGAGCTTTCTCCCTGATGGTGTGTGAGACACACACACACACACACACACACACACACACACACACACACACACACACACACACACACACACACACACACACACACACACACACACACACACACACACACACACACACACACACATATAAATGTAGAGACTTGAAAAAAACGATCACTTATTCCAATTAAGATACAATGGTGTAATAAAACATTGCACTTATGTATTACACTCACATACAGAACGCTAACTTCCTTCTGGGATCCTTTTCAGAGCTATGTGGGACATACGTTAATTCACTTCCATTATGGTCTCTCTGCAGGCTTCAAGCACAAGGAGCTCAGGGGGAAGCTAGCCATCGGCATCACAGCCAACTTCACCAACAGACGCACAGCGGCCGAGGCCCAGGTGGCTGAGATCAGTGGAGTGGCCCGCATCTACAACCAGAAGTTCTTCCATGATCTGCTCACTCAAACAGGTGTGTGTGTGTGTGTGTGTGTGTGTGTGTGTGTGTGTGTGTGTGTGTGTGTGTGTGTGTGTGTGTGTGTGTGTGTGTGTGTGTGTGTGTGTGTGTGTGTGTGTGTGTGTGTGTGTGTGTGTGTGTGTGTGAGAGAGAGAGAGACATCCACAATATTGTTGCAGAACTGACACAATATTCACCATCAACAAGTAAATAATAATAATATAAATAACATCTCGGTCTCTCTCTCAGTCTCTGTATATATATAGATAGATATGTAAATGAATAAATGAAAATGAAAGCTGCACACATTCACAGCCTATATGGCCCTGTGTGTGCTGTGACATAAGATAAGTGTCCCTGGGCATTTTGAAGTGAACACCAGTCATGGTTTGACTCCATGACGGTTATGGGTGATTTGTGTCCCCTGTGGGCAAAGTGGTGCCGAGCGCTTAGCTAATCACATAATGAAATTTACCCTGTGATGTCATTTGTTGAGCTATCTACACCAAACTTGGCAAACCTCTCAAGGGGGATGTCAGCTATGTAAAGTTTTGAGGCCCTGGACCCTTAATCCTAAACCCACTGGTGCTTAAAATCTATTCACTGTGGCACTTGGCACACTTCGGGGGTGGTGTCTATGTGCCTGCATAGTTTCAAGGCCCTGGGTCATTCTCAATTGGATTTGTGACAGATTTATTCCTTATTTTGTTGTTTTATTCCTATTGCATAGTTTAGTCAACCAATTATAATTTATTTGTAAACCATGAATAATCAGACACATCCATAGAGCATGTGTACCAAATTTGGTGTCATTTGGACAGGTGGTTATTTAGAAGATTTCGGAAGTTTTCCCAAAATGTTCACTGTACCAAAAAAAGTAGATCCAGACGGACCTTATGGGTTGAGAGGCAAAAGTATTCAGCATGTCAAATAAGGCATATATACCAGTTTCAGAAATGTTTGTCCGTCGGGGTGGAGGGGCTTGCGTTTAACTTTGTCCGCCAATTAAAGCGCACCCTATGGCCGAAGTGGTACCGGGAGTACCACACCCTGCTTAAATACTTCCTGCTTACCAGGAGTATATATATTGTCGACAAATTTGAAAACTACTGAGCAATCAGGGGAAGAGCCACAGGCGTCACTGATGAAAAATAATAATAATACGGAGTCCCTAGAAATAAAATAGGTTTCACTGTGAATACCTAATAAAGCAGTTAGTATGCCATACCCACATCATGTCACATCCTCCATAAGTAAACACAAGCAAAGTTGCTTTACCTGAATATTTGTTTGGCTTTTTTGCTGGCTGGGTGAATCTGTTCTTGTACTATAATCCGTTTCCTGCTTCCTGTTTAATGTATTTTTGTTAATCTGTTTACACTTTATTAAAGTTATAGCTAATCAAGATTAAACCGTTTTTTTCCTTTGCCTCTGAGAGTGTCTTATACTCTTACTTTCTCTCCTCCCTATCTCCTCTCCCCCTGCCTCTCTCTAAAGGTATTGATTTAGAGAACATTGTTTACTATAAGGACGACACCCACTATTTTGTGATGACTGCCAAGAAGAAGAGTCTATTGAAGATGGGGGTCATTAAACAGGTAATACACACATACACTAATAAAACAAATACAATGAACAAACTTGATTGATGAAGGATCCAACGCTGGGCTCCTACATCAACTCTCTCTCTACTCTCTGGCCTCCAGCTTGGAGCTTAGAAACTGTTGCTCTAAATTATATATTTAATCGATATCATTATTTATATAATTATTACTTTTATATATATATTATATATTGATGCATGTTATAATGAGCAGGTGGGGAGCATCCTACAGGTAAGCTGCGGACATCGGGCATCGAACCCGGTAACATTCGGTTGTGAAACACGCAAACCCTTAAACCGTATCCACCCCTAGTTTCGGGCCCTCTCAGTGGCCTCTTTATTGGCCAAAAAAGGGTTTTACAGGTTCATGTCAATGTTATCATCCCTCACCCCACATCACCGTAACCCCACCCAGGACTACAGCGACGCTGAGCAGCTACTGGCCCAGGAGAATGTCGACCAGGACGCCCTGTGGCGCTACGCCTACGAGGCAGCCAACTTCTCCACGGACTGCCAATTACCCGACCTGGAGTTCGCCACGAACCAAGTGGGGCGTCCCGACGTAGCCATGTTCGACTTCACCTGCATGCATCGCGCCGAGCACGCTTCGCTGGTGCGAGAGCGTCGCGGCAAGAAGCTGCTCATGGGCCTGGTGGGAGACAGCCTGGTGGAGGTAGGCCCCAGCAGCGCGTCCATTCGTTCACCTGTCACAACATACACCGTACACTCGCTTCATTGTACAACATGCAATTACTTTATTAATTCTACAACACATTCTGTCATGTAGACGCTGACTTTAAGGCTACAGGGATCGGGGTTAATTGCAATGCACCAGCGTAGAAAATCTCATGAAGGACGGATCCCTCTTTCTGCCTTCCTTCTCAAGGTTTCTCCCTGATAATAAGGGGGAATTTTCCTTACCTTTAGAGATGGTGGCCTATAAAGCCTGTAACTGGGATTAAGGCCTGTATGGATAACATTTACTTGATTTGACTTAATCCTCTATTGATAATGTACAATCAAAAAAGTTGTATTTAATAATCGCTGTATAAATAAAGTGAATTAATATGATGTATATATTATAGTCCATTATTTGCTTTGGCTGTCCTTATTTTTTCTGTCTGATTATCTAGGAAGCTTTGTTGTTAAAAACATGTACTGCATTTTCATTGTCTCTTTTTATGTGTTTTCTTTTTTGTTGCAGCCATTCTGGCCCCTGGGAACAGGTATTGCCCGGGGTTTCTTTGCTGCCTTTGACACAGCATGGATGGTGAGAAGCTGGGGCCTGGGAGTCCCCTACCTCAAAGTGCTGGCTGAGCGGTAGGATACAGCACTCAAATCATGACCACCACTAAACTACAAACAATAATAATACATGCTTATACATAATGTGACGATGTTGCTTCTCACTCACTCACTCACTCACTCACTCACTCACTCACTCACTCACTCACTCACTCACTCACTCACTCACTCACTCTCTCTAACTTTTTCTCTCTCTTCCCATCTGGGATTAATGAAGTAATTGGCCTTGAGCACATTCAATCCATTTGAGCCTGGAATCCAAAAGTAAACAATTTAGGATCCTAAAAATGTCTTCAATTATTAAAGGTACAATGTGTAAGATTAGTAGTTCACAATATAAAAAAATGAACTACAGTTATCAAGTATTGTAAGAATTATCAGAATGTGTAGATATGACAGTTTTGACGTTATGTGAAAGACATTTATGCATTGTATTGCAGAGATATTTACTTAAGTTAGCAGGTAGCGCAGCACTTACCGTCTCGTAATACCACTTTGTACCTCAAGAGGTCCCTGTCAATGCAGCGTCCAGTGTGCCCTCAGTCCAACATGAGAGGATGAGAGTAGTGCTGCCCAGAGGGCGTATTGTAGCCTCTTTTCTATTGCGGAAAATAAAAATAAATTATAGAAATAGAAGCAAAACAAGAGTTAACATTGCCATTGCTTTCCACCGCTGGAAACTGCTCTTGGCGAGTAAAGGAATAGTTTGATGTTGAACAAGAAGTTTCTTCTAGACTTGAAAGTAAACAGCTGTGAATGCTGTGAATGCTAACGTTGGCTATGCAGAGATAGCTTATTGTATAACGTCACTGACAGTGTTTGTATGTTTGCTAAGTTAGCTGTTTGTTGATATACGGTACAGACCAGTTAGAATACAATAGGGGTGGACACTGGACACCATAACTTTCTGTTGATATGCTTCCCCCTATTCGTTTGACTAATTCGGCCAAATCGTACACGTTGCACCTTTTAAGCTACTCCACCTTAAACTATAGTGCAGAGTGCTCTACAGCTTTCCTCATTACTGTTCCGTTTCATTTTATTATCCAGCTCTCTCTTATTATACCTCTTCCCCCTTCATGGTTTACACACATACACACACACACTGACCCACACAGAGAGAGTGTCTACCAGCTCCTGTCCCAGACCACCCCAGAGAACACCAGCAAGAACTACACGTCCTACAGCATTGACCCCTCCACGCGGTACCAGCACGTCAACCTGTCCGCCATACAGGTGCACCAGGTCAGACTGCCCCCCCCCCCCCCCCCCCCCAACAGAGTCCTACAGACAGGATTTTACATTCCATCAACGTTTCTCGTATGGAAAATTCATATAAGGAAGTAATATTATGTAAAGTGCTTCGAGTGCTGGAAAGCACTTTGGGTGTCTGGACATTATTATTGTTATTTTGAAAATGTCACAAGAGCCACAGTTGTGCTATTGAAGTGACACAATTGCTGCGTTGCGACACTTCCACCACAAATTGAGTTGTTGACCGATTTCACGATTGCATGTCACAATGCATTGAACAAAGCAATGTCTTTATGTCTGAGGATGGCCACCTGTCTATAGTTCGATGTGTGTCTGTTATTTTTAGGTACAGCATCTGTACGACGTTAACAACATGCCCCTTCCTCCGAGTAAGAAGAACACGGGTGCTCACTTACGACAAGGTCAGCGCTCAGTTGTTTATATGTATTTCCTTGTTTTTTTAATGCACAGCTTTCACTGCTGTTTTAATATTCATCAACTTCATATAAATGTCCTCCCTGTCTGATCCCAGATTCGACCGGTAGTGTGGATGATCTGTTAAGGTGGTGTCAGAAGAACACGGCGGGTTATGCCAGAGTAGAAGTCATGGACTTCACCCAGTCGTGGAGGTCCGGTCTGGCCCTATGCGCCTTGATCCACCACTTCAGACCCAAGCTCATGTGAGTCCAGTTAGCACGTAGCTCTTAGCTAATCTTCTTGTAAAAACAACACAGCTACCATAAGAACATTTATATTAACTTTTTAAAAGGGTTAATGTGCATTTATTTGTGTATCTGTTTCATCATTTGTTAGTTTGTTAGTTTGTATTGAGGACTTTTCCATTATCTGATGTTATTTTCAAAGGAACATGAAAATTTGGTTAATTTTGATATAACACTCTGGAACCCTGGATGTAAATGGGGAAATAATTCTTCCATTGTGATCCTCATTTGGTCTCAGTGACATGTCGTCTTTAAATGAGTCCAATGCGGTCCACAACAACCAACTGGCCATGGATCTTCTAGAGCAGGAGCTGAGCATCTCCCCGGTTATGGCCGCCAGTGACGTGGCCAGCAGTGGCCAGATTGACAAGTTGTCCATGGTCCTATATCTCACCCAAATCCACGACGGCTTCACCAGGAATAACAAAGGTATGCCTACAGGAATGTAACTGTTGCCCTACAAACAGGATCTCAGCTGTGGTAACAATTTAATCAACTATCATCATTATTTATTTATTATTTTTTTAACGATCATTTGTGTACCCTATATTATTGGTAATGATTATTTTCAACATTTTGTACAGGTTTGTTGAGGTTGAACTGCCATATTGCTGTGTATATTCTATATTTACGTTTGTCTGTAATGATGGGTGCTTTTTGTAACCCTATTCAATCTTACATAAGTAATTTATCTCAACAGTGCACAACATTAGCAAACATTTCTAAAAGGGTCAGGCCCAGTTTTCCTACGACATAAGCATGTTGGGTGATGAGAAGCATTTAAATTCGCACCGTCTCTTTAAGAGCAAGTTACCCATAATTCACTGGGGTTTTTGAGTGGCTCCTTCTCTGGCTCAGAGCCAGCTTCTATAGGGTTGCACTGCTCCCGTGCACTAACAAACTGCAGCGGCGAGAACAAGGCTTCTCAGGGATCAGGGAGGGACCACAGCCTCTCTCAACGGGAGCTAATAGTATTCCTGCCTTTGAAGGAGGATTTTTCTACTGGCGTTGTGTTGATTTATTCAGGAGGTATTTTGATGAGTCCCTTTGGGTGTGTGCATGTGTTTGCGTAGTATGATGTGTAGGGGTCCTAGTGAAAGTGGGGGGCCAGCATTGCGAGCCCCTGTGTAAGCTGTAGTGGGTGTGACATATCGGCTCTTGTCTGTAATGCTGTGCAGTCGTACGCGCTCACAGATGTGCAGCAGGGAGCTGTCTCCTGCAACCTGAGCTGAGTGGAGAGGGCTTGGGAGTAGCTCTGTGTGTGTGTGTGTGTGTGGGGGGGAGGGGGGGGGGTGCAGGGCTCTATATTGGTCCTGACCGGTTTATCTGAATCCAGCTGCCGTAATAACAGTAAAGGTAAGTATGGCTGTCTATCGAGATCGCCAGCGACGGGGGTGTAAACGATTATAATTCTTGCTTGATGGAGAAATGCTGGGTGATGAAATGGAGAAGGTTTATTTTGCAGATAGTAGACAGATTGATTTTGTGTGCAGCTCCGCAGGGAGACTGACGTAGCAGTCTGCGGTGTGTGAGTAGGGCTCATGTCTGTGCATATGCATGTGTTTATTTTGGATGTGTGTGTGTGTGTGAATTTCTCTCCTTTTGTGGTCAACCAGAGCCTGCAGACCTCCTGGACCTGCCCAAGCCCCTGACTCTGTTGCAAGCGCAGTCTGCCGTCTACTTCCTGAGCAAGCTGAAGCACAACTCGCTGCAGAGACGCAAGGTGAGCCCACTGTTTACACAGCCCACGGAAACCCCTCTATCAAGAAATCTTGTCAATACGCTAACCATAGGTGGGATTAACGTCTCACTCCTCGTGTTCATATCAAGACCCTCGTGTGTAGTGAGGTTGGCTCATCTCTACTGTAGAAGCTGGATCTAGTCATCACACTATTATATTTGCCATCAGAGTGTTTGTTCTGGTGTTTTCAACAGGAGAAGCTGGCATCACAGAGACCGAGGAAGACCAATATGGGCGATGAGACCTGCGTAAGTCTTCGGAAGGTTGGCATGACGAACAAACGGAGAGTGGTGCTTCTCCATTCATATCTTAAAGACCTGAAATTACCATGATCTTACTTTCACGGTGTGACAAAGAGTAGCAGGAATCTTTATCAGGGTATGATTGTACCGTGGGAAAATGTGACAAAATGTGCTAGCCAATTGCTCACATGCTTTGTAAGAGAGGAGGCAGAAACATAATAATATTTTATAATATTAGCTGAAATATAAGAATATAATATAAGCTGAAATATAAGAACACATTATAATTTTAGAAGAATCATATGAACCCATAATATTAGCTGAAACATATGAACACCCTAACCCCAGCTGAAATATAAGAACACATTATAATATTATCTGAACATATGAACACATTTATAATATTAGCTGAAACATAATAAGTCATTATAATGTTAGCTGTGTCGTCACCACCAAATTGTATGTAGATTTGGATCTTGCCTAACTCGCAAACAATTTCACAATTTAACAAAGATAAGTATGTTCAGATTCAGATGTCTTTATCGTCCGTCAGGATTGACAGAAAATTATCTTTGGAGGTGGCTCGGCAAAAAAAACATTAAGTTACGTAAAAACAACATACAATTTAAACAAAAGAAAATTGAAAATGTTTCTGACTTTCAACGTATCTTTGCTTATCTCAGCCCGTAGCACCCCCTGTGGCACCGGAGGGGAACCAGGGCTCCGGTGTGAAGGCAGACCCCGAGCCAGACGTACCCCCGGGCGGGGGCAGCAGTAGTGAGGAGTGCTACAGCTGTGGCCAGCGGCTGTACATCCTGGAGCGCATCAGCACCATGGGGAAGTTCTTCCACCGTGGCTGCTTCACCTGTCACAAGTGTGGGCTCACGCTGCGGCTGGGTGGCTACACCTTCAACCAGACCACAGGTGGGTGGGGCACCATTTGATTCCTAACATATTGTGAGGTTTGGGGTGTTTGTATGTGTTTGTATGTGTATGTATGTGTTTACCGTATTTTCCACACTATAAGGCGCACTTAAAAGCCTTTAATTTTCTCAAAAAACGACAGTGCGCCTTATAATCCGGAGCGCCTTATCTATGGATCAAGGCGCTCTGTCAAAATGTTTCAGTATGAAAAAACAATAAAAACAATTTAATAATAATAAAATGTTTCAGTACGACTAGTAAACTACAAAGCCGCACCGCTTGCAGCATTACGGCTACTGTAGTCAGTAAACACCTGTACTGTGCTTACTCAGTCCCACACCACTTGTGTGTGTGTGTATAAAGACCCCAAAATGGCATCTTTCAAGAGACACGCTTACGACGCAGAGTTCAAGCTCAAGGCTGTCGGTCACACAGTAGAATATGGGAATAGAGCAGCAGCGAGAGAATTCAACATTAATGAATCAATGGTACGGAAGTGGAGGAAGCAAGAAGATGACCTGCGCCAAGTAAAAAAGACTATTCAGAGTTTCCGAGGGAACAAAGCGAGATGGCCACAGTTAGAGGACAAACTCGAACAGTGGGTTGTTGAACAGAGAGCAGCAAGTAGAAGCATCTCTACAGTCACTATTCGAATGATGGCAACAGCGCTAGCACGGGACATGAACATCGATGAATTTCGAGGCGGTCCTTCTTGGTGCTTTCGTTTTATGAAAAGACGTAATCTCTCCATCCGCACACGAACTCCCATCTAGTGGATGCATAACGCAAACCCAGTCAAACGTTTGACTGCAGTATCTTCTATTCTATGCGCCTTATAATCCGGTGCGCCCTATATATGAAAACAGTTCTAAAATAGGCCATTCATTGAAGGTGCGCCTTATAATCTGGTGCACCTTATAGTGCGGAAAATACGGTACACTCGACACAGAGATTCTGAAGTTGTGAATTTTCATACATTGGAAGCGGTTAAAAGGATTGCCTGCGAGGCGTTGCAAACTGTTGAAGCAGCCTTGGGTGGGAGTTGTGCAATACTAAGTTCTGCATGGGATTCGTTTGTCATATTCGTTTTTCACTAGTTTTGCATTTACCTAAAATAATACATAATTGTTCCTCATGCATAAGCCAAAAAAGAGGATCTATCTACATTTCTGTTTTCAACAGCTGCAGCACCTGTGGTATAAAAGTGCTCAATTGAAGTCTATTTCTGGTATAAATACACACCACCATGTCATTTATGTATCTGCATGAATTAATTGTGACAAGAAGAATGGCTTCACCGTTTGGATGAATAATGGAAAATATCCATTAAAAAGGGCTTAGTTTCTCTGTGTCACCTCACTCCACTTCCTCTCCTGTTTGCGCCCGCAGGGAAGTTCTACTGTGAGCTGCACTCTGAACACCTGGGCCTGGAGAACGGAGCTGAGGACTCCTCTGATGAGGTGGGCCCCCGGTGCAAATTATCGCCACCTCTACAGACTAACGTGACTTAACGTCGGCCAACAGTCTGAATTAAATGCGAGTGCCTGCTGCGGGATGTGATAATGCTCATCAGCAACAGCCCTGTGGAGTCTGCGCTGGAAACATAAAATAAATATGAGGAAAGCTAGTGAGAGGAGCCAATTAATTCACAGAGAGCGATTTTGTATCGGTGTGGGAATTGTGGGCGCAAATGCCATACTAACGGTGCATGAAAGAGAAGCGAATGCAGCACATTTATTGTATTTTCCTCATTGCTTTCTATGTTTATTCCCCCTCATTTTGCTTTGGTCCAGGTGTGTCCAGGAGGAGACAGTCAAACGGATGAAGAGAACAGCGATTCTAGTGAGGAGGACATGCCCTCTCCCTCAGGCAAGCGTCACCAGCACACGCTAGACTCTGGACACAAACGGCCACATCCAGTTCAGGGAGACCCTGATCAACACCAGACTAGCCCTGGACCTAAAGGAAACCCCCAGTCCCCCACACAACCCCCCCGGGACCCTCAGGCTACAGGGATGGTAGCACCCATTGAAGAGGAGGAGGAGGAGGAGGAGGAGAGGGGAGATGCTGCCACCACACCCACCATGTCCCCTCCTACCCCAAAGCCCCGCATCACCAAGCAGAACCCTCCCAGCCCGAAGCCCTCGCCTCCCGTCCCCAAGCCGCGATCCATCCACCTGGTGACCCCAATAGCCATCGACACGGACCCTCGTGAGTCCCCTGAACACCAGGACCAGGGGTCCCCCTGCCAGAAGGACTCCCAGCCCAAGCAGTCGCTGCGGAAGCTGCAGCTGTCAGAGGAGGAGAAGTGCCAACTGGTGAACCTCCAGAGCTTCAGCGCGGACTCGGACTCGGAGACCCACGGGGGGTCTTCCAGCTGCTCCTCCTCGTGTGCGGCCACGGCGGGGGACCCCAGCCCCCCCAAGCCGGCGGGGCAGGACCCGGGGCTGGACCCGGGGCAGGAGGAGGAGGGCTACTGGAGCGGCAGCACAGTGATGCGCGAGAAGAGGAACCGCCGCTGCTTCCGCAGGAAAGAGGAGCCAGGCGGCCAGGCCAAGACCAGGGTCCGCTCAAAGTTCTCCCCCTGGAACCTATCGTCGCCCCGGCTCAGCAGAGACCCCCGGCTCAGTGTCCTCACCCCCCACCCGGACAGAGTGGGTGAGTAATGCCAGCCCATCCCCCCCCCAACCCCCTTTTAAATCAGCTCCTTTATCTGTTAAAGTAGGCAAAGTTTTTGGGGCTTAGCATAAGCTGTTAACAAGACCTAACTGTCAGTCGTCCAAAGCCTCTCTTGCCTAGCACTTACATGCACACACTTATATGAACGGAGTATGTATGAGAAAACTGAGAAGAGATTCTGACAAACCCAAAAGTTGGCGTAAAAGTCACACTGAAACATTTGTCAATGGCGCAAAAACACGGATTATTTTTATGTAAATATAGCTGTGCTGTAGATGAAGGAATGGTGATTGTCGTTTATTACTAGACTAACCCAATCTAAGGATTATCACAATAGGGTGACCTGATGAGATAATGATATGATATATGATATGAGACATAGCTTTACATTATGTACTTCAGGCGAGTAGTACACAATGTTAAGCTACATTGTGTACTACTCGCCTGATAAGTCAGTAGCTTTACATTCTGTACTCCGCGCTTGATAGGTCAGTCGCTTTACGTTGTGTACTACATGCCTGATAGGTCAGTAGCTGTGTACTGTACTGTGGCATTGCTGATTGGTTCAAACATATATGGGTCCGTAGAGGATATGAGTGACATGCAATTTGGGACTATGCAATTAAGAGATTTTATGGAATTCCACCGATTTCAATTTCCAGTATAATAAAACGGAGCACAAATAATGGTACACACATACACACATCGGGTCATCGTTTTCCGTTCTTTTCCTGTTCTTTTCCACAGAGACAACTTTCAGACATGGCCACAGCACTTCGGAAGATGGTGCTGATGAAGGGGAGGACGATGATGACTACGAAGATATGATGTTTGGGAGAGACGACATTGATTTTTCTGATGAGAAGGTAGGCTAGGAACAGAGCAAACGTATTCAATTTGGCACTAATATTTGCTACTTCAACTGCTATTTCAAACTGGCACGAGCACAAATACACTGCATTTCCAGTTTAAGTCCCAGCCCTCTGACCCCGTTGAAGCAGAGAAGTTGGAACTGAGGAAGATGAGGACACTGGAGCGAAAAGCCAAGATGAGTGAACTACAGCGCTTCCGGAATGCCCAGGTCAGCAATATTTTAATGCTCATCGGGGGCATTGTCATTCAGTACTATTGCTTTTGTAACTAGTACTATCGCAAATTATACCTACGTGTGAATAACATTACTATAATGGGCTTTACCTTAACAGGCTTGTACTATAGCTTATGGGGTTGAGATACATAATTGAATAATTAAATAACATAATTAAATAACATAGTTAAACATTGCATAGGTAGTGTTCACTTTTAAGAATCTAAACAACAAAATTCCCATTGTCTCTTATTATATATGAATATTGCACAGCAACAAATGTTTTGCTCTACAAAAGTTTGTGCAATATCCCTTACCCTAACCCAATAACACTAACCTTAACTCTATCCCCCAGTAAAGTCCCGCTTCCTGTGGTTGCTTAAGCTTAACGGTTTGACTTTTGATCTTGGGCAGTCCATCCAGAGGAGGCTGGAGGAGATCGAGGTGACTTTCAAAGAGCTGGAGGAAAAAGGCGTGCTGCTGGAGAGAGCTCTAAGAGGGGAGCCAGGTGAGAGAGAGCAACCACACAAGTCATAATAATCTCAACCTCTCACTTTGTCCCAAAGTGAGAAGAAATTGTTCCTATAAGGTTTAGGGTTTCTGTTACATCATGTATAGACTGGTCACACCCACCTAACATCTAGACAGAAATTGATAAAGATTGTGGAAGTCAATGGGGCAAGATTAAAAATGTTTTGACTTCGATCTGAATCTCCATGAAATGATCCTGGAGAATGGTTTATCCTCTTAAAATTGAATTTTCCACATCAAGTGATTTCTAATTTGTAAAAAAGAATGGTCATGGGTACAACTGTGTACATCCAATGATTAAACAGACTGAAACAGACTATAGTAGGCTTGTACCCATACATATGAAAACAGAGTCGCTCAAACACTGTCATCAAAGTTATTCCCGCCACGTTATGCTCCTTTGAGCTATACTTTACGCTAGTTAACTAATGTTGACTGGCCATACAATCTTGTACCCATTACTTTTTTCAACAAATTACACATTTCTTGAAGTGGAAAGTTCAATTTAAATTAGACAAACTTTGCCTGGAACATTTCATGGAGATTGATATAGAATGTAACGCTTTTTAAAATTTTGCTCCGTAAATGTTTTCAGTTTCTGAGGTCCAAACTCTACATAGCCACTCTATTTGTTTTTTGTTGTTGTATGCCCATAACAACGTCAATGTTGGTGTGTAACATAGTCTGTGTGTCTGTTTCTCTTGGACTCAATCTAATCGTGCACACAGGCATATTCTACCATGCTAATGCCCTTACACAAACGTGGCTCTATTTGCCAATGGCTAACAGTCTTCTGAACCTCTTCACAGGAAGTGGAGGTTCTCCTGAGATGATCGAGCAGTGGATACAGCTGGTCCACGAGAAGAACGCTGTGGTTTCTGAGGAGTCCGACCTCATGGTGGCGTAAGTATAAGATAATAATGACGATGATAATAATAATACGCTTTATTTATGATATTTTTAAGCAGATGTTACGAAAAGTCAAATAAACAGGGCACATAAAATAAACAGATTACATGGAAATATAGATAAATTAGTCAAGAACAAAATAGTTAGTAAACTTTAAAATAAAAAAGAGGTGTGGAAAGAAATATTAAAAAAGGATAAAATAATAATAAAAGTGAAACTGTTAAATTCAGGTATGAGAAGAGAGATGCAATGATGAAGTATGAACAACATGAATCCAGATTAATTACTGCTCCCCCTCTGGACACACGAACACCAACTCAACAGTGTGTGACTGTGCAGTCACCCTGTGAGCACAACACTGTCTGTGTTGGAGGTGAAAATAGTCAACAGCGTGGTCACTGTTTCCTCTTTGAGGGAATGAATAACACACACACACACACACACACACATTGCACTCTGTGAGTCAATGTTGATTGCTGCACAAATGTTTAAAAGGTAGTCAAGTATATGGAGCCACCATTTAAAGGTCACCGTCCACAATAAAAGTATGACCTCCTTCCCCTTACTGTTAGACGCCTTCAGTACACACTACCACATTTGTATCCTGAAACATGCAACATTTATTTCCCTAGGGCTGGAAATAAGTCATAATGGTGGTTAAACTTATCACATTGAAGGAGATCTCAAAGAAAAGGCTTATCCTAATAAAGTCGTCCAGCTAGTTTCTCTAGGGTGAATATGAAGCTGATGGTTGTATAGGGTAAGAGCTAGGCTAACCCTGTATATGTAAATAAGCCCTTCTGTTGCTGTGCTTTCTTGCAGGTCTCGACAGCTGGAGCTTGAAGACCAACAGGGCATACTGGAACTGGAGCTCAGGAAGTACATGGAACTGAGCGGTATGCCATTCTTAATCTGTCTATATTTGTTCTAAACATGTCATTTATATAAATGTTGTTTATGGGCTTCAGCTGTGATGCAGGCTGTGATACAGGTCTTAATGCCCTTGCTTGGATCTGACATATGAAACATGAAATATGGCTCAAATCTTTTCAAAGACGGATAAGATTTATTGTGATTGCTGCTGTTCACACTGCTCTGAAAAGAATATAGAGCCAAAATAGTATGTGATTCAGACCACTCGGGCCTGCAATGTTAACATTATTATTAAATAAGAACATTATATGTTCTAATGTAATGGTACAGTAAATAACATTGATAATAACTGTAATCTTCCTGTCTTAATCGTGTGTGTGTGTGTGTGTGTGTGTGTGTGTGTGTGTGTGTGTGTGTGTGTGTGTGTGTGTGTGTGTGTGTGTGTGTGTGTGTGTGTGTGTGTGTGTGTGTGTGTGTGTGTGTGTGTGTGTGTGTGTGTGTGTGTGTGTGCGTGTGCATTTGTCTGCGTGTGTGTGCACGGGTTACGCGTGTCAGACTCTGAGAAGACGGCGGAGCAGCAGGCGGAGGAGGACCGCATCCTGCAGCAGAAGATGGAGGTGGTGGACATGAGGGACTCCCTGGTGGCCTTCCTGGATGAGAAGCGTCTGAAGGAGATGAGTGAGGAGCAGGAGGCCTTCACCATCAGGGAGGCCAAGAGACACTCCAAGGCGGGGGCTCAGGTGCACTGGGAGTAAAGGGGCTGGGGGGGGGGGGGGGGGGGGATGCACCAAAACACACACACATATGGGAAAGGAAGGGGTCCTCTTGCCTGTGACGTGATGACAAGCTTCTACAAAAGCCAAAGATGGTCCTTACATGGGGGAGAGAGGAGAGAGTGGATGGAATGAGATGGAGTAAGATGGAGCGAGTGCCCCAGATCCCCAGGGATTTGGGCCATCCAACATTCTGTAGGACTGAAATAAATAAGGAAATAAAAACATGCCAAGATATTTGTATATAAAATGAATGCCATAGAGATCCTCATGTTAGTGTCAGAGCTCGCTGTGGTTTTGGATAAGAATGAGATGGAAAAAAAATCTGATCTAATGTATTATTACGAGAATCAGTGCTTCTAAACGCAGGGGCGTGATAAACACAAAAACTACTATTGTTCTTTTTCTATATTACATAGAAGTCCTTCTAGAGGTGACCTGGTGTTAAAGAATATATATTATAATATAGATATATATAAAAGATGATGGGACAAAGATAAGTTAAATTCACAGATACATTTTTATATATTCATTGTCATTGATGTAGCGGTTCCACTTTCTTTGCTTTTTTTGGATTGCATGTTTCTAGCTGCTCTCAGGACTTCAGTTCTCATGATATAGTCTGTTTCTTTCACCGATGGCCTTTAACTGTTAGGCTGCTCTTAAGGCTGAACTAACCCTAACCCTAGGAAACACAGAGGAGGAAGGGGAAGCCATTTTATTTCAGCCATTGACTATGAGGCTTCATTTGCAGACCAGAAGCTTGTTGTTTCTGGTGAACAAAAAAACTTTTTCAAGCTAAGGAGAAAAACCATCTCATGTTCATGAAAAGCCTTAAATATTCATTCTGTCAAACACTTCACAAATATATAAAAATAAAGACCATGCACTTTATGGTGTTTATATTTTCCTGTGGTGAGTTTGAGCTTTTGAGCTGCATTATCTAATTAAGGCATATGGGATGTTAACTGATGTTTTTTTGCAGTGTTTTTGTGAAAGCTGTGACAGTCACTTGAGCGCTGTTCTTTGACATGTTATTAAATCGGATCAGTTACCCCTGCTGTTCTAATTATTCACCACTAGGGGGCAGGCTATCCCCATCCCTTCAACTTCTGAAGTCCAGTCCGGGTGGGAGAGACAACATAATAGCTCTGCATTCTTGGTGTGCGTTGTACTTTTTGTTATTAGTGTTTCAACATTGAAACAATTGATCATAAGATTGTATCTTCACACATAGTGGTCCACTGATTATCAAGCACCTCTTTTATAATAATGATAATAGTAATACTCCAAGCTAGACCACACTATACAACCATAACCCTCATAATGCCCAACTGAACTCATGAAAACACCTAAAACTACTCTTGGGAAATCAACTGCTGCTCTGAGAAACTCTGAAAAGGTCAGATGAATAAATGCAAGTAAAAAAAGAAGATGCAATGTCAGCAAATTGAGCACACTAGATGTTCGACTGAATTAATTTCAAACAGTACTAGTTGAATGATTTTCTACCGCACCTTTGAGTGGTGAGAGAGAGGCAAGTGAAAAAGGGTTTCATGAAATAAACCTTTTTAAACTATGAATAGTCATTACTTTGATCAATGTATCAATATGGACAACATGTTGACATACGTTTTCTTGATGACCCGGTCCACTTGATGAATGTTTGGGTTAGGGTTAGATGTTGTGTGTAGAAGAAGACCAGTGTAGGAGGCGGGACATTATCCATTAACACACGCCACAGTAAATGCTGAACCACTTACAGAAATGGCCTCATTTTGAAAAAATGATGCATATTTAGGGACTAAATATGTACCATACCTTTTGACCTTATGGAGGAAGCTTGTGGAGGCTGGAGCTTGTTTTTCAGTGACCATAAATGGAACAATAAAGGTTATTAATTGTAATGAGTTATACCAACACTGCCCACCTGATGATGAACGGGTGTCCATTGCGTGACAACAGGTCTTAGTTAATTTAACACATCTGAAAGGTTTAGAGAAATATTAACCAAACTTTTGGTCCAGCATTTAACAATATGATTCAGCTTCATACATGGTGGGAGTGGGGTGCTTTTTATTCCCGCACGGCAACAAACAATGCTGGGTATGAATAAATGAAGCTGTTGTGTAATATGGCCTCAGCAGGGTCGGTTATTCTACACAGACCTACTGTAGTTTCTACAGAATGAGTTGCTGCCCACGTGATCCCATGCACCAATTAGGTTATGTAAGGTATGACCTTTGCGCGCCCTACCAGGGCCACAGATTAATTGTTGTTGCATAATGTACAATAATTTTGCATTGCATTGGACACTTTTAAAGGAAACAGGTGTTTTAATTGACCTAGACATTTTTCATAGGAAATCAATTTTTAATAATTCAAATCAGTACATCTATTATTCATCATACAATAAAACAAATTTGGGCATTGATTCTGATAAGAGTAAAAAGAAGAAAAATACACCAAAACTGTACACAAACACATTAAATCAGAGTAGGCCTGTAGACTGATATACAAAAGTATATCTCTTTTATTTCTTCTAAGATTATTCTATAATTTCAGCGATGCCATTTCTGCAACGGGTATGGGATCAACAAAGTGATCCTAGGGTGTGTAGGCTGGGAAACGGTTTCCACTGTCCTTAGCTCTTGAATAACTCTTTCTTAAGGTAGAGAGGGAGCTGTTGTGTTTGTGACAGTTATTGTGTGGGTAAACACATGCGTGTTTACCCCACAAACACCAAAAACGTGTTTTGGGGTTTTACTGGAAAGGATTCTTTGTTGAAATAAATATACGCGATTCTCAAGAGATTTAGAAAACAAACCGCCTTGTAAACTCTTCGAGGAAATTCATTTCTTGAAAGGAAAACAATTTATAGTGCTACTGTGTACGCTAAGAAGTGAGACGTGATTCAAATACTACTCCCCCAATACCTCGGCAGGATCGCTAAGATGATTGTACATTCCTCTTTCTCATTCCTATACCAGAAAGGCTACGGCCTTGTAGAGGCTTTACTCAGCGCAAACACTGCAGCACACATAGACTGCACCAGGAGTGGCCACCACTCCTTAGGCATCTTATTATCGCATTCGGTTTGTCTTTGAGCTTGTTTTGTTTAGTTTCTTATGTGCAGGAATCTGTAATATAATGTTGCATTCTATACCAAGTGCCAGTCTTAATAATCATATTAATTATCATAGCATTTGTATAGTGCTTTTCGTGGCACTCAAAGCACTACGTAGTGTGTGTGTGTGTGTGTGTGTGTGTGTGTGTGTGTGTGTGTGTGTGTGTGTGTGTGTGTGTGTGTGTGTGTGTGTGTGTGTGTGTGTGTGTGTGTGTGTGTGTGTGTGTGTGTTAGAGAAAGAGACAGATACTTGTTTCATGCTTTTTGTGTGTGTCTAATGTCACAATTGAAACGACCTCACGAAGCAGTATCCATGACAACATCAGCCACTGTTTCGCTCAATCTTACTCTGCGTCCATGGTAGAGCTGACACATGTAGGCTGCCTGAACAGGCTTTGATCATGTTGTGGGAGTGGGTGATCAACATTGTGATCAATAACCATTCATTATGATCAATAACAATCATTATGATCAATAACAATCATTATGATCAATAACCAATCATTGTTATTAATAACCAATCATGATCAATAACCAATCGTTATGAGCAATAACATTCATGATCAATAACCAATCATTACGATCAATAATAATCATTATGATCAATATCCAATCATTGTGGCACTTCTGTGATTACTTGCCTGCTTATTCTCTGCTGTTCTCTCTATATGAAATGAAAATATAAAAATACACACATCTAAATAGATGTATTATAACACAACACAAAAAATAAATAGAGAGAGAGAGAGGGGGGGAAAAACAGCTAGTGCACATCACAGACTCCTTTATAAAACTGCACTTGTGGTGGGGGAAAAACCTGAACGCTATGCAGTGGCAACAGAAACAGAAGCCAGTGTTGATAGGCACTTGTGGCATTCTTCTCAGCCCCTCCTCTCCGCGTTCTCCAATGCATGTAATCTCTGACTTGACCACATTTAGATGTATTTCTTCGGCCCCCGACGAAGGAATCCGGGTAGACTTTAACAAGCTTTTGACAGGAGAGTCGGACCTCAGCTCTTCCAGCGCACAGCCTCGAGGTGAGTTTTAATGGAGCTATACGTTCAATGTTCGATACATTCTTCATTCCATCCCATCCATTAAGTCAATGAAGGCGAATAGACGGGACGCCGAAAATGGTAATTCTGTATAATTATAGGGTTAGTTATATTATGATAATAATTATACCGTTAATATAAGATGGCTGCTTAGAGATACTTGGCATCCCCAAAAACTGCATATTGCGCGTAAACTGGGAATTGGCGAAGGCGCGTTGGCTATAGCATCCTATTGAGGAAATTTATTTCGAAACTCAAACATGTTTAAAAGAAAGGCAATTAGACTTGTTACATGTTGACACCGTTACAGTATCCATGCAGCTTGGTAATAGTGGCACATCTGATCATTCGCAGTCTTGCTGCTGCACAGTGCTTTTCCACGGATGCTGCAGCCAACGCCGTCCTGTTGGGGGCTAGGTCTTAGAGAAAACACGTCGGAGGACGACGTCCACATCCAATGTCTGTTGCCACGAGACAACCCCCGCGGCGTTTTTCATCCTTTCGCGCAGTGTATCAATGTTGGCCGTCATGCATCGGCAGAGGTTCTTGTGCCGATAGCGCAAAGGCTTGGGGCTTGAGTTGTTATAAACCTACAGGTAAGGCGGCCAGGGGAAGGGTAAGGAATTTGTTGTTGTTTGTAGACAAGACCAAAGAAAAGTGTGTTTTAAAAAGTACGCAGACACAAATGCAATCGGTTAAATCGCCTGGGAATGTTGTCGATCGTCCCGCGTGTTTGTGGATGACGCGTTGACGGTACCGTGTCCGCTCATGTGGTCCCCTCATGTGGTCCCCGTCGTCGCTGGTGCAGAAAAAGCAGCGCGTTGTGGCGGGAAGCTCTTTTACTGCAGCAGGTGTCCGCGAGCTCCAGCACACAGGAGTGGCGCGGTTGAAGAAGAACAAAAGACGCGCGCGTGTGTTTTGTCAGCGTGTGCCGTGGAAAGGAAACTGGACAGCAGCAGCAAAGCTGACCTTGTTGTTCCTTTTACTGGTATGGTTTCACTTTCCATTATTCAGCGGGCTTTTTGGGGATATTGCTAGATGACTTATTAATTCATTAGCAAACTAAATGATTACTAATTACGACGATTGTTACGACGTCGTTTTTGTTCGAGATTAAACCTACAAGTGATTATAAGAAGAGTTTGAATTTAAAAACGTGAGAAAACCCTAGACGTGAACACGCCCTGAAAGTTGGTCAATGTGTAGCGGTCCTTTGAGGTTGTGACGTTATTCTTCAACTTCTTGTTCTTGGCCTTGAGATACAGAACTTATTTACGCTCTCATTTAAGTATTTTGAGATGGGCTACACGAAGGCTTATTCTCAATGACAGTTATCTAGGTGGTGGAAGGTCACGTATTTAGATCAATAGCCGAATCCCTTATATGAGAGAAAACTATGTGTTGTTCCCTGTTGTAGCAAGTGGACCACTCATTTATCTTGACTGAACACGTCAGTATTGGTCAAGTGACGTCAATGTTATTTATCATGGCTATATTTGGCGTGTTGCATATTATTCCAAAATTTCCTAGCAGCTCTTTGAAACTATGCTTTTAACTCTGCCGTATAACTATATATGAGCCATGGCAAGAAAGGCAACTGTAGGACTCCACTTTCCAGATGCAATATCGATGTATTGATTATCTTCCTCCAAGTCTAAGGAAGAGAAGAAAACGGTTGTATTCCCGGCTCTTGTCCCTGAACTGTTCAACCTGTTCATCTTACAGCATAACAGACTGATCGCCTGCTCTTAAAGTTGTATATGTGCCAGATGTAGCTTCCTGTGTTCCAATTAGAAAATAGGTCTTAACTCTGCAACCTTTTGTCTGCCAGACGAGTTCTGAGAGCCGGATCTGCTCTCATCCATGTCCTCCTGCTAAGTCAGCTGTGTGCATCGTAGCAACACAGCAGCACAGCAAGCATCCATCCATGTCCTCCTGCTAAGTCAGCTGTGTGCATCTTAGCAACACAGCAGCACAGCAAGCATCCATCCATGTCCTCCTGCTAAGTCAGCTGTGTGCATCACAGCAGCACAGCAAGCATCCATCCATTCATCCACTTTCCACTGGACAATGAATTGTAGAACCCAAGATGGCTTCATGTTTTTCATGCTGAGGTTGAGAGGAGTGTAGTAGTCGCTCAGAGAGGATGATTGCTGCACTTGTGTTTTTAGATTTTGTATTTTTCTACGGCTTTTCTTTTTGTTCAATTCTAGGCAGTGTTTGGTCTGGTCTTTGGATACTGACTTGACCATCAGTGTTGACTGTTTTTTTCTTTCCCCCTCATCCTCTTTTTTGTGACAGATATCCCTGTTGAAGCGCATGCAGAGATGGGTCGCAAGGAAGACGGCTATGTGTGGAAGAAGGACACAGATAACATCCAGAATGTCTTTGAGCTCATGGAGGAGTTGGGATCGTAAGTAATGCTCCTGACCTTATCAAAAAAGTTGTTGAGGTGGTGTACTGGAGCATACTGACATAAATACGATGGAAAGGGTTTGTAGACCAGAGATTATTGCTTTGAATGGATTGACACAAGAGACCTAACCCTTACCCGTACCCTATTGTAGCCGAGTCTTAGCCGTGAGACACTTTGGGCTGCTGGGGCCGGTCTCATCCCTCAGGTGTCACTAGGCCTAAGAAGCTCATTCATAAATAAGCTAATCTAAATAGGGATAATGCTAATTCAGTAAAAAGTACAAACCTTTAGTTTTTTATTTACGCATGGTTTTTAAGAATCTGTCTTTTAGATTTCAAAGCGACAAATAAGCAAAAGCAGATTTTGCAGTGAGGATTGTAAGGAATATTTTGGATTGTAAAATGCTATGCTGATGGAGCATAAAACCTGCAATGCAAAGTGCCAGTAAGAAATAAGGCATAATATATAATATTAGCTGCACACTGTCAGAAATGACCCGATAACTGCTGTCACCGAAGTCTAGACAAAGTACAATATTTTAGATTTGGTTGTGATAAAACTGAATATGTCGTTAGTAGTTATTTCCAAGGCCACCCTGAATAAACACTGAGGTTTCCTGTTCTTCAGCCAACTAAAACTGATTCCTGTTCTTCAGCCAACTAACTCGGATGTAATGCTGACGTGTTTATTATTACCCAGCGGGGCTGCAGTGCCTGAGTAACACACCAAATGAGGCCTATCTCTGTGGGCCTCATCAACCACAATATAAACCTCCACCATATTGTTTCCTGCTGCTTATATTCTGATTTAATTAGTATTATTATTTTTTTAATTATGCTGCTCTCTCCCTCAACAGGCCCAAACCCTTGTGGGGGGTTCAATTCAACCCCCGGCTATAGATCCATAACACTAATTATGGGTTGACTTATTTTATGTACCAGGGCACAGGTACTAGCAGACTTATCTTCACTAGTTAAGTCTTCTACCCGTGCCCTGGTACATAAGAAGAGCAGACCCATAATTAGTGTTATGAGCGCCAGCTGTGTTTGTTTTTTTCACAACGCCTCTGTGAAAAGGGTTTATTCTAATATATATTATGTATTACGTGTATTATGTCACATGAGCGGAAGGGCACTCCGTAGAGAATCAGGGGTCGTGGCAGCCAAGCAGAAATTAGTTCAGCCTGGCAAAGTGTTGTGGTGTTAGCCTACTGTGTGTGTGTTTGCATGTGTGTACACTCTTTTGTCTGCCTTATTTTCTGAAGTTGGCAGGGAATAATCCCTTTCACTCATCCTACACCAAACTATAAAAACAACTACTCAAAATGTGCAAATCAAATGAAAACCTTTACTTCACTTAATATTATTATTGTCTAAAACATTAAACATGATTTTGGTGCTCTAAATAGAGAATGCTTGATAATAATAGAATCCATCATGATGTAATCATCAAAGTATCGCGTAATGCTACAAGGATACTTCAATATGTTCATCCCAAGTACGGTCCTCCTTGTCCCCTACTAATCATCTCATGTCTTTGTTAAGCCCTCTCTGTCTCTTGTCTTTGAAAGGTCAGTCTGGCCACAACCCCTACTGCACATGCTCAATGCCTAATCCATGTACCTGGGACACCAACGATCAGGGCGACATAGTTTCCATTGCGTAAGGGATAAAGGGCCTAATCCACTTTAATAGAACAACTATTTCCAGACAAGGCTGAAGAAAGCATGGGGACAGAACATGATGAAATAGAACAGGGCCCTGTAATCACAACAGCCATGTGAGGGCCTAATCTCTGCACTTGTCACCTAATGGATTCTCAATTGGAACCTGGGAAAGATTCAATGGTCACACCATTCAATCTTTCAGGCATTAAGGAATTGTAAGGATTTAAGGATTAGGAACTATTGTGTATATTTGTTAATGGAGAGAAGTACATTCGGCTAACCATTCTGTGCTTCTCTGAGCAAATCAGAGAGGAGAAAAGGTACATTAGAAAAACAGAATGATCAGGGAACGATACGGTGGGACAGTAATATGTTATTAGCTAACCATGTGAAGAACAAGAGACTGCTTGTGTAAAGTATGCAGGGAGTGGGGGTCAACTGCTAGCCAGAGGCCTAGGATCCCAGGTGTGTAGGTCTTGTTTAGCATACAAGCTATGGGTCATGTGTTATCGTAGGAGAGGGATTTTGAGTTAGAATACACAATGCAATATGTATTTGTAGCTATTAGTAAAGGGAGTATTTAAAGGGAGCTGTCGAAGGAAATATAATATAGAATATGATATGGTAACGTTAATGCTAGATCAGGCTATTCCCCCACACATATGAACATGAACATTTTTAACAATAAAGCATAACACAAATTAACTTTTAATGGAGGGTGTCTTTTTTTTAATGCCGCTGTAAGAGCATTGTAAAAACACTGAAATGTCACTGCTAGTACCATTAGTATAGTGCTTGTAGAGTTCTCATTTTGGTCTGGACCAGCCAAAGAGTTTGTACCTTTTCCTTAAACCATGAATCATTTGTAGTTGGTTTGATTGATCACCTGGACTGTTATTGTTGAGGGAGATTGGGACGTGGATAATCACCAAGCCATGCAGGCAGGTACACGTTGGGTCTGGCACAATGACTACCAAACTAATCCATCGCCAAGAGACCCTTCACTAATGAGAAGGCAGAGCGTTGCCCAAGAGGGATGCTGCTTGCTGCCGTGTTGGCATAAGTCTGTTAACAATGTGTTTGTTTGTGTGCTTCGTGACAGGGGGGCCTTCTCCGAGGTGTACATGGTGAGGGAGAGAAAGACTGGCAAGCTATTTGCCATGAAGTGTGTGAAGAAGAAGCAGAAAAGAGACCTCAATCTGGAGAACGAGATTGCTGTGTTGAGGAAGTAAGGAGCAACCTTGTAAACTTCTATCACACTTCCACATTCTCCCATTACATTTCCATACAGTTTCATTTCTCTATATCTGTAGTTGTTTGTATCTATATCATTAAGAGCATGGGATTTTGTTTATGGAATCACATTTTGGAACAGGTGATCATTCAAGTTTACATTTACATTTATTATTTAGCAGACGTTTTTAGTCATCCTTACAATTGAGGATGAAAAATCATAACATAAATCAATACTGGAGCAACCACAAAGACAACCAGATAGTAGATAAAAAAGGTATGAGTGCAAATATACATTAACATAAAATCATAACATCATACACATACGACAATGCATAAAACATATTATTAAAATCATGGAAACCCATGGCTGGATATTTTATCCGCTGTGTGCAGGGGGTGATTAAACAAAGTCTCTCTCTTTCTGTGTGTGTCTCTGACTGTGTGTGTGTGTGTGTGTCTCGTCTCTGTCTTTGTCTCTCTGTCTCTGCGTTTCTATGTGTCTGTCCTCTCTCTCTCCCTCTCTCTCTCTCTGTCTGTGACTCTACGTGTCTCTCTCTCTCTCCCTCTTTTTGTCTGTGTCTCTCTGTGTCTCTCTCCAGGATCAAACATGAAAATGTTGTGGGACTGGAGGACTTATTTGAGAGCCGATCACACTACTACCTCATCATGCAGCTGTGAGTGTCCTTGTTGCTCCTGTATTACTAAGCACTAAGCAGTACCCTGCTTGGACACACAGTCTGGGGACGAGTAATTAAAGATGGTGTCTGCTCTATGGTAGTGTTTCGGGCGGTGAACTCTTTGATCGCATCCTGGACCGAGGCGTTTACTCAGAGAAGGATGCCAGCAGGGTGATCCAGCAGGTCTTGCAGGCGGTCGGCTTCCTGCATCAAAGTGGGGTGGTTCACCGTGATCTCAAGGTACGCCCACCCCAGAGCCGCGCGTCTCGTTAGATACAATCATCGTTATGAAAGCTAATCAACGGACACCTGTGATGTAAGAGGATCATTTAGGGAAGCTTCCGTCTCTCACCTCTCCCCATGTAGCCGGAGAACCTCCTGTACTTCAGCCAGGATGAGAACTCCAAGATCATGATCAGTGACTTTGGCCTTTCCAAGATGGTGGACAATGGCATCATGTCAACAGCCTGTGGAACTCCGGGATATGTGGGTAAGACAAAAAACAGCTTAGCTTTATATATTATGTTTTATTTTATTTTTCATTTTTATTCCTTTTATTCTGAATATTATTAGGATTATTATTATTATTGCGTTATGTGCTTTTTGCTTACACCACTGTTCCCTACATTTCAGCTCCAGAAGTGTTGGCCCAGAAACCGTACAGCAAGGCAGTGGACTGCTGGTCCATCGGTGTCATCACTTATATTCTGTAAGTGTCACTGCACCTGAATCATGTGAATGTCTGGTATAGGCAATCGCTCCTTCTAAGGGCAGTATACCGGTAGTTGAGTTAGAGCGCCATCTAGTGTGTATTAATATCTCTGTACAGGATGGCATTATTGATGAATGAATTGTAGAACCATCTTGTGGCACTGCATAGAAGCGTCCACACTTCTTATTTTCTCAGTTCTTTCCTTCCTAGGCTCTGTGGATATCCCCCTTTTTATGAAGAAACCGAGACACGGCTTTTCTCCAAGATCATGAAGGCACAGTACGAGTTTGATTCTCCCTTCTGGGATGACATCTCTGAATCTGGTAACTAGATCTATTACAGTTTACAATTGGTAGAAATATTAACCCTATTTAAGTTTGTCTTTATTAATTGATGAATGTATTTTTTATTCAGCTAAAGATTTCATAAGCCACATGATGCAAAAGAATCCCAGCATGCGCTACTCTACAGAACAGGCTCTGCGCCACCCCTGGTGAGTGTTCATCATTATCATTATTCTTACACCTGTCTTTTATAAAGTCGGCTGGCTATGAATGCAATGTTTAGCGCAAAAATGTGATCCATTACTTAAAACAACTTTTTTTTAAGATATCAGAGGATAATTTTCTTTTTCTTTTTAACTGTCAGTAGTATCTTTACACAAACCAGTAAAGGCATTTATTAAGCATTTCTTATATTTGGCTTTTATCTAATCTAAACCTAAGCATCTTTGTCCTCCAAGGATCATTGGAGAGACAGCGCGGAGCCATGACATCTACCACTCTGTCAGTGTTCAAATCCAAAAGAACTTTGCAAAGTCCAAATGGAAGGTAAGTTCTTAACGAGCTCACCAAGGGCCGGGCCCCAAGAGCCTTTAAAGCCATATAATCAGTTCTCCCTGATGAAGCCGTATTCTCCATAGATTATTTTCTGTAATCAGACCTCTTTCTTCAGGCTCAACTAGTCTCATCTAATTGTAAGTTAGCAAGTTAACGTTACTTTACTTGAGACAATTTCACTAGAATGAAATTACGTGACGTGAATAAACATGACTAAATGCAACTTGAGTAAAACTTGAACACATGAACTCGTCCGTGAACATGATTTTGTCAGGTCACGTCAGATCGATTTTCACCGGCAATGGTGGTGAAGACAACAACTCCCATGATCCCACGCTACCTCAAGATGTCATCAAACGACATCTTTTGTTATTGTTTTGATTGAGATACCACTAGTGTCAGAAATTACTTTAAAAGTAAAAAACATGCACAATGCTCACAATATGTTAAATGGCCCAACTTAAAAAGCTTCTTCTTTGTATTTCACCATATTCCAATTCAAAGAATATGTACAGTATTCAGTATTCACGTTAACAAAACTGATGTTCCCCGCTGACACCTGCATCTCCACTCTGTGTGTTTCTCCAGCAAGCGTTCAACGCCACCGTGGCCATCAACCACATGAAGAAGCTCCAGGCGGCGAACTCGGACATGTTCGTCAGGCAGGTCGACATGCCAGACATCAAAGTTGAGGACGTCTCCTCGCCACGCAAGAGCCTGGAGCCGCCGCCTTCGGGCCCGGATGTGCAGGAGCTCAACGGCAATATCCCCTGCACAGATAACATGGCCCTGCCACCCAGCCCCAACGAGCTCAAGAGCTTCTTCCCACTGAAGACCTGCCACAGCCAGATCGAGCCGCACCACGCCCCCACCATAGCCGAGCAGGGCAAGCACGCCTACCACTCGGAACCGGCAAACCTCAACGGGTATGTGTGTGTGTTGGGTTCACTCAGTCCAGTCTAGTCATCTGCCTTCCCCAGCTCTCGCTTGAATCAATACTGCACCGTTTAGGAATCGTAGCATTGATATCATCTCTCTCTCTCTCTCTCTCTCTCTCTCTCTCTCTCTCTCTCTCTCTCTCTCTCTCTCTCTCTCCCTCTCTCTCTCGCTCTCTCTCTCTCTCTCTCTCTCTCTCTCTCTCTCTTTCTCTCTGTCTCTCTCTCTCTCTCTCTCTCTCTCTCGTTTACTCTCTCCTCAGATATGGTAAAAACCACAGTGGCAAGGTGATGCAGACTGGAGTGTGTTTGGTCATGTGAAGGTCCAGGTGGAACCAACATGGAATGAAGACTTTATTACGTAAACTGGACTAAAGGAAGCATATATTTATGACAACAAAGGGGAACCGTCTGCTAACCCTAATCCTTACCCTAACCCTGCTACATATGGGTGTTGGGAAAGACTTTGCTAAGAAATTGGACCATTGACATACATTTTTCAAATCGGACCAGTGGCAAACGCACATCCCTGATCAATGATTTTAATGTTCCAACTTTTCCGTGAATTTTCTGTGAAAAATCACAGCAAGTGATTTTTGCAGACTGTGTTTTTTCCCAGCATGTGTATGCTGTGAAAATAGCACAGCGTGACAGTTCCCATTCAAGGTTTGGGAGGCATCCACTCCCAGGTGTCTCTAGCCATGTGTGTTTGTACACTTTCTTTCAGGTCATTCTCCCTGAGGTGACACAGCATGAAGCTGGTTGGTTGCAGCTGGTCGTGAAGCTGGTTGGTTGCCTCCATGGGTATTTTTACTATAGATATATTGTTTTTATATACTTTTTATTTATTCCCATGGGGAAACTCATTCTTTGCATTTAACCCATGCTATGCTAGGAGCTAGGAGCAGTGGGTGCCTGCCTCACAGGGCGGCGCCCAGGAACCAACTCAAAGTGTGGTGCCCTTGTCTTGGTTAATGGCAGGACAGGAGTGTTAACTTGCATGTTTATTCGTCTGCTCTATTGAGAGTAGAGTGGGGCCCTCAGACCAGCAGTATTCAGATTGAACCCTTGGGTCCACAGACCAGCGGTATTGAGAGTGAAGAGTTGGGGCCTCAGACCAGTGGTGTTGTGAGTGAAGAATGGGGCCCTCAGACCAGCAATTTTAAGAGTGAAGAGTTGGGCGCTCAGACCAGCGGTATTGAGGGTGAACACTTGGGCCCTCAGACCAGCGAATTTCAGAGTGAAAAATGGAGCCCTCAGACCAGCGGTTGTTAGAGTGAAGAGTGGGACCCTCAGCCCAGCGGTATTGAGAGTTAAGAAGCCCTCAGACCAGACATCTGTGAAGCCTCTCCCAAAGCACAGACGGATCACCAACACACACACACACACATACTCAGTACAAACTTAACAAATTATGTCCACTGTTACAGTGTATGTAATGCTCTGTTCCCATGGAGACTTTGTGCTCTCACTTGTCGCAGGGCTAAACTGGTCTACTGATTTCTCTAAATATTTCAAACACAATCGCTGACATTTGTAATGTAATGTGTGATGTAATTTAAATGTCGTAATAAAACCTTGCTCATTCATCTGGATAACTAACAATTTCCTCGTTTGAAATGTTTTGAATGTTTGAATGTTTAAGTGACTGTATCTCAGGGCAACATTACCGCTTATCGCCAAATGTGTCGCCAAAGACAACGAAACGTAAATCTTTGAATTTCCACTTTATTTAAGGCTATGACCCTCAAATATGCAAAATGTCTTGAATTGTTTTGCTGTTGCTTAACATGTGACTTTATAATCCAATTGCATGGTTATCCTGAGGGCGCATGTTTGTAACTCCTTGAACTGAACCTTTTGAATTTCCTACGGCTGTGTGGGATCTGACTCTCGTTTAGTTATACTGATTATAATGGTTCTACTGTTTTGTTTAATTTATATGAACATATTTGCTACTATTTAAAATAAACAGAAAAGGACGATACAGACAACAGCTTACCATCATATCTATGAATTTAGCATTTACTTATTGCACTACATCAAATAATATTGCAATTTTGACAATTAAATTCTCTCTATCTCTCACCAATGTTTATATATCACTGCAGCGATTGTAAGGAGGTGGTACTGTTTGGTTCTGTGTTTTGTCATGAGGTATGTGGCTTTGTATTGATGTGTTCAAACTGATATTAATTGTGTGTATAAATGAGAGGTGACGCCACTATGCTCGTTGAATAAAGACAATGCACAGTCTAATCAATTGCATTTATTTACATTTTCTTCAAAAAAAAGATTTGATGATTGATTTTTTCAAATAACTACGGGGGGGGGGGGGGGTGTACATGAATAACAATTTATAAAACTGATATAATGCATACCTTACTTAGTAATCACGTTGTGGCAATTGCTGTTCACTGACAAATTAACAAAATACATATTGTGATAATATTCTTTTACAAAAACATTCAAACTATACAGCATAATTCAAGTTCAATATGTTCCCCCAATGGCAAAAAGGGCTCATAATTATTTGGATCCCTGTAGCCTACTCTCGGGAGGCCTATGAAAAGGCCTGCATAGTTACATTCATTTCTGTTTCTCACAAACATCCTAGTTTCCTGTTTGATTTCAGAAAAGCCAGCCCCTGAAACAGTCACCTTATTCAGGCCACAGGTTGCAGACATCAAATAAATAAATGACGTTTTATGTGGGAAAACACATCCTCCATAGTTTTCTTTTTGTAATCCTGCTGAAAAAGTAGGTGAAAGGTTGACTTTCAACCTGCACTGATAATGTCAATATGAAACAACATACACGAATGAATGCAATACTATAATACCATAATATCACAAGAGACATGGGTAATATTCCATGTCTCCATCCCAAACATTGATCTATGTACTGTAGTTTTGTCACCACTATATTAGTGTAGACAAATGTGACACATGGCTGTCTGTAACAAAGATCAGTCATTTCGCAACGGCGAAATGACTGATCGTGACGGATGACTTCTCGTGCTTTCCCTGGTGTGGGGAACCAGGGCAAAGGGCAGAGCATGTCAAAATGTGTCCTGTAACAACGAGTGCATTTAAAGCCAGGTCAACTCCATGACCAGACATCATTGCACACACATGACGTAGCACTTGACTGCAGGGATTTTCAAGTGATCTCTAGCTGGTCTATAGTGTAAAGGCCCATCAATAATGAGGAGGGCCTCTTCACAAACCAAAAAAAGCAATAGTTGAAATGCTTTAAAGCTCCCTCTCCTTCTGCGGGATCAATGTGTTTGCCAACAGGCCATGCATGTGCAAAAACCGTGTGTAGATGATTCTTTGTTTATCTTTACGTTTACACTTTGAGCTGATGTATCTTATTTAGGGAGGGCTCCACGTGGGGGGAAATTCCTTTTGCGAATCATATCAGTTTTACCCTTTTGGAAGCTGCATGGATGCAAATAAGCCATGTTCATGACATATGGAAATTAGCAAAGAAAAAGAAAGCAATGATTTAATCACATATGTATAAAAACATGGAAATAAGCCAAGAAAAATTAACAAAGCAATGATTTTATTCAGAATGTACATCTTTCCTTTTAAGTTTTTAGTTTTGTTTGTTATTGATCAAATGTGCTGTAAAATACTACAAGTTTTATGTTTTATGAATTACGTTTGCTTCACTTATCAAGGGTCTTAGCATGACTTCAAGTGATGTCATATTCCTAAATATACATAGGAATATTTTCTCTGCCTTTGACCTCGCTCACCAGATAGTGTTTATGAAACCCAGACTCGTGAATATTCATGAGCTGGCTTGTCAGTGGGTGTATACCTGGGGTCTCACTGTGTGTTTATATTCTGGATCCTTTGCTTGTGGTGTAGACTGCTGAGGTTTGATAAGTCCGAGCCTCCACACCAACCACATTTAACATCTGCAGGACCCTTACACTGTGAGTACTATGCAAAGTATAACTACTACTACTTTACTTATATAACATTTAATTCAGCCTTGCATCAGGTAAAATATTTTACATATATATATACAGTATGTGTGTATTCTTTAAAAATATATTCTTGCAATTTAGTCCCTTAAATAAGACACTAAATTAGCATTCTCTACAAGCGTTCTTGAAATGCTTATATGTAATGTTTTGGTTTGGTTTTCCCCACAGACTTCATTGATAATCAATCATGGGAGTTATTGCAGATATCTTCCAATTTGCTAAAGAGATACTGAGCCACAGGCCATGCCGGAGCTTGCTGAAGATATATCTGCTGGGCTCCACACTAGCCCTGCTGGGGGTGGCGGGGGTGCTCGTGGAAACCATCCTACTGCCGTTTCTAGAGGGGAGGCCGCAGAAAGAGGACAGTGACCCAGAGTTTATCTTCATGGAGACTATGATGGATGATAAAAAGCAGCCGCTGAAGACACAGACAGTCATCAGCTGCTGGTGACGTCAGCCTAGGAGACCACGGCCCACCGTCTGCATGCCTCCTTGTGAACTCTATCTCTGTTGACAAGAACATACATGTGCATTGTGTTTTATGAGTCTGATTTTATTGTAAGTAGAGAGCGAGTGGTGTATATCCAAAATAACATTGATGTTTTGCTGCTGGGCAGCAAATGTCCAAAAATGTTGTCATAAAAAATAATAAAAGTCTGTTTATATTTTCTTTAAGTATTGAATGTGTCTGTTTTAGAGAGATAACCATTGTTTGCCATTGCATTTAAATTTGAATATTGTTATCTCAGATAAATGTGTTATATAAAAACACAACAACTCCTTTTCAAACTTCAAATCGAAATCGATTTGATGAAGACTTACGGTAAATCTTGGAAAACAAAATAAAGAAGTTGGTCAAATCAAGATTTTGTATGACAGCAAACATCTACATTTCCCAAATATAAAAATGTGTCAATGTATAAAACATAAAAATATGAAATTCAACTCCAATACACTTTACCACGATGTATGGTTTATTATTTATACTATTTGTTGTTGTTTCTAAAAGCTTCACACAACAAAAGTGTAACTTTATCTTAAACCACTAGATGGCGATAATACAATATTTCAGCAAGTCAAGACCTCAACTTCCGTCTGGATAGCGGAAACGGACTCCTATGTATATGTTGTGTTTTGTATCATGTTTACTGGTGTCACATCAATCTTCATTGAATACACAACGCATCATTTGTTCTTAGACAGCTAAACATAAATAGCGGAGTTCATTTATTTCCAATGGCGGATCCGGCGGTGGCACCAGGTGGTTACAGTGCAGGAGGGGTAAGAATGCTTTACAACACTTGGAACATCTATACTTTATAGTGTAATATGGTCGACCCGTATGGACGACTACTCACGACATGATACCGCTCTTCCACGATGTAGTCGTCTGTTTGACTATTCAGACCTAACTGTGTAAAGCTTTCAAAAACAAAGATTCGCGATGAGCTCCAAGCCTTTCAGTACTATTTATCATACTGACACGCATTGATGAGGGGATGTGTTTCTCTGATGACTGGCGTTGTGTTCTCGGTTCTCAGCGGTCAAGTAGTAAAGCAGCTTCCAGCCCAGCGGAAAACTACCACATGGCGAGACGTCGCACCCTGCAGGTGGCCGTCAGCGCCCTTCTGACGGAATGCGGATTTGAGAGCGCAGAGAAGGCGGCTGTTGAGTCTCTTACCGAGATGATGCAAAGTTGTACGTGTCGTTCATTTGTTAGGGTTGTAGGCTTTGCTACCAATGTGTAGGTCAATATGGTGCTGGGATGTCAATAATACTATGTATTGTTTTTTGTTCTCCAGATATAACAGAAATAGGACGCTGTGCAAAGTCCTACTGTGAACATACTGCCAGGAGCATCCCCACACTGCCCGATGCAGTTGTCACACTCATTGAGATGGGTACGAGAAAATACATTAATATCATAAGCACAATCATAAATGGGGCTACAATCAACAATATTGTTTGTCTATTTATTTTGTCTATAAATGACTAACATTATCGATTGAAATCGTAACAAATATATTTTCTGTGGACCGAATAATAAACTAACTGTTTCAGCCATGTCCATCAATGTATCAATTCTGAGGAAACTCTTTATTTGTCCCTGCAGGGTTCAATGTTGACACTCTTCCTGTCTATGCAAAAAGGTCCCAACGGATGGTTATAACAGCCCGTAAGTACCCACAATCACAAACTATTGGTAATATACACCACAGGTCGACACCACTGACTATTAAAGGATTAGACTTAGTTCCAAATAATTGGAGTCATTACTGGTTTCTGTTTTGTGTTTTTCAGCTCCGGTGACCAACCCCCCCATGACTCCTAAAGCGCTAACGGCAGGACAGAAGCGCCTGCACCCTGCGTACATTCCCAGCCACTTCCCAGAGTTCCCTGACCCCCATACCTACATCAAAACCCCCGTGAGTCAACCAATGTATTCTTACTAAGTGACTAACAAACCAGGGCAGACAACTTTATTTTATCTTTACTGCATTGTTCCCATATGTGCTGTAGTTGTTGCACTTGTACAGGCTGCTTTGAGATTTAAAAAAGAATAGTCCTATTCTTGTCATTATTCACACATCAAGTTAGTTTAAATGATTAAAGTATCTATAATCTCATAGGCAGGGCCGTTTCTTATAATATGCTGACTATGCGGTTGCATAGGTTGCAAAGACTATGCGGTTGCAAAGCCACCAGAGGGCCCCCAAGCTGCCATTTAAGCCCCCTTTTTATTATTAAAATAACCTGTCTCTCTTGGTAGCCAATTTAGTGAATGCACCTATATTCTCCAAAAATAAAATAAATATAATAACAATCTATATTATTAAGATGCTGCAATGGATAGGGGAGCTGTGTCTTGTGAGCAAATCAATCTCAACATTTCACACTAACCATGACTTTATATTGATTAAGACTTTTGGACTTTTAAATGAATGCTGGCAGTGGTGGCTGACCAATAGAGCGTTAGGGCGCCACCCTCCCTAGTGGAAAGGGTTTTCGAAAGGGGATTGTTCTTTTTAAAATAAACAATAATTACTTATTTTTAAGGATGTCTGTGTTTGAATTCACAATAATGTGTAATATATCAAATATATATAATTATGTTTTGGGCAAAATTAACGACCCTGTTCATCCCTTTCCTCTCAATATCTCTTCTGGGGCGATGGACACATTGCCCAGGCAGTGCAGCAGCTCAGCCAATTACTGACACAAGATTTACACATGGCAACATAAATTTAGCCAAACTGCGTCCTCGATCTGATGCCTTAGGGCAATCAATTTATCGCCCCAAGCAGAGTCAGTCGGTTGTGGAGTATGGACACCTGACGTTATTGGCATTGACAATGATGAGCGCAGGTACTCAAGAGACAGGATTTCAGCTGCCCCCGAATTCAGTAAGATCTCTTCTCCAAAATCTATTTGAAAGGAGAACTTTTGGTGGAAACCTCAATTGAAAGAGCTTGGGCCATATCAACCAAATCAAAATCAGACAGCAGGCTAGCGAAAAATGTACATGTGAGTGTTCTCCAGTAGTTCTCCAAAAAGCTAGAAACGGCCCTTCTCACAGGACAAGTCTGTTCCCTGTTAATCCTTTCTGCTTTATGTGAAACTCATGGCTACTCTGCCCCTTTAATGGAAGATTTGCGAGAGCGATTTCTAAAATAGTTTTCCAAATACGTAGTGAAACAATTGCAGCCACTGTATTAACATGTCAACATAGTTCCTACAATGTGAAATCGAGGCTTTCTTGAAACCTAGACTTTATAACGGAGCTGTCTACTGTACTGTAGCTGAGCTCGTGAGAGAAGCTGTTGACAGTGCTCCTTTCATGTGCTCAGATTTCACAAAGAGTCGGTGTGTTACACAAATACAGTTCCATGCTAAGTTTGAAATTCTGGCATACAAGAAACTGTAAACACTCCCTTTGTATACTGCTTATTTATGTTGTTTAATATATTTATTGTAGTTTTGGCCCAATTTATTTGTCCCAATCCTTAAATAAATCCCAATCAATAATGAAGAAAAAGTATATAATACCGTTGATTAACAGTTGCATGGGCTGGAGTTGTCAAACTGAATGACATTTGTGAGCTTTTTTGGGAATAGAGAAAAAAGGATGCATGGAAGAATATACACTGCTCAAAAAAATAAAGGGAACACTTTGTACAACACAATGTAACTCCAAGTCAATCACACTTCTGTGAAATCAAACTGTCCACTTACGAAGCAACACTGATTGACAATAAATTTCACATGCTGTTGTGCAAATGGAATAGACAACAGGTGGAAATTATAGGCAATTAGCAAGACACCCCCAATAAAGGAGTGGTTCTGCAGGTGGTGACCACAGACCACTTCTCAGTTCCTATGCTTCCTGGCTGATGTTTTGGTCACTTTTGAATGCTGGCGGTGCTTTCACTCTAGTGGTAGCATGAGACGGAGTCTACAACCCACACAAGTGGCTCAGGTAGTGCAGCTCATCCAGGATGGCACATCAATGCGAGCTGTGGCAAGAAGGTTTGCTGTGTCTGTCAGCGTAGTGTCCAGAGCATGGAGGCGCTACCAGGAGACAGGCCAGTACATCATGAGACGTGGAGGAGGCCGTAGGAGGGCAACAACCCAGCAGCAGGACCGCTACCTCCGCCTTTGTGCAAGGAGGAGCAGGAGGAGCACTGCCAGAGCCCTGCAAAATGACCTCCAGCAGGCCACAAATGTGCATGTGTCTGCTCAAACGGTCAGAAACAGACTCCATGAGGGTGGTATGAGGGCCCGAAGTCCACAGGTGGGGTTTGTGCTTACAGCCCAACACCGTGCAGGACGTTTGGCATTTGCCAGAGAACACCAAGATTGGCAAATTCGCCACTGGCGCCCTGTGCTCTTCACAGATGAAAGCAGGTTCACACTGAGCACATGTGACAGACGTGACAGTCTGGAGACGCCGTGGAGAACGTTCTGCTGCCTGCAACATCCTCCAGCATGACCGGTTTGGCGGTGGGTCAGTCATGGTGTGGGGTGGCATTTCTTTGGGGGGCCGCACAGCCCTCCATGTGCTCGCCAGAGGTAGCCTGACTGCCATTAGGTACCGAGATGAGATCCTCAGACCCCTTGTGAGACCATATGCTGGTGCAGTTGGCCCTGGGTTCCTCCTAATGCAAGACAATGCTAGACCTCATGTGGCTGGAGTGTGTCAGCAGTTCCTGCAAGAGGAATGCATTGATGCTATGGACTGGCCCGCCCGTTCCCCAGACCTGAATCCAATTGAGCACATCTGGGACATCATGTCTCGCTCCATCCACCAACGCCACGTTGCACCACAGACTGTCCAGGAGTTGGCGGATGCTTTAGTCCAGGTCTGGGAGGAGATTCCTCAGGAGACCATCCGCCACCTCATCAGGAGCATGCCCAGGCGTTGTAGGGAGGTCATACAGGCACGTGGAGGCCACACACACTACTGAGCCTCATTTTGACTTGTTTTAAGGACATTACATCAAAGTTGGATCAGCCTGTAGTGTGGTTTTCCACTTTCATTTTGAGTGTGACTCCAAATCCAGACCTCCATGGGTTGATAAATTTGATTTCCATTGATAATTTTTGTGTGATTTTGTCGTCAGCACATTCAACTATGTAAAGAAAAAAGTTTTTAATAAGATTATTTCATTCATTCAGATCTAGGATGTGTTATTTTAGTGTTCCCTTTATTTTTTTGAGCAGTTTATTTTGTCGCAGCAGCTTTTAACGTCTTACTAATCGTTGTTTTAATGCGTTATATTTCCCTTCAAAATGTCATCATAAGCTGATTGACTGCTTAAAACCCTAACACACGATACCTGCAGCCTTTAAACTGATAGCCCATGGGCAACGTGGTAATGGCTCTAAGCCATATAACAGGAAAAGTTAAGTCACCCATGTCTATTGCCCGATCCAGTTGGTTCATCAAACAGTTAATACATCTATAATGTTCTGTTCATGTAACGTTTTGTTCCTTATGGATTATATTGTTATAAAATGATATTGACAATTCTAGCCTATTTTAACTAAGAAAATCAGGTAATGGAATCAACCTATTTGCTTGTATAAATCCGGTAGTTGGAATCACATGTAAAAACATGTTCGGTGCATCGCTAGAAAATCCTGGTTTCATGATTGCATTTTTTTCTAACCCACTCAAGACTTTCCGGGAGCCTGTGTCAGACTACCAAGTGGTGAGGGAGAAGGCAGCATCTCAGCGGAGGGACGTGGAACGGGCCCTCACACGCTTCATGGCCAAGACTGGAGAAACTCAGAGCCTCTTCAAGGATGACATTACCGCATTCCCACGTGAGTCACTCTTCACCCCCAATAACCCTCTCATCTTTACTCCCCGACCACCAAACAGACTTCCTTATCTTGCCTCGGGCGAAGTGTGTGTGTGTTCACAATTTGTATATGTACATAATAATGTTTAAGTTGCCCTGGGGGAATGAGAACATGTGACAAGTGCTGATCACACTGCTCCGAAGTGACTAGCTTGTTCCAATGATTAAATGTTTAAACGGCATGCCTTATGTGCAGTTTGTTGAGATTGTGTTTTGTGTGAAAGTGGGTCAGTATAATCGTCCTGTTATCTTTATCGTGTTGTCAGTGATTGCGGCGCGACCGACCGCCATCCCCTACCTGAGTGCCCTGCTGCCGTCGGAGCTAGAGCTGCAGACGCTGGAGGAGACGGACTCATCGGAGCAGGACGACCAGACAGACAGTGACAACACGGCCGGGAACGGCCTCAACGTGAGTCTCGCCACCACTGCCAACCTTGACTAAATGGACAGTTGGAGGGCTCATGCTCATCTGTGGATCTCTCTTGGTTCATTAGAAATGTAGCCCTTCTAAGAATTCAGCGTCTATGTTGCAATTTTGCAGCATAAAGCGAGGGCGGAGGGTGTGGAAAAACAGCTTTCATTGTTGAGATTTCATCTGGGTATCTCCCATGGGTGAGGGGTTGTATGTATAACGGGGCTTGAAGGCTTTGTTGTTGAAGGCAAGCTTTTAGATAAGCGTATGGTATCATCTCCATCTTCTTGCAAAAAACACTTCATATATATAAAAAAAAAAAATGAATTGGTGATAAAGCTTATCGCTAAATACAGACCCCAACAGTGATATACCGCACTCAGATTATACCGGTTTTTTGATCAGGCAGTTTACGTTTCAGATAAATGCATTGACCTCATTCTGTCTACTGTTCTGTCACATGGTCTGTTCTGTAAGATAAGGATTCTCTTAAGCACACTTGGGGGTTTGATTTCTATTCTACAGGAAATAAAAAGGTTATTAATTTCACAGAAACCAGCTCATATATATTAACAGCCACTGAAACAGCAGCACTCTTAAAACATGAAAGCTAAACGATGCAAACCAGATAACTAAAAAACAAAGTTTATGTTGAAAGTACATTGGAACAGTTATGTTCCAATGTAGTTAAAAAACGATGACTGAAGTGAAACTGATTACTTTCTTTATTTTCATGCCAACTCAGGACGACCCGAGAGCCGACAAGGAGAACTCCATGCTGCCGCCGAGCAGCGTGGTTCCGTCCGTCAAGGCCAGCGAGGAGAACATGATCGATAACCCCTACCTGAGGCCTGTGAAGAAGCCCAAAGTGAGGAGGAAGAAGTGAGCCCAGCCCCCCCCCCCCCCCCCACACAACAGTGACAACAGCAGGGGGTGACATTTAACAACAACTATGACGGCTCCCTTGGCTCTTAAAAGGATACATGGGTAATTTAATTTGCTGGCATCTAGCGTTGCTGTCTGCAGAAAATTTGCTTTGGTCTATTTTGTCCCCTTATATTAACTGACATTATGGCTGGCAAGCATATGGTTTCACTTCTTTATTTGTTTTAATATTTGTCAGGTTGGCTTTGGTAAAAACAACCAAACATGTTTAAATAAACAGCAGAGATCTAGTCTTTCTGTGGTTCATTGGATACATGAGGGTTAGGGGGGGGGGGGGGGGAGGGGAGTGATCTCCTGACGCAGGGGACGATGCTGATGGACCTTCAGAAGTACAAACTCAGGTAGGCCACTCTGGCCCTCTGCTTCTTGAACTCCTTGTCACACTGGAGCTGAGGAGACAAACACAAAGGTATTGAACATTTAATATCAATACCCAGATGAGGTGGCTTTCCATAAAATATTGCAATAAACGCCACTTTTCTTAGTAGTTTTATTTGTGTCATGTCTGGAGAAAATAACATTGGCCCTGAGCAAGCACTAAGCATTGAAGATTAATTCATTTACCCATTGATGGATTTTTCAACTATTTGTTCATTATAGAGGGAAACTGGACAAATGTTATCAGTTCCTTTTTTGTGAAAGTGAAGGTAGGCCTTTGGAGATATCAAATGTTTGCAAATTTCAATCTTCCAAAACTAATGGCAATAGCCCCACACATGCATGTTTGTTAGTTGGGGTTAGTTAGTTGTTTAACTAACCCTAACAATCAAACTGCATGTTTGATTATTGTTAGGGTTAGTTAGATGTTTAACTCACCTCTGCTCTCAGCGTTTTCTTCTCAAGCTGAGGGAATTTCACCCAATTTGGAGACCCAAAGCTCATTGGCCAGACAACCCTCCTGCCAATTGCTGCTTCATGAGAGTAAGTCCCAGGGCTGAATTTTAAACACAAAACACCCATCAGTATTATCGCATATCAATCACCAAATGTCATGTTGTTATGTAATCCTTTGTCACACACCCCGGCATGCTGGTTGTATCCGACTTGGTTGTAACCCTCACTGCGGAGGAATTGAAAGGCGTTTTTCCAGGCGGCAGGATTCTGGACCAGGATTGATCCTGTTGGTACTTTTGAGGTGATGGGGTCACTGTCTGGTGATATGTGAATATATATTATAAATGATTACATTCAATTACACATTGAATCGCCTTGTGACCGTTCTCTTAATGATTAAGTATACCCTGTTGGACTCCATAAACCGCACGGCGGTCCTCGCAGAGAGGACGTATCCTTTCTTGCTCATCGGCCTCTTCTGTATGTCGTACATCATGCTGTGAAACTGAGTAGAGCTAAAGTTAGCATGGTATTTTGATATCCTGCGACTCTGGTCAATGTCCACATTGTGTACAACGAATAGGTTGTATTTTTTGTAACCTGTATATACATGCATGTTTATACATGCAAAGACACAAACATACCAACCTCATGATTATCATAGCAGCCCGGGCCACGGTGGGGCGCTTCCTGGCGAAACATTTGGTTTCCTAGACGATTTGGAGCAAAATGGGTAGGAAAGAGTTTCCTATCCTGAGATGTGCCAAACACAACGCCCCGGCGGCGATCTGGTTTCTCAAGTTTAGAAATTGTTCCCATATCGCCATTCAGGTTTAAATTAAAATGTGTTTACAAATGAGTGAGAATTGTATCGCGACATGCAGCTAAGTTACTTCCTGTTGTTTAGAATACCAGTAACTATAGCAACCAGGTTACGCAAATGTCCTGGTTTATACAAAGCAGCACCTCCTGCATGAATCCTGAGGTTATCCAAGTGGATGCAATTTAACACAATGAAAATACTTGAAACATGTATTATCCATATACTGTATGTCAATGCATGGCTGAACAGAAGATCGCACAATTAAAGTGTGGGTTGCAGATAGCTTGGGGCCAGTTTCTATTTCAATATAAATGTAGAATCAAATATAATTTGATGTGAAAAAGTTGAACGTATAGCCTAATGCTTGAATTTCCTAGGTAGGCTACGGCAGCCTATGCATTTTCCAATAGAAAGTTACAGGGTTCGCCATTCATGCAAATATGTATGTAACTTCACCCCCTAGTCTAGTGGAGAGGTTCAAGTATCAGAAATCATGGATGTTTAAACAATCTTACAGGTATACGTCTGATATCTTTCTATATATATTAAGTTGCCATATGCTTAATAGTCTGACATGAACTTTAAGTTGAGATGGTTGTTTTTAGGTTTAAAGATCTAGTTTATGAATAGCGATTGCATAGTGAGAAATTCTAAAACAAATCAAAAAGGTGTAAATTTAAATGAAAAAATAATGCTGAAAGAAAAACATTGTTTTAGGCATTTTTCTGTAATGGCTCACGTGAGGCATTTAACATGGCATTTCCACAAGGCAAATATGTCTTAAGGCATTCAGTGATCATATTCTTAAATACAGATAGTTCCATAATCAGTAGACTTTAAATTAAGGTTGGCATTAAGTTCTAAAATAGTAAAATAACATCCCACAATAGCAACATTCAAATTTCGACCCAAACATCGGTCATTGACAAAACACTCTTAAGGGCCCCGAAGCACATGGCAAGTATCAATTATTTTCTGCATAACTACATACAACCACAAGCGATAAGACAAATAATATTTTAATGCTACTCTCCACTTGACTATCTTGGCACTTGTGAAGGAGTAGGGCAAAGTGGAATTTTCCTTGACAAAAAGATAGGACACAGGACTGCTGAGTGGAAGGCAACTTCGTTCCACAAGTTAGGCAATTATTGGCAAAATGAAAACGAATTATCCAAACAGTTTCAAAGAGTAAGGCCCTGAGTTGGAATGCATTTTCTCATAGAGTAGCACCCCACTGATCATAAATATAATTTGAAGAGGCTTTGGGAGTACTGCTGCATTATTCTGTCTGAGGCACAGAGATGGAGGGGCCTTTGGGGTCGTCAAAGCGGTCCACGGTGTTCACCTGCAGGATCATGCTCAAGCCATAGGTGAGGATCCAGAGCATGAGCAAAGTGGTCACAAGCCCCATCCAAATTCCTGCAGTGAAGAATCCGGCACAATCGCTGGCATAGGAGAAATCGGTTCCATTGGCCAAACCAAAACCCTGGATCTGTATTAGACAAACAACAGCAATGCAAGAAGAAGTCATGCTTGACCACCAACTAATCAATAGGGCTAGGTTTCAAATTTATCTTCATTTGAATGATTCAATATCAATTCATAAAATCCCGGGATCATTTTATTAAATTGTTTTAATATTTTGTAATGGCTTTTTGTGCTTTTATTTACAGGACAGTGAAGAGAGGGAAGGACATGTAGCATAGGAACGGTGAGAATTGAACCCGGGTCGCTACAAGGCCTACTGCCTTCATGGTTTAATTGATTTAATTGAAAATCTGATCAGTTCGGGACATCAGTGGCGATACCCAGCCCTAATTGAGACATTAATGCTTTTGTGAAATAAGTGCATGAAAATTACATAAGTACCTGGAAGTCTACAAAGTTGACCATCCAGTTAGAAGTGTTCGGGTTGGTTTCCCCTCGTATCAGCAGGGCATCACTGAAGCTGTTGACTGACATGCAGTGGAAGGAGTACTCCGCGGGGGCATAGATACCTCGGCTGCCACTGAAGGACACGGTCCCATTAATGGACTCCAGACTCACAGAATCCAGGCTGAACCAGTTCCGTGCCGATACAGGGAATAACTTTTGACTCATAGCAAATCTGGGGAAAATATCAATAGGGTTTCAATACATGCGGCGTGTTCAACAAAAGCGGACTTTCCTTGATGAATTAAAATAAGATTGATCCTTAAGACAAGGATTCAGGCTTTGTTTATTATTTGAGATAGATACATACATCTATGTACACATCTACTCACCTTAGAATGATTCCAGATGGGTAATTAAGGACAAGCCTAAAACACAAAACAAATCCAACTGCATTAGATCACCCCTTGCAGATATATTGTCTTAACATAGGTTGGATAGTATTTAAGGTTATTTTTTAATAATTAGATATGTATAATCAAATGGAAACACTCACACTGAGCTAGTCCCATTGCACAGGGATCCGTCGAATGTAGGGGTCTCTGTGGCGAGGTCAATCCACTTAAGGCCGAGGTCAAAGCTGACGTTGAGGTTCTGAGCCCATAGCATAATGCAAGGAGTGTTTGAAACGTTGAACATTAGAGGAGCTTTGACATTTTCTACTACTGGGGATTGAAGCAGCGAGCGACCCACTGGCTGGTCAGACATCGAGGTCTCTGGAATTATCTGTAGATATAAAAAAAGAGGATTAAAGACATTTCTTAACTTTTGACATTTGCATTTTGATCTAATTTGTTTGTGCCATTATTCCTGCTACTTAACAGCCATATAACCCATGCTCTTCTCTTTGAAGGAACTATTCTTTTAATTGTATTGGAACACTTAAGGCATGCTTAAATAGGCCATTATCTATCGGTTTTCCTTTCTAATGGGAAATTAAAACGAGGTTTCTGTCATTTACCTCTTTAGGGTCCAAATAGAAAACAAGCAGCAGAGAGCTGTTTGGTCTCAAAAAGCAATAAGTGCACATTGTACATATTTAAGACCATCATTTTAAAAGCTCCCACCCGGGATGGCTGGAGTCCTGTGTAGATAGCAGTGTAGAGGATGTTTTTGGCTTTCATGATACTCAAAAGTTTCCCAATAATTCGATCTGTGAAAAACAAAATTATAATAATCTTTGATCTTTAGTACATGGTTTTCAGTGACTGAAGAAAATGTTGATCATTGTTGTAATTTAAATTCCCAACAAATGTGTATATAACTCACCATTACTGCGTAAAACTTGCTCACACGACTCGTGCAGCCTGTGAAATCAAAATCAAGTTCAGTTTAGATCAAAAGGATTTAAGCAGATTTATTTGCGTTCACTCTAGAAATACCAGACTCACCCAGTACAATACGGCAGGGTGAAGTACAGCAAATTGCTGACAGCTGGGTTGAGCTGAAGGTCTGAAAGAGTATCTAGGTCGACAAGAACAGGTGAGACACCGAGTGTTTCTTGTAGCAGAGCTGGTGCATCGCGGGCAGCGGACCACTCCAGAGCAGGAAGAACCAAGGAAGAAGGAGAAGACTGCATTGCAGCCTGGGGAAGTAACAGTGAGAGACTTTAGAAGAATTGATAATGCTGATGGACAAGCAGTATCTTAATGACAAGAACCTTGTCATTAAGAAACAACCCAAACCAGGAGACTACTGTAATACAAAACTGTACCTCAAGGTTGAGGAATGCTCCATCTTGCTTGTTGCCAAACACTCCTCCATATATTGTGAAGTCGTCTTTGCTTAACTGAATATAAAGAAAATAAGTCGTTTAAATTAGGGTCATCCATTGTTTCACAATATATACAGAAAGGCATTACATGTAATTATCTTGAAACTATACGGTATAGCATTGCTAGCTGAAGTAAAAGGTAAATCCACCATATCTACACATTCCTAAACGCAGTAAAGGGCTTATAATGAAATGAGGAACTAACTAAAACGGGAAGCAATGGAGCCAGTTCACCGAGTACACGGTTCCGCTTCAGAAAGGCTGACGAGAGTTCAGCTCCCCCTGTCTTCGCAAAACATCTTCTAATCACCAAATATTAAATATGTTATCGTTCCTTAGTAACGACAGCATCGACAATTCAATCCTATGTTATGATATCCAACCTTGTCCTGCAGGAACAGTAGCACAGTGTGAGGTCCAGAGCTGAACACTGAGGAAAGGTCAGTGGTCAGCTGGCTGCTGGACACAACATGACCAGCCACCGGGGAGGCCAGGGATGGTAGGCTACACATTAGACGAAGAGAATGCGTTTTTAGTGCTAAGAACATACACTGTTAACAGTAGTAAAGTTACGTAACGTTATAATTAACACGCATTGAAGAAGCATAAATTAGATTAAAACGTAATCAACTTGACTGCGTTGACATATGCCGTCGACGATGGCGACTCATTTTAAAGCATTATAAAGTCGATCCGCTGAATAACTTAAGTTACCTTTCAGTCGACCACAGTAAGAATGGCACTTGAACAGTCGATCTTCCTAGCGCGAAATATGCACATAAATTGGCAATAAAAGCTAACAACCGAACTAGGGTAAAACGCTGTGTTCTCGCCATTTTCGTTTTCCGCAAATGATGGTCACGTGACACGAACCAGCTGATTGTCATGTGCTACAAGGCGACTCCACTTCCGGCTCTTACCGTTCAGCTGGCCCTGCCGAGAGCTCCACTTCCGGCTCCTTTCGGCTAGCTCTCCCTGCTCAGAAGCCAAGAACTTCTTATTTCAGAGACTAGCGGCGGCAGCAGCTGCTTACTAGTCACAACATCTTATCGTAACTGTCGTGAAAATGTTCCGATCAATGAAAGGACTCACAAACTTACAGCGGAATATGGCATACACCAAACTATAATTATTGACAATGCCGTAAGACATGTTATAAGCATATGTTGGAGTATTTAAACAAATGTGGAATCAAAAAAAAAGAAAGAAAAATATTCTTGCCATGGTTGTTAAATATATAAATGTATCAGGTACGTGCACCATAATGTATTTTGTCACTATGTGGTCTATGTGTTTCCTTTGTCATTTCCTGATCGGGGGTCTGTGGTACCTGGCAGCTGCCCATGGTGCTGATTTTCTGACCACTTTGGTCCACGCCTTCGCCTTGTTCTGCAATCATTGCTTAGTTTATATAATCGATCAGTAATGCCCTATACGGTTCCTATCATCATTTTAAAATAACAAATACTGCAAAGGAAACATATCAGCCATGGGAATAACTGTCTGACATAGCTTTGATGATTACTTTAGTTACTAATTCGGTTGAAAAGGTTCTTTCTGGTCAGTGAAAGCAACTCCCTTCCGCCAGTGCCGTGGCAGCGGAGGGATATACTTGCATCCACGAATTGCTACAGCATCTATCTCAATTGAAAAGAACAGAAGGAATAGATGGTGATTTAGACAAAGAGCCTTTTTAAGAGACAATGTCAAAGTATAAGCAAAACTATTATACCAAAATTATTACCTCCAAAATTACTCTTTAAAACAATTCCTGAAAGGGGTTACAGCCATCGAAAACATCACTTTCTATATAATGTGGCGTGAATGTGAAGCATCGGAGGTTGCGCACTATTTGCAGTCGCGGCAGAATACCATTCTAGAGTGTTCCACGTTTAGGGCCATCTTTGGTCGTTCTCACCGGTGACAGTGTGGAATATATTCCGCTCGTGTTTTTGTCTATGATAAATAAATACGATTCAATTTAAAGTGAAGTCATTTAACACACTTGGGCAAAGAAAGTGAACTGCGCTCATTGCTTGACTTATTGGCAGCGTTCTTTTCAGCTCCCTTCAATTTCACTGGTCTTAAGAGGGCGAGACAGGAGTGGCAGTGATACAACATGGATGAGGAATATGATGTGATCGTTTTGGGAACCGGACTCACAGTAAGTGATAAAGCCTCTTAAGCTCTATTGAAATAATATACGCGTGGACGGCCTACTCTCGACTATTGGTTTACACCGGCCCGCTACCAGGTTACCACCCTAGGAGGTAATATATCCTGCATCCTTGTGTATGTGCGAAACATGATGAAATATTGTTATGGAACATGATACATAAACATCTCAATCAATGAAATCTGTATGAAACAATGGAACACATGTGACAATTCTTGACAGCCGCCAATGCGCCGTTCTTTGACACCGGTGAAAAGAGCATCTTAGGCGTAACCCTATATCACGGTACCGTTCGCTAAGGCCTCTCTAGTCTAGGATTTGCGAAAGCTCGGGTACGGTTTGATCAAATTAATATGAATGTAGCATTTTACTTAATACCCTGAATAGATCGGATTGTTTGTTAGTGTTTGCTTTCTTAATAATGGGATTCTTATTTCTATAGCCTACTTTCGTCACCTTTTTTATATCGATACTTAGGCCTATACGGTAGCGTTCACATAAAGGATAAATGATCATAATAAAAAGTGTCATTAATGTTATCAGTATTATTATTATTATTTATTATTATTATTATTATTATAGCCGATGCATGGTAGACACGGATGTCATGTCGCGCATGCGCACAACCTTCATTAACCTTTCTGCATCCTCCTGCATTATATTTGACTAATCTACCTTTCTTAAGATATTCATTATTTCAATTGATATTCAAATAGGGCTTGATGTTTTTGCAAAGATCATTTTTGCATATGTTTCTGCAAAAATATAAGAAATGTAATTGTTAATGACATTTTCTTTCTCACCAGGAATGCATTCTGTCTGGGATTATGTCTGTGAATGGGAAGAAGGTACTTCACATGGACAGAAACCCCTACTATGGTGGAGAGAGCTCCTCCATCACCCCTCTAGAGGAGGTAAAAGCTGCAGTCCGCGCTGTGTTTTCCTTTAGGAGCAATACAAATAATCAATACATTTTATGATCCATGTTACATCATATTAAGTCTTGTGAGCTGTTGTTTGCTATTGTGTGTCAGGGGATGCCATTTTGATTTAATAATGCCTAATTCAGGATGCGGCAGTATTACCATTGCTAACTATTTAGGCTGATGATGATGGTTGTCTTTCAGCTTTACAAGCGCTTTAGCCTCCCAGATAGCCCTCCGGAGTCAATGGGCAGAGGAAGAGACTGGAATGTTGACCTGATCCCTAAGTTCCTCATGGCCAATGGTCAGTATTGCATTATGCATAACACTGTCGGGCTGAACTTGAGTAAAAACCAAAGACCAAAAATTCAAATTTGAATTATTGGTTGCACATCTTGATTGACATGGTAGCTAATCAGATGATGAAGAAGTGCTATCTTATTACTGAATACTATATTATTATAAAGCGGTTATTCACCGAACGTGTCCAAACTATGTGCATGTCTAACTGGATGAGTTCAGGTCAGCTTGTGAAGATGCTGCTGTACACCGAGGTCACCCGCTATCTGGACTTCAAGGTGGTGGAGGGAAGCTTTGTGTACAAGGGAGGAAAGATCTACAAGGTGCCATCCACTGAGACCGAGGCACTAGCTTCAAGTAGGTTCACCTGACACACTCTTTAGTACAGTTTAGGACCACAGATGCAGATCAAAGGCAAATGCGATAGCTCTTGTTTTCTTTGGTGTGCCATGGAAGCCACGGTCTTTCTCTGTTTGGTTCACCAGATCTCATGGGAATGTTTGAGAAGAGACGGTTCCGCAGGTTCTTAGTGTTTGTGGCCAACTTCGATGAGAACGACCCCAAGACCTTTGAGGGGGTGGACCCGAAGGCCACCACCATGAGGGACGTGTACAAGAAGTTTGACCTGGGCCAAGATGTCATTGACTTCACCGGCCACGCCCTCGCCCTCTACAGGACAGATGAGTAAGGGCAACACTCGATGCACCAAGTCGTATGCTGCCGATTATGGAATTATTTAATTGAGTTTAGAGACAAATCTTTGTGGTTCTTTCACTCGCAGGTCACAGTTTTGAGTTTTATTCATTAAGTGCATCTTTCAGTATGTTTGGTCTGAGAATAATTTTATCAGGTATTTTCTATGAAGCCATATTTTTACAGCCCTGTTAGATAATGGTGATATTATTCACATATTCAACAATTTAAACAGATTTTGAGGCATAATATTTAGTTTTTGGTTATTTTGATCATGTCTACTTACTTACCCTCCTCGGCGCCTCTCCTCGTTCCACCAGCTACCTGGATGTCCCCTGTCTGGAGACAGTGAACCGCATCAAGCTGTACAGTGAGTCGCTGGCTCGCTATGGGAAGAGCCCATACCTGTACCCTCTGTATGGCCTGGGGGAGCTGCCGCAGGGATTTGCCAGGTATGTGACCCCGATCTTACATCTTTTTTACAATAGATGTAACATCTTTCTTACATCGATCTTACAATAGCTGCAGCGCAGTTTTTTTTTAAATTATTATTTGTGGCCACAGGTTGAGCGCAATCTATGGCGGCACCTACATGCTGAACAAGCCAGTGGATGACATCGTGATGGAAGACGGTCATGTGGTCGGTGTGAAGTCTGAGGGCGAGGTAAGCTGCATTGTCTTTTCCTTTGTCTTCTGGATCAGCAAATTACATGTTATATGTCATATGTCGAATGTTACACTTAAAGGTGTGCTTGTATTGTTTTTTTTGGGTTTGAGATCCTCGGAATGACTTTCCATAAATCACACACATTCCCTGAACGTGGGTGGGCGTGTGTGTGTGATTGAGCGGCATCAAAATGAACACAACATGGTGGGGTTTTGGTTGAGACTGACCCAGGTCCATCTCTGCTTTTGTTTTGTCTCACCCATGGGTGCAGGTGGCTCGTTGTAAGCAGCTCATCTGTGACCCCAGTTACATCCAGGACCGCGTGCGCAAGGCGGGCCAGGTGATCCGTGTGATCTGCGTCCTCAGCCACCCAATCAAAAACACCAACGACGCCAACTCCTGCCAGATCATCATCCCTCAGAATCAGGTCAACCGCAAGTCAGGTCAGAGCAGACATAAGTTCCCGGCAAATGTTGACGAGATGAACCATTTAGTGACAAAACACAGCAACGCAGCTTTTTTTTCTTCTAAAGGATAAAAAGAAAAAAGAAAAGCATTTCTAATGCGGTAATTATGAGATTTCCGCTTAGTTACCACAACACATTTTCTTGATTATGTCTTTCGGGGTATGACTATTTTGCTCTGTCAATGTCCATAGTTGGTAATACTCGCCCCCAAATATTGTTTCCAGCCTTTCCTTCCTCTGCTCTTTTGTCTCCCCGAGTCGACTTTGACCTTTGCTCCACCCTCTCCTCTGAACCCTCTAGACATCTACGTGTGCATGATCTCCTACGCTCACAACGTGGCAGCGCAGGGGAAATACATCGCCATCATCAGCACCACGGTGGAGACCAGCGAGCCAGAGGCGGAGATAGAGCCGGCCCTGGAGCTCCTGGAGCCCATTGATCAGAAGTAACACACTGCATTATGGGAAACGTATTCATAACTGTGCCATTGTCAGTCATGTCTCAGAAAACACTGCATTATGGGATACATACTCATAACTGTGCTATTGTCAGTCATGTCTCAGAACACATTGCATTATGGGATACGTATTCATAACTCTGGTATTGTCAGTTGTGGTTTGATTAGGGTACTATTTGTTTTACAGGTTTGTGGCTATAAGTGACCTTTACGAGCCCACAGATGATGGCACTGAAAGCCAAGTGAGTGGGAACACGGTTTCACCCGGCATGTATGCACATGCCAAGACATGCTATATACTGTATATATATATATATATATATATATATATATATATATATATATATACATAATATACTTTAGATATTGATGTTGATGTAACCTCGTGAGGTCATTCAGATATACACATTTGTGTTTCGCAATGACCTGCAGAGATAAACAGAATGTGAACTTGCGAGACCAGGATGGTCTCACGAGGCTAATGTTTTGGCAGAGTAAAGGGTGATAATGATATAATGATATTTTATATATATATATATATATATATATATATATATATACATATATATATATATATATATGTATATATATACATATATATATATATATATATGTATATATACATATATAATTGATATATAGATATACGTATCTATATAGATATCAATATAGAAATATAAACATAATATATATCTAAGTAATATAAATTTAGCAATATAAGTCTAATATGTATCCAAGCAATTTAAGTTTAATAACTCTCAACTGTTTTCGCCAGGTGTTTGCCTCGCGGTCCTACGATGCCACCACCCACTTCGAGACCACCTGCAATGACATCAAGGACATCTACAAGCGCATGACCGGGAGTGAGTTTGACTTTGAGAACATGAAGCGCAAACAGAACGACGTGTTTGGGGAGGATGAGCAGTGAGCGACTGGGTGGGCCTCTCCCGAGAGAGGAGGGGGCCAGAGAGGAGGGAAAAGGGTTTGCAAAAGCGGCGGAGCCTGAGGTAATGCGTTTATGTGGAGGTGCGGGGGAGGGGTTTTAATTGATTGGGTGGTCCAGGCTTGGGTCTGGTTTTGTTGACTCTGCACCTCCCCCCCCCCCCCACCCCCCCCCCCCCCCCCCATGTCCCTCTCTCTCTTATAGGTGTTGAAACACATACTCACACACGCAAACACACACACAAACACGTTGTTCATGTTCACACCTTCTCTGTCACTGAAAAGCAGGGTTGATGAGCTCATTATTATTCCATTGTTAAAGCTGTCATTTTCCCTCAGTTCTCCACTAATACTGGGACACTAATGAGCTGTTCACATTCTTTCCAGAATATCATTCTTGATACGGACATTAGTTGATGGAAAAGTCTAAATTGCAAGGAGTGATTTGGGTAAATGAAAATGGCTTGGTGGTCACCATATTGCCAGGTGGCTTCCACTACACATGCATGCATCTTTTACACATGGTAGTGTTGTACATAGCATTATATCACTGGGATGTGAAGGCTGGACCATTCCACGCATTTTCAATGCCAACCCTGCTTTCTCTCTCTGTCTCTCTGTCTGTCTCTTTCTCTCTCTCTATCTCACTCTCTTTCTCTTACTCACTCTTTTACATGTGTTACTTCAGTAGAATCCTTCTGCTTCTTTTGGCAAAATACTTTGGTCAGGCAAAAATAAAAAGGTGATGAGAAGCTCTTTATAAATGGGCTTTCCGTCAACTGCTGTCGTGTTCCCTGAGCTAGCAAGCAAGCTAAAACTGGTTGCTAATAACTGTTCTACCCGCACCCCCCCTCCCGAAAACATTTCCGTTGTTGTTTACGTGTTACGTGTGATTGTTGATTTTTCGAAATCGAGAATAGACTCCTTTTTAACACTTACAATTATTCAAATTAAGAGTTTTATTACTATTCTATATTTGGTGCACATTTCACTTGCTGAAGTTATGAAGTTTACAGAGCTGAGGGTGAAACACTGGTGGCTTAACCTGAAGAAGGCTGAAGAAGGCGTGAGAGAGAGAGATGAGAGAGCGTACGAGGAATCAAGGACCTGCTAGTTCTTACTTGCCTCGAAGAGGATTTGTAATGTGATACATATACACATATAAAGTTATCACAGAAGGAGGCCTGTTTTAACGTGAGGGGATGTGCCAGGGATCGCGGAATGTATGTCAGGAGAGTCTTGGATAGTTGACCTATTAGCAAAGTTTCACTTTTGAGTGAAGAGGGCAATGACTGAAATTTCAGCTCACAGTGAAAGCACCAGATTGTGTCTTGGTTGTTCCAACCCTTGTGTTTTCTGACCCAGTGTAAAGATCTTAATATTGCTGGGAAGAACTGGACATACACTTCAATAACCTTAAACAAGCATGCAGCCTAGCAGGGGCCTGGTAGGGCCACAGTGAGACATACTGCCCCACACCAATGAACCAATGTAGTTGATTTGGTTTTAGCCTTAATTTGGGGGCCAATACATTTAGGCTAACAAATTGATTCTGTTTTGTTTGCATTAGCTGCAAATCTGCCCCTTGTTCAACAGACAATACTTGCTAATGTTAGAAAATAACAACAACATGGTCTTCAGTCTCTCAGAGGTCCATGGAGCTGTGTGGTACATTAAGAAAGAAAACCGAATGAGGTTTTCATTGCACATCTCAATGCAGAAAGCAGGAACAATTATTTAAGTCCGTACAGGTCATTGAGAGTCGTGTCTATTTGTGGCATTCGCTTGTCAAATAATATTGAAGACTGATGAGAGACTGCAACTTATTTATCTAAAACACTAAGCAAGGCTGAGGCTGTCTTACCAATTACCCTTAACAACTCTAAACAACGTTTAATACATGTTTTTAATTTTTCGTGTCTTATTGTTATGATCTATTTATTTGAATTCTAACGATGCGTTGGTGGAAGGTCAATGTAAAATGCTGAATATGCTATGCTATTAGTATATGTTATGAAAACCAAGTTTTCAATGTGATGCACACCTATTATATATATATTTTTGTTCTATTTGTCAAGCGTTTGTTTACCTTCTCTTAATTAATCATTCCAGTGTTGCATTATGGGACATTCAGTTAACAAACAGGTTTTGATGACAGTGGTTGGCTGCTGATATGCAGTTCCTGAGACCTATACAACTATTTATTCACAGCAGTTTCGCACTATGCTCCGTTCAACATTGTGTGTGGTCTTCATTCTGGAATCATCTTGCATATATAAAACTAGAATATTCTTTAAGTGTAATTATGTTTGGAACCCACCACTTCTTCACTTTCAACTTGTGTGCTCTTTTTTTATTTATCAAAAAACAAATGCCTAATGTGTGGTTATACTGTTTCAATTCCCATCCAGTTTGGCCTTTGGAAATTACTTTTGACAATATCCTTCAAGATTGGCAAAATAAATAGTTCAGGCTGAGTAGTAGACAACTTACAGTCCTTGTTTGACCACTAGTTTGTGAACAACGCCTAATGTCTTGTGTAACAATTAAAATGAATTAAACTATGAATGAAGTGATACAAAAATAAAAAAGCACATGGCAAACCTGGAAACACCCATCAAATTCTTGTCTTGTTTTCTTTCATCACGTGATTGAGTGAACACAAGTCCTTCACACCAGTATACTTTCCTAATCAACTTTATAGGATTATTTATACATACTGTACATACCTGCATACATAAAGTACATAGCCTACTGTACATGCATGCAGTAATCTGTTATATACATTTCCAAGCATGAAAATATAATCACTTTCTTTTAACAAAGAATACAAATACCATACCATGTAAGAATAATAACTTCTCTAAATAATAATTGTTCATATATAAATGCATTTTGTGTGCAATATATCTTTGGAGTTTGCTTCAGCTTGTGTAACAAACATTTATATGTATCTTTGGTATCAACTTGTCCCTCACTTGTCTTAGATGTCGTTGGTTCAGCCTATCAACACCCATCTCATCTATCCTTTCCTGCATCAACCTCCGTGCTAACCACGCTAGCATCGCCCACCCCTCAGGGAGGCAACGCGTGACTCATCAAGGCAAGGCTGCAGATCCGCTCTGTCACTCTAGCGCCCTGCAGTCCCAGTGTTTTGTCCTTCGCCCTGCCACACCCATGCTGACCGATGATAGTCGCTCACAGGCGGTCCACTACGTAGTTGTGGTACGGATGTCCCAGGAGTTGCTCCACCTCCGCTTTGGGCACCACCCAACACTTGGCCCCGTGGCGTTTCCGCGCAGTGTCTTTCAGGCTCTTGTCCTGCAAGGTGACCTGCATGTGCGTGGAGCCCAGCCTGAGCTCGCCCCTGGCCAGCAGTCCTTCCTTACCGGGGTGTTGGTTGTGGTGGGGGTGGGGAACTCCTGAGTCAGCCAGATCCGTCACCATGGTAACGCTCATATCGATGTGCTGAAACTGACCTGAAAAAATCAGGGTAGAGGGGGGAGATGGTGAGCGGGTTTATTATCCTGGATAGAAGAAAGGGAAATGTTAAACATCATGTGAATGAGGTCTACCAAGTAGGCCTTCTGTTGCAGAGGAGAGACCGCGCCCGTTTGCGATGTAGAAGCCGAGGTGGGACACCTGCAGATAGCTGGGGTGTTTATAGTGGTGAAACAGAACCAGAAAACGAACATCCTTGGCCATCTCAATCCAGCAGTTCCGCTGTTTGTCCACAGCAACACTGATGCCCTGTCTTGTCACGGACCCCGGCTGATTGACAGATAAGATGTCCCGCCCCTCCCCTTCCACCACGACAGCATCCAATGTGAGGGTGATCATAACGCCAGCCGACCCGCCCATGGAAGAGGAGATCACCAATTGGTGAAAGTAGGTGCGGGGGCGGTCCTCTGCACCAAGTTTGAAAGGAGCTCCGACTAAGTGTCCGTCAACAATGATCCCTGTAGTGGTTACACAAAGACAAAACACATGTTAATGATTCACTTATTTAATGTCACTAAACAGAAAACCATTTATAAGCCAGCAGCATTAGAGGCTACTGCTAGGTCTACATGATTCCAATGATTGTTGACTATTGTTTAGTCAAGAATCTTTAATATCTAAAATATCAGAATGAATGGCAAATGGCCATCACAGGTTACTGGAGCCCAAAGTGATATCTGAAGTTAATTTAAAGATATAAAACCGAGAAAGGCATTAGCATTTGATAAGCTGTGTAAGAGCCAAATAAGGACTAGTAATAATACGTGCCACTATAAGCTGTATGACTTGATTTCCAAACTTCTTATCAATCCATTTTCTGTCAAATTAATAATTGACAAACATTTCCAGCAGTAATGTTGACTGTACCTCTCTCTGGGTCCTCTAGAAGTCTCAGAACATCCCTGGCCCGTCCATCCACAGTAAAACAAAGGTTCTGGTGCAACTTAGGCAGCTGGACCACAAAATGAGGATCTCCATCCACTACAATGGTTAAAGTTGGGCAAATCAAAAAATGTTAAGGTGAACAATAATGGCATGCCTTGCTTTTTCTTTCTTTTTTTGTGTCTAAAACAGGGAATGTAATGAAGGCTACTTACCTGAGGAGGAAAACACCCTGACGGAGCTCAGTGTCGACGGAGATTCTAAAAGTAGAAGACATATAACTAAAGGACAGTCCTCCCCAGGCCCAAGCACTGAAATCAACACTAAACAAGCATTGTACACAGTAGCTTGATGATCACTACTATTTGTAATACATTAGCTACCGTATCTGCCATGAAACGTTATGTATATAAGAAATAATAACAAACACGTACCAAATGATTCTGTGTTGGCTGTATCCTCCCCTAAAAGACAACATCATGCATGTTATTTTTGGTATTTTTTTATCTGGTTTTAAAAAGAGAAAAGGAGCGGTAATTGACATGTACTTACAGGAATCAAAGTTAATATCATAGCCGTAGTCATAGATGGCGTCGTAATCTGGAAAATGTATTCAAACAATAATATACAGATTTACAAATTCTAAATCTCAGAGGCATACTCTTGTATCATGATGAGAAACACTCACCTTTCACCAGGTCAATATCTGTTCAAAGAAGATGGAGCAAAATAAAGATTATTGGCTAAATAAACTGTTCAGACGCTACTATAAGGTGTAACACTGTCATTGTAAGACATAAAGCAGTAGGGCATTTCTTCACCTTTTCTCTGAATCTGAATGGAGGTAGAGACATCTAGTGGAAAGATGATGAAAAACACAAATGGGGAAAAGGGATGAGGCATCATTCATTTTCATGCTCGCTCAAATGTGTCTTTTTTTTATATGCAACCCATTGCTGCCCGTGACTTCTTGGGGCATAAAGAAAAACATCCTACCGTATAAATACCATGAATAATACATTTGTGTACCTACCCAGGAGCCCTGCGGCCTCCCAGAGTTTAGGTCCATCGGTGACTCCCGGCATGGGGGCAAAGGTAACGGACAGAAGGGTCGCTACTCTGACCTCCATGTCTTCCTCCGTGTCTGTGGCGTCGTTGTCGTCTTGGAAACCCGGATCTGGGGCCGGAGTGGGGGCGTCCAAGGTGGACCCCAGGCCGTTCATAACAGTGGGGATCTCCAAGGGACGGGCCTCAGTCACGGTGCTGTTCTCCATCTCGGAGGTCGGCCGGGTGAATCGGACGGGAGGCGGAGCTGTGCTGCTGGACGGGGTGGAGTGGGGCGTGAGAAGTGGGGGCAGGGTTGCAGAGACGGTACTGACCAAGCTCAGCACAGGTGTGACGGTGGACGTCGTTGGCGTCGTGGAGGTTTGTTTGTGGGTTTTATCCCACGTCAACGGAGTAGTTGTTGTTTTTGCTGTAGTGGAATATGGGGTGGAGGTTTTCCCTGGAGCGGGCGGAGGGGCTGTTTTATAGAAGTTACGCAGAGAATTGGAGACCTTTGGTGCTTTAGGGGAGTCCAGGGCAGAAGTTGGTATTTTACCCGATAGTGGTGATGGGTGGGTTCTAACTGAACTGGGACTCAAAGTTGCAGTGTGTTTTTTGGTGGACGATGGAGCCACGGTTTTCGTCGACATAGGTAGTGAGGTGGATTTCCTGGGTTGCAGGGTGTTACCGATGCCCGGAGGTGGTGGTTGAGGAAGAGGCGTCTTAATGCTTGAGATGTCTGGTTTAGATTTAATAGTCCGCGGGTTAGATGGTGGGTTCGGCTTCTTAGCATTAGCATGAGCCGCTACTTTGCTAGTAACGATAGTGGTTGTGAGCGTACTGGCTGAGGAGATGGGCATCAACGTTGTGGTCGTTGCTGGCCTATGCGCCGCCTCATCCGCATCAGGCTTCACAACCACGAGGGAAGTGACGGGCGTGACAAAGTTGTATTTGAGGGAGAGGTTAGTGGCCTTGTCTGTGAGTAACCTCTGAGTGGCCTGGTCGGTCGTGTTGAGTTTGGCCAGCAGCAGCTCTTTGATGGTGAAGTACGCCCACAGCCGATGCACAAAGCTGGAGATCCCAGCCCTTCCTCCCACACTCCCCTCAGCTCCATGAGCAGAGGCGTTGCGTTCCACCTTCACCACCTGCTTGGCGCCAACGGCGCTAAGGGATACTTTCAAACTTTTGGTGCCCGGTCTCAACCTCCCGGTGACCACCAGCTCAGAGCCCTGGAAGTAGTTGTGGAAGAGCGAGCGGCTGACGTCAAACGCATGGTCGTCGAGGTAGGACAGCTGGATGTCCGACAGCAGAGGGCTGGCCACCTCGTCGTAGAAACCCTTGAGCTGCAAGGCGGCGTCTGCATCCTCGTACACCATTCTGGCCACGCCACGGTTTTCCAGGGCCAGGCGCTTCAGCAAGAGGAGGTCGGCATCGTCCCCGAAGGCCAAGCCGAACAGGGAGGCGGCGCCCAGGGCCTTTTTGGCGTTGCTGAGGATTATGTCGACGGCCGTCACGCCGACCGTTGCCTCACCGTCGGTCAGGAAGATAACCAACGGGACACGGCGATCGCTGGAGGACGACTGACTGGAGGAACCGGATGGGAGGGGGTTGACAAGCTGGGCGGCTGACAGCAGCGCTGCGTTGATGTTGGTCCCTGGTGCCAGAGAGTAACAATGACGGAAAATAAATAAAGAAATGGTAGAAATAAAGAAAGAAATAGGAAATAAATGAAAAAGAGAAAGAATTTTTTTTGTAAAACTGATTATGATCATTAATAAGGCTAGAATACTGAAATTATACTTTAATAATTAATAAAACATTAGAAGACAGTAAGGGCCCCGAAATTGGCCTAGCACACCAACTCACATCCCTCTGCAATTATCCTCCTCACAAAATCGTTGGCGTCCCGAACATTCTGGCGAGTCGCACGCACTGTCCTCCCCTTTTTCCAGGTGTGCACCTTGTCTGAGAAGGTGATGATGTTGAAGTGGTCAGCCTCTCTTAGGTCTCCCAAGATGGTGTTCATGGCCTGCTTTGTCTGGTACACACAAAAGCATAAGACTATCCTCAAAACGTTTTTTCCTCATCATAAGCAATAAAACAACTCAAAACAACCAAATCAAAACAGTATTTTGACGATACTGTTTTTTGTTTTACCTGTTTAATCTTAGTGCCAATCATGGAGCCACTGACGTCAATAACAAATATGACGTCCTTGGGAACCACGGGAAGCCCCCGAGGTGCAAAGTAATGCACAAAGTAGCCGTTGTACACCTGGAGAGAACAAGAGCCAATGAGACAAAGTGGGAAATAGTTGGCACTTCATACAGACTTTCATACATCTCTAAAAGTCTCTAATAAAAATACAATAAAAAACTGAAAGGTAAACAAAATAAAGGTGCAGACCTGGATATCCCCAATAAGGTCTCTGAGCTCCACATCGTACTGGATAATAAAGTCCACGTTGAGGCCCTGAGAGGATATGGCGTTCTGCTGCTGGAGAGTGGGGCTGTAGCGGATTCGCGCGTAGCCCGCGTTGTGTTCCACGTGAGTTGATGGAGGTGCGTCAGCCTCCGCTACAAGGAAGCATGGAAATGACATCATCAATAAGTCCAACAGGCCACACCAGAAGTAGTTATGCTGTTGTGCCAACAGATTGTCAAGTGATCTTTTACCAGTGTAGGGAGTCTGGAATGACCAAATGCTAGTATAACATGTATCCAATGATTCAATTTATTATGATATTATTGTTTGACTTGTCTTACCTTTGACGTTGTTGGACATCAGCCGGCTGGTCTTCAGTGGTAGGACCCTGAGGAAGCTGATGCCCGTTATCTCTTCTATGCTGACATCCAGTGTTAGGTTCCGGACGGGCTGCCCGGGTCTCAGCCCCAAGCTGAGCTCATAGTGTCCAAGTCGCCGTGGGAGGAGCTCCTCATAGGACAGGGAGAAGGACATCTCTGCCCCTGGTGGCACGCTCACTGCAACTCGAAACTTCTCTATCTCCCGTTCTCTTTTATGAATCACACACAAAACAACAAAATAATCCCATTGGATGTCTCCTCTCACAGTATGTGGCGCTAAACTATTATATAAATATTCTTAAAAAAAAACATACATTGGAATCAACTTTGTATTTTTCGTTTAAATGGTAGATTAATTACTGGTCTATTTATTTTCCTACTGACTTTGTAGCAACGAGGCCAGCGGTTTTTCCTTGTTTCTTCGCAGCGTCGTAAATCTTCCTGGCCGCCGTCCTTTCCTGTACCTGGGCCACGTACACCTTGCCATCGGAGGTGCTGATGGGAAACAGGAAATTTGGAATAAGAACTGGCTCTTTGTCTGAGCCACAGACGTCGAAATATGTTCATTTTATAAACAAGCCTAGCCTGGGGCTGCTAGGGACCCGCCATGAAGCGGTGATCGGTTGAGTCAGCAACAGTGCATGCACAGTTTGTGTTTGTGCACCGCGGCAAATCACCAGAAAGCAGCAGGCTGTTGCTGGTTGGAGGACTTAGCAAACAAACAGGCATGGTGTGTGTGTGCTGTGAGTGCAGTTTGTACAGGAAAAATGTCCTCAAGTTCAAAAGGTGTGGCTCGGAAAAGATGAGGTCATCAGGCGGCAGAGAAGACGGAAGAGGTCATGGGTCATTTCCCTCAGAAAACACGATCTATGAGTCCGAATCTAGCAGCGCAAAGCGTTCCAGGGAATACCCTCCCCTCCCAAACACACACACACACACACACACACTCACACACCACACAAACACCCAACCCCAGCACTACCTGAAACACCCACCCACTATATATCATCCAGTTGGTAGATATTCCTTTTTTTTTTTCTTGTCACCAATGTGAATATGTCATGTGACAGGGTACTAAATTAAGGTCATGCTTTCTTTTGAACAAATATATGCCTGGAGAGGGAAACCATCCAGGGCCCACCAAAATAAACCTGGCGGTTTTGAAGTAGGTCTTGTTGGCGACACAGCGCCGTGAGGCAGGGCAGGGCTGGAAAATGGACGGGCTTATGTTTGCATGTGTGGCAGGCTGGGGAACAGGCTGACCTCTAGACTGAACACAGGGCTCTCAGTCCAACACACAGGAACGCCACTCAACCAAAGAAACACATTCTCCCACAGCTTGCTTTCCCCCCGTTGGGGGCCGCTGGCCTCGTGCTGTTAGTACTAACTATACACGGTAACACGTATGTGTGTGTGTGTGTGTGTGTAGACATGAGTGTGCATGTATGTGCATGTATGTGCTGCTAGTGTGTGAGATGGAGTGATAAAGAGTGAGAGATTCTGTGCCTGTACAACTAATAGGCTAGTGAGAAAAAGCTTTCAAAAAGTTAGAAAAAATTTGTGTGAAAGGTTGTGTGTGAGCGCTATATGTGTGTGTACTGTATGTCAGCGCTGGCCGGGCGCCTTGGTAAACTGTATAGGGGAGAAAGGGAGAGGAAACTGGGTAAAGATGAAGCCTGCCATTCATATTCTGGCCAGCTTCCGCTCCCAAACCCGGCTCCAGGCTTGGGGAAGGTCGGCCATGATGACTTGTTTGTTTGGTTTATATTTAGCGTTGAAGAAATAGCATAGTGGTTTCGAGCCCTCTAAGCAATCAGGTTATGTTGCCCCTTTTGACTGGAATATTAGCTCCTGTTCAAGTTGCTGACATCATTTCTAGACTCTCTCCATTGCCATTGGGCACTTACCTCAATGGTTCTTTCGTAAGGGAAGTGTTATATAAACCAACATGAAAATAAGTCACAGAGCTGTCAGCAGGTAAGCTTCCACTTAGCAAAACAATAAAATATCTATTTGCTAGACATTCAGTCACCGCTTGTGACAAAAACCCTGGCCTGGGCCTTAAAACCTTCCACCAATCAGGACATCTAACACAGATCAGAGGTATACAGCAAAGGTCACTTCAAGGGTTTCTTTGACCATTGAAAACAATCAACGTACAAAGAACGATGTCATGCTGGGCGGGGCCATCTGAGGACCTCCCATTGAATATTACGGCTGCGTTTCCCCGCCGAATGAAAAAGTGGACGGAACTCTCATTAGACGCCATGCCGACAGGGGGTGGGGTTCCGACGTCCAGGCGGCGACTCACATGGTGAAGTTGGAGATGAACGCGGAGGCTGGCAGGTCCACCTCGAAGGCCGCTTCCTTAGTGACGGGGAGCTGGTTCCACACGGAGCTGCGGACCGTGGTCAGGGCGTAGCGGGAGACCACCACACACTGGACGTGGTAGTCCGTCACCTTCAACTGAAAGCGGAACATCGTGAGAAACCCTCTCAGAAAAGGTTAAACAATATAGATGAGATATGAAAACTTCAAATTTGTAATGACCAAGAGGTTTTGCTTTGGATGTAAGCATCTGTCAGAGCTGTTTCGATCCAAACTATAATTAGTTTTGAGTTCTACACTGACAGGCAACAAAGTCCATCTCTTACCTGACATTTCCTTGAGTAAAGTCATTTATCATTGTGATACCCTTCTTATTAGTGCATAAACCAGTCACAGATCCCCTCCCATCTTCTCACTGTAACTAGTGTATTCATTTCTCTGCCATAATGGTTACCCTAGCCTAGCTCTTAGCTTTGCAATGAAAAGTTAAGACGGCATCACAGATCCCCCCCCCCCCCCCCCATGTTTACCCGGGTAGCGCATGGCGCCTGCCGAAAACCCTCTGGTCAATGCTGCCCACATCTCCACGGGACAGCGGGTCAGGTCAGCAGCTGTCAGAGCCCCTTGCCTCTAATGGGCCTTAGAGAAGCTGTGCTGCTGCTGTTTCCACCATAACAATATGTACCGGGTTCACATTCAGAACTTTAGAACTAATGTACAAGGAGTGTATCTTGATGCAGGGGTCCACATACGATCCGGGATTTTTAAAATATGAATCTACCAATAACAATACAAATTTATAGTGGAATTGTCCTGAAATAGCTGAGATTTGCCGTTTTTCCATGGTTGATGGGTAGAAGTTATGTCCTTATCTGAAGGAAGGTTGTTCTTTACTTTGATAAGGACCAAACACCAAGCAATTCAATGTTGTTAGTTTTGTACCTGGGGTACTTCATGACTAACCAGTATCTGATGATCATTGACTGATATTAAACGATAACTAGAATAGCGACAATAACAATCAGAATTTTGCGTCCCATCACCGGCTGTTCATATCCCTCAAATCTTAATAAAACACCATAACGTGTCATGCGAGTGTACGATAGTCCCGAGGAAACCCCAGCAATACTTACTATGGACTTTGCCGGTTTGCTTTGACGCTTTGCTCTCTGTAACAGAAACAAGCACGGAGTCAGTCTGTTTACTGTAATTTCATGAATATTGTGCTTGTACTAAAATAGCCATTTAACAGTTAGTGCTTAAGCATAATAATTAATTTGACTGATGTTGAGAAAGTGACTTTAAAAGTAAAGTAATTGACCTATCCATGACACTGCATTTGCATGCCTCAATTTATTTAGCAGAACAAGTCTTAAGGCAATCTCAGAACCATGTGTGAAGCCCTGATGGTTGGTTATTGAAGTATATGTATTTACTGTACAGATGGGTGGCTGGATTTTATGGTCTGGGTTCAAATGTTAATCTTGCATACAATCCATGTCTGTCAGTGTATTGCTCAGGTTTTCAAATAGGCCTAGACCTGAATACATTTAATGAAAATGGCATTTGGAGTTTGCCTCATATGTTAAGCAGCAATAAAGCAGCATACAAAGTTTGCAGGCTACCTAACTTCTTATAGCCTAGCACAACCATCAGTTTTGTTTCACCATAGACTGACGGTTTAGATCATTTCCACAACAGTGCACAAAACGTAATCCTATATTTATTATTATGATTTTTATTTACATATTTCGCTATGCATATACTTTTGAGGGATTCTGTAATTAACGTGTTGAATCACATCATTCGACATTGTATGCTTTAAAAACGCCTTTATCTACGAAGACTTAAAGTTAGCGTAAAAAAAAGGCCAATCCTAAAGTTCCACATGGCCAGCCTGCAGAGACGGGCTTCCTCACCTGTAAAAGGTTCTTTGCTCCAAGTTGTGGGCCTACCTTGTATTCCCCTGATAATCCCTCTTGTACATAATACGTAAAAATGAACAAAATGCATTTGATTTGAAAAGAAATCATGTCCGTAACAACATAGGATATGCTTCAGACGAATATCCAAGTCTCGATGCACCCACGATGTCGGCGGGAATGTGAAGCAGCGTTGCGAGACTTGGTAACAAACCTCACATTTAAAACCAAGTTGTTTTAGCAAGGGGCAGGCTTTCCCCTCAGATCCGCTTCATTTAAACTGTTGGGAATAAGTTGCTCCAATGGGTTATTAGCTGTAGCCTACCACAGCCAGCTAATGAGGTTTCATACGAAAGCAAAACAACCGTTTTACAGAAGTTTAGTCAAAATATTGATAGTCCCGCTTGAGTTCAAAATAGCAGTCACGCTTTAGTGTGTGCGTGCATTCTGAACTTTTCGCACTGCTGCCATGGTTGACTTTAATGGTTGACCACAAAAAATGTACATTGACTCATGCATGTAAACTTTTTGAAGAGGCCTTTCTCCTTCTTCATCATAGAATTTCATGCTTTGAAGAATTACGTTATGTGATGGAACATTTGTTTTAGAATAGAGTTCAAATGCACATCAAACGCTGTGTAAGCTTCTATCTCAAAGAAAGGCGCAGTGATCATGCTAGAGTATTTATTCTAATTTCGATTATTACAAATGTATCAATATGCCAGAACAACAAACAATCCAAAAATTATTAACATGGCGTAGGCTAAGTGGTGATTTGTCTTTAGATTATAAATATTGTACCGTAACATATAGTTGTTGTTTGTTTGGGAACTGTCCAGGGTGCTATAATTGTTGTCATCGACATCCCATCTCAGTTTATTGTTTATTTCAGCGGTTTACCTAACCTTCCCACTAACTCGATTTCCTTCATTAATACTGCTATTTCCTAACATTAAGGTAAGACCTGGACTTCCACTGTGAAACAATGTTGCGAATAACATTGCATCTAATGGTACAACATTTGAGTCCATGTTTCCCAGTCGTCATCATATGTGATCAGGGACAGTCTGCAGGGCATCTGCTGGTTTTCTACTGATGTCAACGTTCTATAACAACAACAAAAAAAAAAAATATATATACATATATATATATGGTTAGACATCGTTTTTGACATAGTTTACCTGTTGGCAAGGTGTTATCAAGTTCTGCAGTATGAATTCAGACCTGACTTGTGAACAGAATAGTAATATAGTATAATAATAATAATCGAATATATGTAGTATAATAATACAGTATAATATACATATACATATATAAGATAATACTGATGGAACAGCACCACTATTTATTGCACAATGTGTTTTTTCTTAATATTATTACCACCATTAGTATTCAATTATAATTATTATGATAATTATTATGTTAGTTAAACCTTCAAATCTGTACAAACTGATAGGGTTTATAATCATATTAATATGATTATAAACCCTATATGTTTGTCGGGATTTTAAGGTTTAACTAACACACACACACACACATTATAATGACTTATAATCAAACAATACCTTACCGCGGGTCGATCTCTGTGTGTGTTCACTGCTTCTATGTTCAGAAAAAACGTCTCGACTTTACACCCTATAAAGGACGATACGTGAAGAGCTTCAATAAGAGAATCCAAGTCCGGTATCTAGTTGTTGTTGATGACTTCTACACAATGATGGGGCAGATCATTGGCCGCTTACCATAGGCTTGTGGGGTGAGTTTGAGTACAGTGTGTAGAGGACATCTCAGATAGGGCAAGTCCCCTGTTTAAAACATAGGCATGCAATCAAAAAAACAAAATGAAAATAAAGATGTGAGTGAGAGGCCAAGTCAAGATAATAATCCAGGATTAATGAAGCGTTTGGCGTTCTACAAACTGAGGTGGAAACAGAACATCATGTGTGCGGTGGAGGAGCTGGACCTGTGAGTTGGCGTTTTTGCCTTAGTACCTGAGGGTTTATCCAGGAAGTAGGCCAGCAGGCAGCGCATGACAGCCTGGTGGCACACGACCAGCACGTTCTCCTGCCTCTCCAGTTCCATGATGACTGGCTCCAGACGGTGAACCATGTCCTCGTATGACTAGCGCACGCCACAGAAGGAAAGATCTCATTACCATGTGACAGTCATCAACATCTTCTGTAGGAATTCATCATTCGAAATGGAATAGAGAGCATAATCCTCCTTATGTTCAGTAGAAGTACCACCCACTTCCCCAAGATTATGCTGTCTATTCCCTTTCGAATGATGAATTTGAAAGGGATTAGGAGGATTATGCTACTTCCCAAGGGGGAAAGGTGGTACTTCTACACGACATAAGGATGAGTACCACCTACTTTCCAAGGGGGAAAGGTGGTACTTCTACACGACATAAGGAGGAGTACCACCTACTTTCCAAGGGGGAAAGGTGGTACTTCTACACGACATAAGGAGGAGTACCACCTACTTTCCAAGGGGGAAAGGTGGTACTTCTACACGACATAAGGAGGAGTACCACCTACTTCCCCCTTGGGGTAACGATAGCGAAACTTGTCCTGATCTCTCAGAGCAAACTCCTCGGGGAAGTTCTCCTGTATCTCCTCGTAGGTCAGCTCCTCACACACGCCCTGGGAAAGACAAAGGAGGGTATCTTATTTCACCTTGGACAGAATGATGCAGAAGGAATGATGGCTGATGATATTACTTTTATTTTGATGGAGATGTTTTGCAAACTCACCCTGTAGTTAAAAGCAACAGTACCATACAGTGAAAGAACAAGTGAACCCGTGACTCAGGGTAAAGTAACAAGCAAGAGAAAATAAAGCAAAAGAGAGGCAGTCAAAGCAGATGAAACAAGGTGAGTAAAATAGAAGAACAAAGTGGGTCGGGTGGAGGAGGGGTTAGTGATTAAGAGGATAGGGTTATTTAAAGGCTGTGGTGAAGAGGTGAGTTTGAAGAGCTGATTTAAATGCAGTGGTCGGCCTCCCTAATATGTCTGAGAAGAGAGCCGAGGGGCGACGGCCCAGCAAAAGGATCTGTACCCCATGCATAAAGCGAACCTGACCGTGGTGTAGGGATGGTGGAGCTCAGTGAGATAGTGGAGCAGAGTCGTGCAAAAGCCTTGCAGGTGTAGAGCAGAATCGTATACTCTTAAATGGTTGGATGCTATCTACCAAACGACCATCCGATTTATTACCAAAGAGCGATTCTGCACTCACCACTGTGAGCTACATCCTAAAGTTGGGTGGTCGTCCCTTGCATCTAGAAGATGTATGCATATTTGTGTTTTCATTTATACGGCATTACTTTTAAAACTGCCAAAATATCTAACAGCCTTAACCCAATTAAAATCCCTACACATAACACTGGATCACATGACTGGATGGCTCTAAATGTTCATCGTACAAGGACAGAACTGGGGAAGGCTGATTTAGGCATTATGCACCTTATCTCTTGAACGAGCTCCAGCGGAATCTGACATTTCAAATACATTTTACTTTAAATTGTTTCTTGCTAATAACTGCGTCAATATTTGTGAATGTTTTGATAGATGTATCTGTGTCTCTCTATTTGTCTTGTTTGTGATATTTTATTTATGTAATTGTTTCAGGTCTCTAATGCAAAAGAGACGTCAATCTCAATGAGACTTCCTGCTAAAAAAAGGTTAAATCCCCAGTGTCCCATTATTGAGCCAGAACCCTGTCCAAAACGGATTATTAATGACCTGTAACTGCTTTACCAATAGTGAATGAACTTTAGAGGCAATCAAAAATATGTATCCTAACATCGTTATGGATGTTAAATGAAGATATACGTTCCGACTCACAGCGTCTATTTCATTGAGGGCCTTCCACTGTTCATACTGGGCCCCCAGAGCCTCTGCCGTCTGAATGGTCCTCTTCTTGTGACTGGTCCACACCTTCAGATCACTGATGTTCTGGCCCTCAATGAAGCCGGACAAAGCCTGTGCATACTGAAGGTTGTTCAATACAATTATTTGTTAACAAACATAATGATAAAACATGAATAATAATTAAATGTATCATTATTTATTCATTGATAATAAAAGGGACTCAATCAACACCGTGATTAACCTCCCCCCGCTTAAATACCAAATGTTAACTAACAAAGAGTTACCTAACCTAAAGTTAACACACTTAAAGTTCACTAACTTAAAGTTGCATAACCTACATATTACTAACCTTAAGTAACCTAACTTAAAGTTAACCCACCTAAAGTTAATTCACTTAAAGTAACCTAACCTAATCTCAACTAACTCAAAGTTCGTTAACATTAACTTTGATGAGTCAACTTTGGGTTAGGGCTAGCCTAATGCTAACCATGTTCACTGACCCTCTGGCCACGTGGCGACAGCCCAGAGTCTCCCCCGATGCGTCCCAGCAGGTTTAATTCACTCTCTCCATGGCGGCTCAGGTAGATGGAGCGTGGTGTGACGTGGATGTTCATGAGGTAGTAGACAATCCGGCTCTGGATGTGACCCTGGACCTGGTTCACCAGGTACCTGCTGCCCACGTTGAAGATCTTGATGTAGGACAGCTTCCTAGCACACATTACAAATGAAAACCAACCTCAGTGTTATTGTAATCATTTACATTTTGATCAATAATTCAACAAGATAATAAATGATAATATAGTCTATTAATCCTAGACAGGAAACTAAAGTACTTTAAATTTTAAAGATTTGAATGAGAAAATCCCCAACAATGTATATGGAAAATATCTAGTAGCAATGCAAAATAAAATGGAAAATATGTAAAACATCATAAACAATGATAAACAGAGCTAGATATTGACTGTACAGCCTACATTACTTGATTATTACAAGTGTACAGCTTGTACACTTGTACAAACTATACAATGGTGTAACAGTATATTGTATGGTAAACATTATAGCATTACATAATTATACTACAATTTCCTCTTTTCCTATCAAATGCTTCATCTTGTGGATATTGTTATAGGCCAGTACCTGTCTTTCTTATCATCTATGGGTATGTAGGTTGCCTCATAACATCCAATACGTTGAATGAAGTCTTGCATCGCCTCCTCTGTGTCTCGATCCGCGTAATCTGGACTTCCCAACTTCACTTGCTGTTCACAAAAGTCAACCACACACACATATATGATTAAAAACAACAAAGGGCAGGTGATCAATTATCAAATCCTTTTGCATGCGATCGCAATATTGTGTGTTCATTTGTGTCATACAAGTTATAAAACATCATGCCCCTTTATCATTTATCATCATCACCTTTATATTCTCTGCAATGATGTCAGGGTCATTACACATCGATTCCACAAAGAATACCTTTTTGGGGAAGGAGATGTGACAGTTATATTGACTTGAACAGCAGAACAGTGACATACTTTGTCAACGTTACATAATTTATGCCACATGTTTCATAGCCATCTAAAAGCTAACGATCTGTTATATCTGCTTGCCTTGTAGCCCCTCTCCTTTGCAAAGCACATTATGAGCACCCTCCTCTCCTCTGTTGTATTAGTGGCATCAAACACCTAGAAACACACTCATGTTAGCATAATGCCTTCAAATGCCATCGTGGGGATCATTATTAGCGGTTTTCATCTTGATTGTACAGATCGTCAGATTATCATATCATTGGCATCAGCTGGACAGCTTCCATTTGTCCTCCTACTCACGGCTACTTGTCCCTGTTCCTTATCAAAGTACGCAGCCAGGTCCTTCAGGGCAGCTGCCGCACATGCCCTGACAGACAGATAGTCAGACAGATATGGAGTCAGAGTCAGTCTCAATACCAATGCACACAGAATAATTCATAAATATATTTCGGGATTGAAATATCAATTACTCTCTCATTTATATTTTTAGAGGCGGGGGGGGGGGGGTTACGGTTGGGGGTCTGTGCCTCTAATGCCGACTTCCTTTTTTTTCTAATTTTTCAGCCACTCCTTTACTTTTTGACATTTATGTGTCCATGGCTTTCGTTGGGCATGTCATGGCTGCACGCTACTTTTGTACTTTTGTACCAACGCTGCGGTGGCCCACCGGGATTTGCCCCGATATGCCCGATGGCCAGTACACCACTGTATATACTCACAATAACATTAACTCAACATTTGTTTTATGAACATGTGCATTTGACATCAGGCAGAGCTATTATGTCTGTTGGTCTTACTTGCGGATCGCCATGCCTTCCTCGTTGTCCACTCTGAAGAATTCAAAGTTCTTGTAGGTCTGAACGGCCTCTCTGCGGTACTGGCCCACGTTAAACACTGCAGAATAATACACAAAATAAAACGGTCCTCTGAGCCCATATGATCCAGTTTAGCAGTGGAGAGTGGAAACAAGCGAGACAAAGTGCTACAATACGGTGTTATACGATGAGTGCTTATGTTAAAGCCCACTCAAAACAAATGGTATCTCTATGCATGTATAGATGACAAGGATTGGTTTAAAAAACAGACCCTTGGTGGGAACTCCGATCCAGTTGAGGTATCTGGCAAGCTTCTTTGAGATGTAGGTCTTCCCTCTGGCTGGTAACCCCACCATCACGATCATGGTGGGAGCATTGGTGAACTGAGGCACAGACGCTGAAATCACATAAAACACTGTCAAAATATTCATTTTGCTCAGGTCTGTATACTAATGACATTGGAAAGAGAGAAAATGCAAAGTTTTTCCTTGCACCCTTACTAAATAAAGGAGTAAATAAATAAATATATTAACTTGACATCTTGGCATCAACCAAATGGTGAGGTTTGGTAGGCAGTTGTTGTGTGTGTGTGTGTGTGTGTGTGTGTGTGTGTGTGTGTGTGTGTGTGTGTGTGTGTGTAATCTTCATTAAGATAAGAGTGCTGCCTAAATACGGTTTCAGTGTCTCTAAACTAGGGAACAGTGCATCACGTGATAAGAGTTGATCTGTGTCTGTGGTTGGTAGTCTATCTCAAGTATCTGTAAATAAAGTACATATACATAGAAAGATAGACAAGTATATTGACATGAAGTTATTTGCAAATACTGTTCCTCAAATAAACAGACAACAGACACATTTTAAGTATTCACTGTGGTGAATACAAAAATCTTCTAGCATTCCTATCTCAGAAATACCAAAATAATATATATAGGCCTACTTAAAACAATCAAAATAGGTATTATATAGGCATCCAGTATTTACCCCCTCCCCCTCTCGGCGTCCCCCCACACACACACACACACACAGCGGTATGAATGGGGTCTGCATGATCGGCAGACTGCTCACGACACTATGTCATTGAATCAGAGACCTAATCCCATGTCCTACCTTGCGTTTTTCCCTCTGCTTACCTACCAAAATGTGTTCATGGCCTGAACACCCTTTTGTCACATTGAGAGGGAATACGACAGCGTTCTCCACTATTCGGCTAATCGATACAGAAGTTTGACTAGAAACAGAAGCACGGAAGCTATAACGTCGATGGGGATAAGAGAATATTGCTACTCAGACAACATTTATGTGAAGAAGTTTGCATTTCCCGTTTCACTCACATCCTCTTCTGCGATTCAAGTTGCTGCCCATCCACGGTACCCAGATCTTTAGCAGCGGCGTCTGTGTCAGTTCTTTCTGCTGTGGGGGAAATACAATGTCGAGAGCCATGAGGCCCTGGTTGGACCCGCTGGGGTCCATGTGAGCATTTGAGCGAGTGTAAATGAGATAGACACACGGTTTGTGTAGTCTGTGGGCATCGCTGGCTGGTGTGGCTGTATGGGCTTCCCTAAACTCTATTTAGGTCAGCTGACCGTTGCCAAGGAGAAGAACACGGTGAGCAGGAAGGGGAGGTACTGTTTTCATGCTGCTTATGTCTATCTGTATTACGGCCTAAAGCTCGCTGCTCATGTCAGGCTTAACAATCTGACAAAAACTGACATGATTCAAACTATACTGTACTACTGTTATTCGAGCGATGGTCGATACGCTTCTGCACAACACTAAACAGTCATGTTGTTAACACATCGTACCACAAGGGGTCACCATTGAGTTCTCAATGGCCCGCCGTGAATACCATGCCTGACCTTTTGGTGGGGGCAGACATTAGCGGCACCACATTAATTATTGAGGCTCTGTTGATGAATGATATATTATCAGTATTATTATTTGTAAAAGTGAATCAGTCATCATATGATGTGTTGGACTGCTGCTCACTGAACGTGTGTTCCCATACAACACACACACACGTTTGTAGACATATGCTAGTCTTCGCACAGTAAAGAGTGTAGACTTGAGTGTGGACATGAAACTAACCGATGGACAGTCAATCCAGCATGATACACATTACATTACTGCAACTATCTCTCCCTCTCTCCCTCTCTCCCTCCCTCTCTCTCTCACCTGAGAGGGTTAGAGGAGGGAGAGGACCGCAGGTAACAGCACATTTCAGCAGCTTCTGGCATGAGAGTGTTTCATGTCTGTCTCTGCGTCTGTCAGTAATAAAGTGTCAGTAAGGTGTGTATTAAATTCAACACAAACTCCCACACATGACGTTTCTTTTCAAGTTGCATTTATTGTTAAGGACACAAATCTATGCTGACCGTGTGTCTGAATTGATCAATGTGTTTGCGGCCAAATAACGTTTGTATTACTATTGTATAATACTATTGGTATAAAATACCCTACCCCTAATATTATTAACGTAATCATATTATCCATATTGCAGTTACGTGTTTTATCTATTTTGGCTGTTGATTAATTGGAAAACCCGAGTAGCTGGCTGTCCAATTGGAAGACGACCATGATCCTCCAGTCCATTCTAGCATTAGCCTAACTCACCAGCAGGGAGAGACGTTCCTCTTCTTATGGAAAGGGTAAGGACTGTTTGTGTCTGGTTTTACGAAACATAGTAGGCTTTTAGTGTGCCCTAATGCAAGTGTCATGCCTTCCATGTGTTGGAACGGATACGAAGGAAATCTTCACTGAGATCTAGGCCTCCTATATCACACCTAAAAGTGTCACATCGTTTGACTTAAAGGAATGTACGTTACGTCAGACGTTTTAATAAACGGCACGTGCGGAAACAGATGACGTCAAAACGCAACACATACAGAGTATATTAAACGCACGTGTGTTCAGAGTTTAGCAATCTGCTGAAAGGCAATTTGTGCCCAAGAACATAGTCTAATGGCGAGCATAGAAGTACTCAAAGAACGATTTAACTCATTTCACCACATGTACAGCCAGGAATCCCGAAAACAAAGCTTTGTGGATTGGCCTTTTCGAGAGGAATGTATGTGCACACCTGAAAAGGTAGGCTAGAAGACTTTATTTTTATTATTAGTGAGGCAACGAAATGCTTTAAAAATGCGTCTTAATTGTGTTATCTATGAGATGTAATCGGCCTGAATGTCAAAAGGCAACAGGCCTGTATAGTTTGCCTTAATGGCAATTGTAGATTAGGTAGTTATGTAACGTTAGGCTATTGTAAGCTATAGTATACAGCTCGTAAGCTATATCTATATAGTATGCTATGGTTTATTTTTGTGTTGAATTGTTATTAGTAATAAGGCTGTTTTGTGCATTGGAAGAATATATTTGTATAGCAGAGTGTAAGGCGTTTTCATTTTGATAAAGTAACCCGTCAACAGCCATATTTAGTTGCACTTGGTCCTTCAACGATTCCATATACGATTTTGTAATCGTGCTTATGTACGGCGTGTAATAAATATATATATATATCTTGTATTGTAAAGCCCTTTGAGACTGTAAGTGGAATTAAGGGCTAACAAATAAAAAGGACTTGACCTGAATCAGGACGTTCTGTCCTGAACCAAAACCATTGAATAAGCGGTACTCGAATCTTCTTGGATTGTCACTTGAGACAGCTCTGAACCTTTTTTATACATTCACTGGGGAATAAATAGTTACATAAAAAGTGAATTTAGGCCAAGACGCTGCATAGCAAATGAGCCAAAACATTTGCCAAGAATTCTTTCTATGATCTGCACTATGCAGGAAAGGCAATGATTTGTATAATCATCGCTGATGTTTACACGTTCCTCATGCAGATGGCCATGGCTGGATTTGTTCACTGTCCCAGTGTCAATGAACCAGATGTTGCTTGCTGCTTCTACTGTCTCCTAGAGCTAGAAGGCTGGGAACCAGATGACAACCCCTGGTGACAAGAACAATATATTTAATCTTGGGAGATTTCATATTCCTGTGCTTGATGAATTGGTTGATGTTCCCTCTCCTCTGGCTCTCCTCCAGCATAGAGCACGTCAAGCGGTCTCCTAACTGTAGATTCCTAACTATGGGCAAGGACTTCTCTGAATTCACCGCGGCTGAGTTCCACCATATGGAGCAGAACAGGCTGAAGATCTACCTTGTATGTCTGCTCTCCTTTTTAAGCATAGGCAATTTATGATCAATGCTGGTTGTATTTGACAAGTTAAAGGAAAACATTGGGATGTACCAACCTGGACCCTATGTTCGGATCATTTTGGGTCTAAAAGGGTAATGCCGACAACAGTTGTTGTGATTGGTCCAGTAATGAGAGAGAACGCTGCAGCTGTAAAACTGGATCCAATGTAATCCTTCAGGGCAATTACGCCCCGTCAATGTAGGTCCTCTAAAAGTGCTTGTTTTTAGCACTGACGGGCTCCAATTATAATCTCACATTATGTGAGATAAATGTATTGAGATAATGTATTGTAAAGGATCCCTACAGAGAAATGAAGCTTGTCCCGCGAGAGTTGGGTTGTTGCAGGAAAAGAATGGTGGAACCATCAGTGAGAGAGGAGAGTTTCTTGTGTTGGACTACAGAAAGCGTTGATTAACGTTATCTTAAAGATTCAGGTGAAGGATAGTTGAGATTGTAATGACTAGAGGGAAATATCCTGCATCAACAGATTTCAGAACGAGACTTCTCCTTGAGCGAGACTTGGTTGGCCACAATAACAAACAGACCGGCTCAAGCAAAGGTAAAGAAACAGGTTTTATAGGGGATATGTAGGGATCCTTTCCATAATGATAGAATATAATCTTAGCGTGTCCGTGGCAAAAACAAGGACTTTTAAAGGGTGTACATTGACGGGCGTAATTGCCCCAAAGGATTACGTTGCAGCCCTCTTTCGCGGATTACGGCTGCAGCATTCTCCCTAAATACTGGATTTATTCAAAAAGATTTGTTCGCATTAGTCCCAAATGATCGGGAAAAATAGGGTCCAGGTTGAAAATTGAAGTTTTCCTTGAACCTTTATTGCTTTTTACATTTTTGTATTATTTTTGTATTTTTTATTTTATTTTATTTTTTTAGAAAAAGGCTTGCCATATGAAGCTGGCCTATTTGCGGGAGGATATTGACAAGACGGCTTACTACATAAAATTTGTGTTACTACCCTCCTTACTTTTTTAATTTACTTTGACCACAAGATGGTGCTCTCTCCATGACGACTGTCTTCTTACCTAGTCTCAGGAGCAAAGTGAACTGAAGTTGTCCAATTTTAAGATTCAAACCATAAGCACTCATGAATGAAATTGTATACAGGGCAGAATTTCAATCTGGGTAATGTTTCTGCTTTTTTTGTTTTTTCCTCAATAAAACTTTTTCTCAACATGCCACCATCTCGACCACCTCCTTTCAAACCTTGACCCTAGACAGATGGCCTGAAGCCCCTCCCCCTCCACACCAACTGTTGCCCCATCACATCTGTTACATAGTGGAACGGTTCCCTCACTACTACCACTCACCACTCACAGTGGAAATAGCAGTCCTGGACCACCGACATTTAGGAACCAAGCCAATGATGTAATTAGATGACCTGAGTTGTAATGACTCACTATAGTTGGCTGATTTATACTTTTTATTTTGGCATTCAATACACTCAAATGATGCAGGATATTTCCTGATTCCAGCAGGTTCTTGTTTCCTTTATTTCCTTCTTTAGCCAAATGTGTAACAAACATCTTAAGCTCAAATTGGTGAGGATGGACTTGTTTAGAAACGAGTGGATTAATGGCTGATTTATTACTAGCCACTGCATGTAATGTTATCCAATTGCCACAGAGCCAATTGGAGGGAGACTGATTTTGGCCAAAAAAAAAAGGTATATGCTTCTTTGTTTGAAAAACAATTAGCAATCATTGGGAAGAGGACTCACAACATCTGCGATTAGTTTCTAAATGAGGCTGCAGTGAATTAATAAATCAGTTTAACCCATAAAAGTGTATTTAGACACGTAATTACAGAAATTGCTAATGCAGCCTAAATTGGATTTTATGTGAAGAACCCTTTCATGTGAAAAATAAGCAGAGGTTGCCTTGGAATTATTGTTTTCCAGTTGGACAGATGGATATGGTGTGGGAATTGTACCAAAGCTTTTATTTGATTGGCAGGTAGTAGGGGTCGTCCAGATTCCACAATCCTATTTAAGAGATTTAGGGAGCCTAATTCCGCAAACTATATCCCTATTATTATCTTATTAACTAATTGAGGTCTGTGTTGTGTTCTACCCTTTATGCCCAGCTATAGGCTACCCTATAAGTTAACCTAGTGGCCTTCTCCTTCCATCTCCTAATTGATAATGTTTCCTCTTAAAAAAAAAAGTGTTATTCGGTATGTAAATAGCGACAGAGCAGATGGACAAACGGACAGATGTTACCAACAAAAAGTTTACAACCTGAAACTATCATTAGACCCATCTGTTGCTCCTTGTGTTGGTCCTGCCCCCTAAGCCATCCACCAATGGCTTGACTTCATCCTCTCATCAGCATCTATCTGAAGCAGCATGTTGCATCTAGCCTGTCGCCTGACCTGTTTTAACCATTCCTCTTATAAACTCTTATTTATTTATTAACTGCAGTGGAAAATGCAACACTTTAAACCACTAGTTATTGACTATGCATTAGTTGTTATCCATGTTTGTATCCTACAGCATATGGTGGAGCAACAACTTAAGGAGCACACAAAGTGTTCCTACTAGATTAATATGGTCTTCACCACAGTGTTCAGAGTCAGAATCAGAAAAGCTTTATTGCCAAGTACGCTTTTTAAACATACAAGGAATTTGTCTTGGTGATGTAGGTGCACGTCACGTTCTCTATTACAGGTTAAACAGAACAAACAAAATAAGTATAAATATATGTATAAATATATACACACAATTTAAATTTACAAGAGCAGATTAAGTTCAGTGGCATGTAGAGCCAGGGGTGGGGTGTGGAGAGAGTCAGGGTGGTTTCCGGGCCTTGTTAAGAAGGCTAGTGGCGTAGGGGAAAAAACTCCTTGTGACGAGAGGTTTTGGTCCTGATGGACCTCAGCCTCCTGCCAGAGGGGAGTGGCTCAAAGAGATTGTTGCCGGGTGGGAGGGGTCAGCCACAATCTTTCCTGCACGCTTCAGAGTCCTGGTGGCGTAAAGGTCCTGGAGCGGCGGCAGATTGCAGCCAATCACCTTCTCAGCTGAGCGAATGACACGCTGCAGTCTGCCCTTGTCCTTGGCTGTGCTAGCAGCGTACCAGGTGGTGATGGAGGATGTGAGGATGGACTCAATGATGGCTGTGTAGAAGTGCACCATCATTGTCTTTGGCAGGTTGAATTTCTTCAGCTGCCGCAGGAAGTACATCCTCTGTTGTGCTTTCTTGACGAGGGAGCTGATGCTCAGCTCCCACTTGAGGTCCTGGGAGATGATAGTTCCCAGGAAGCGGAAAGACTCCACAATGTTGATTGTGGAGCCAGAGAGGGTGATGGGGGCAGGTGGGGCTGGTTTCTTCCTGAAGTCCACAACCATCTCCACTGTCTTTAGAGCGTTGAGCTCTAGGTTGTTTTGCTTGCACCACTTCACCAGGTGGTCAGCCTCCGACCTGTAGGCGGACTCGTCTCCATCAGAGATGAGTCCGATGAGGGAGGTGTCGTCCGCAAACTTCAGAAGCTTGACAGACTGGTGACTGGAGGTGCAGCTGTTGGTATACAGGGAGAAGAGCAGAGGAGAAAGAACACAGCCCTGAGGGGTTCCGGTGCTGATGGTCTGTGAGTCGGAGACGTGTTTCCCCAGCTTCACATACTGCTTCCTGTCAGACAGGAAGTCAGTGATCCACCTACAGGTGGAGTCAGGCACACCAAGCTGGGAGAGTTTCTCCTGAAGCAGAGCCGGGATGATGGTGTTGAAGGCAGAGCTGAAGTCCACAAACAGGATCCTGGCATAGGTTCCTGCGGAGTCCAGGTGCTGGAGGATGTAATGGAGGGCCAGGTTGACTGCATCGTCTACAGACCTATTGGCTCTGTAGGCAAACTGTAGGGGGTCCAGGAGCGGGACGGTGATGTCTTTGAGGTGAGAAAGCACAAGGCGCTCAAAGGACTTCATAACCACAGAGGTCAGGGCGACGGGTCTGAAGTCATTAAGTCCTGTGGTCCTTGGCTTCTTAGGAACAGGAATGATTATTGAGGACTTGAAGCAGGCTGGCACGTGGCATGTCTCTAGTGAGGTGTTAAAAATATGTTGCTGCTAGATAAACAGTCTTCACCCCGGTGTTACTATTAGATTAACCCTGTCTTCACCACAGTGTTGCTATTACATCAGTGTCTTTACCCCAGTGCTGCTACTATATTAACACTGTCTTCACCACAGTGATGCTACTAGAATTAACCCAAATCCCATAACAATAGCCCCCCCAAATGTACCCTTCTGTTTTTCCCTGTATACCTCATCCTCCTCTCTCTCTCTCTCGCTCTCTCGCTCTCTCGCTCTCTCGCTCTCGCTCTCGCTCTCGCTCTCTCTCTCTCTCTCTCTCTCTCTCTCTCATATTTATATATATATATATATATATTTGTCTCAGATAGCAGTGGTGCTGGCAGTGGCCCTCTGGCCCTCCTACCTTGTCTGGTTTCTTTATGGGTGCCCTCTTCCAAAGGGACCTCCATCTGTTCCCTCGCTGAGCCCATTGTAGTGTCTCAAAGCCTGGGCAACTTCCACAATGCAGTGGGCGTGCGGGGGGGGGGTTGGGGGGTAAACACGGCAGCATCCAGATCCCATTAGAAGCTCTTTAACGCCCAACTCCCGAGTACTTTCAGAGCTATGGGTGGAGAAGGCCCAGCCCTCTACCCCCTGCACACAATGTCATCTTTCACACGCACTCCCATAGGTATTGAGTGTGCTGTTTGACCCTCTAGCCCTAACCCACTCCCATAGGTATTGAGTGTGTTGTTTGACCCTCTAGCCCTAACCCACTCCCATAGGTATTGAATGTGCTGTTTGACCCTGCAACCATAACCCTAACCACACTCCCATTGGTATTGAGTTTGCTGTTTCACACTCTAATCCTAACCCTAGCCCACTCCCATAGGTATTGAGTGTGCTGATTGGCCCTGCAACCCTAACCCCAACCCACTCTCATATTTATTGAGTGTGCTGATTGTCCCGCTAACCCTAACCCACTCCAATAAGTATTGAGTGTGCTGATTGGCCCTCTAACCCTAACCAATATATATTGAGTATGCTGATTGGCCCTCTCAGCTTCACTCCTGTAAACCCCTTTTCTTTTTTTTACATTGTTTACCAAGCTGTTGTCATCACACCTCATTCCTTAAGATTATTAATATTATTACTACGATATACTATAATTGCTCATTTCAAATTATTGCCATCATTACTCATTTAAGATTATTACTAATTTAAGATTATTACTATTATTTTTAATTTGACATTATTACTATTATTACTTAATTAAAGCAAAATGTTCCCACATTTTATGTGGATGTCCAATCAGTGTTGATGGTAAATATAGTCAATTGAAGCAATAAATTCCTCAAAGCATGCTAAATTGCCGGAGAAACAAACTATATTATCCTGCTGGAGAAGCAGTGCCTACTACATGTACCAGGATGCATTGCGAGCAAGCTTACTGATCATATACTGTAACGTTAGCAGCCATTGTAAAGACAAAACACAGTGGTCATTGTAATTGCAAGTTATCTTTGAAGACAACTCATAAGGTTAGAGTGACGATACACTTGATATCACTATCACTATTACTTGGTGACCAAAACATAGCTTTGGGTGACAAAAACACTCACCCACTGGTAAGCAGCATTCTCGGCCCTCCTGGTCTGGGATGTCTTTTCCAGTTTATCTCCGGTATCCTTAAGAAGGTATCCAACATGCCTTTATCCATGTGAGACGTAAAGCCTTCATGCACACACACATCGGCTCTATCTGGGTTGGTGTCGGCGACAGTATCTAACAAAAAGTGCCCATCCTGAAATTTGTTTCAGCAGAATGAATAACTTTCTGTTGGCATCGGATGGCAATTTGTGCAACGGCACCAACAGTCGTCGTTTACTCTCGGCAGGTTCTTGACTTACTGCGCCTGCCGTGTCCTCTCACAGAGCTGTTGCAGAACCCCTACTATAGTTCAGAACCCCCACTATAATTCAGACCCTAGTACCCCAACTATAGTTCAGACCACAGAACCCCTACTCTAGTTCAGACACCTCCAGAACCCCACTTCATTTCAGACCCCAGAACATCTACTATAGTTCAGACCCCAGAACCCCTACTATAGCTCAGACCCCCCCCCCCCCAGAACCCCTGCTATAGTTCAGACCCCAGAACCCCTACTATAGCTCAGACCCCCCCCCAGAACCCCTGCTATAGTTCAGACCCCAAAACCCCTACTAGAGTACCAACCTCAGGTCCACTGTTTCAGTTTGGAGCCAGTTGGTTCATAACATTTAGGTGATTCATTGGGTATTTAAATATGTATGTAATTTGTTAATGAAAACTATTGAATTGTTTTGTTGATTTATTTTATTATTGATAAACATGATAATCTACATGTCAACGAAGACATTCCATTATGAGCTTCTCATATATTCACACCCTAGTGAATCACATCATCCACGGTTTCTTCCTTTACCACGGTTGTGTTTATAACCATGAATAAACATGGCTTTAGGGCATCCAGTTAAACGATTACCCTCTTTTTCACCCATAGTCTCACAAATCAGATTTAGATTAATATCTAAAGTCTGATGGCAGACGATGGGTGAACGGGGTGTTTCACTTTCTTTACCTTCATATTTATTTCAACCAATCATGTTACTGGAGGTGGAGAACCCTTAGCGCTTGATTGGCATACCAAAACTCTGCTAACAGGAGTAAACTGTAAAAGGCCCAGGCCCAGGGTTCCGGCCCAGGCTCAGGGCTGTCTTCCCCCAGAATTTCTGCTACAAAATAGTAGGACTGCTGGATCCCAGATTACAACAGCAGTAATGTTAATGGGTTATTTGTACATTTTAACGTTCACTGTCCCAAATGATAATCCAACTACCACCAACCGCCAGTCCTCAATTTACACAAACCAAAACATAAACACATGGCACAGAAAAGGTGGTA
>JACYXH010000175.1:2015000-2035000 GCA_026745465.1 Lota lota | reverse complement strand
AATAAATAAGTTAAATACATAATCTGTATTGATACCAGAGGCTAGTAAAGACACACCGAAAAGACAGCTAAACAAAAATGGTGAAGAGAAGAAAATAAAGAGAGGACAATAGTCAACATAAATATTAAATACAGATATAAATAGATGTGTATTTTTCACATGGCAGGGAAAACATTGGGTTTAGGCCTTGATACACAATTACTGCAGATTTCATCTTTGCGTCAAATTACGTTTTCGACCAGTTTTCACAATCTGAATGTATACAGATTTCAGGCCTTTCAGTTGTCTTGTACAAGACGCACACCTGTGCAGCTGGGGTATTATACCTAGCTGATTTGGTCAAATTGTCTTTTGCTAAATCTGATTAAAACCGAGGGGCCAAATTATCCAAAATAACAACCCCAAAAAGTTAACAAAACAAAACATATCAAAATAACTTAAATAATCATTCCAAAAAAAGATGGATGCATTTTTATTTCAGGTAGACTGGGTTGAGGTCTCTCTCTCTCTCCTGGTGGACTCTGTCTTTTCATCATGTGTTCGTGGCCCATGGGACCGGACAGTAGCAGTTCATCCAGCAGCTCATTCACTGTAAATGGCTCCCATCTGTGAGGCGACCATGTGGGACGGCGCAAAAGAGTCAAAGGCCATTTCCAGAGGAAGCTCGTAGCGGGAGGGCCGGAAGAGCGCATGGCCCGTTGTGCCGCCCGGCAGGCCCGCCATGGCCGAGGTGGGGTAATGGTGGGACGAGAGGTAGTGGCCGGCGTGGGGGGTGTAGTTCCTCTCCCCCTCGATGGGAGAGGGCTCTTGCTTCAGGGAGAACTGGCCGCTGATGCTGAGAGGTGGGGTGAGGGGCCCTTCGTAAGGGGGGCTGCCGCCGCTGCACTCGGCCGAGGAGGGGTTGTCGTAGGATGGGCCCTTGAAGCCCTTCACGTGGAGGAGATGGGAGGCCTCCAGGGAGCCGTAGGGAGGGCTCGGGAGGCCTGGAGAAGGGAAGCTGAGATGATGCCCGGCCGGGGGACCTCCGGCGCCGGCCCCTGGGACGCTACACTTGTCCTCCAGCTGGTTGAGCATCATGGGTGTGGCTCCCAGCTGCAGGCAGCCAGCCACCAGGTTGCTGGTGGGCTGAGACAGGCCCTTGCACAGCATTTCCATGAAGCCCAGGCTTTCGGGGGACCGGCCGCTGTCCAGCACCTCAGACAGGGCCCAGATGTAGTTGCGGGCCAGCCGCAAGGTCTCGATTTTGGACAGCTTCTGGGTCTTGGAGTAGCAGGGCATGACACGCCGCAGGTTGTCCAGGGCGTCGTTCAGCCCGTGCATGCGAGATCGCTCGCGAGCGTTGGCTTTGACACGCCTGACGCGAACCCGCTCCTGTCTCACTTTGGTAATCTTCTTCCTCTTGGGACCGCGTCGTTTGGGAACTTCCTCCCCGTTGGGGCCGATCATCTCCTGGTCGTCTTCTTCGTCTTCCTCCATGTCGTCGCTGCAGAGCTCCGTGGAGCCCTCCAGGCCTTCTGTCATCAGCCCACAGCGCCCTCTCATGTCTGAGCTGTCCTCTCCGTCCACGGAGCTGACGTCGTCATCCAGCCAGCCTAGGGAGCTCACCAGCTCAGACACGTCCCCGGCCTTCCCGAAAGGTTTGGTCATCATTGTGATCTGAAGGGCCAGAGTAGATTCCTTTATTAATTAATGTGCTTTCATGGACATTCGTTCGTTATTATATGAAATGAATTAAAAACACATATAATTACATTTAGGGTGTCACTATCTATTGTTTTATTTTTAATTCTGCCTCTCGTAAAACAAAAAGGATGACTTATTTAATTTCAGCACTAGTGTGTGGACAGCTATTTTGTACGAACGTGAACGAAGAGGCAGACTGGAGCAGCGACAAGATACGAATATTTATAATGTATTTTGTTCATCAATGTAAAGAAATAAGCTTTTCGTTTGTTCCCTGCTGTTATAGCATAGGCCTATTATGAAGAGACGCGGTCAATCTGGGACATGATGGGATTTACCCGCACATAAAACGCAAAGATTAAATTGGGGCAAATCAAGGGAACAAGTCTCCAAAGTACTCTCATTCGATTTTATTTCAATGGCTTTCTAGTTTTTGTTGGAAAATAAATAAAGTTTTAAACATCCTAATTTAATTGGTAATTAAAACCAAACAATATTAATATAGGCCTGATTGCTTTAATCTCATTTCAATGTATTTATTTTTGCATAACATTAAGGTGGCACAGATTATTCTAGGCATAATTAATTAGACGATACAAAATGTCCTGAATATGAAACATACAATTAATTGTCTTTAAAATTATTTTATATAATATTACTTACAATTAGAGATACATCTAACATTGTTATATTAAAAATGTCTGCAAATATCAAAGTATCAGAAGCATCAAAATATGTAAACGTGGAACAACCCTTGAGTGTAGTTTGCTATCACTCGCCGACAACGGATCAGAGATGTAGGTACACATTTACACACATATATGGCTTATAACTATTATGTTATCTGTGGCTAAAGCAACGTAGGCTATCTAGAAATAGTGAAAACTCACCAGTCAGTTCGTTTCAATGCTTGCTCGTCGTAACTTGGCTCAGAACGTTGCGCACGGTTTAAGTAAATTCTCCAACACCTGTCAGTCCTCCACTCTTTAATCAGATAGCGTGGGGTTGTCATGTCACACTGACAGGACTTCGTATGTTTGTTGGTTTTAGGGTGCGTGGACAGGCTCCTCCTGCTGGCGCCCCACCCATCACCCGAAAACGCGTGGAGGGCTCGTGGCTAAAAGTTGGACCAAACAAACAAAACCTGTTCTGATTCGCAAGTCTGTTTGCGCGCGCGCGCGCGCGCGCACACACACACACACACACACACACACACACACACACACACACACCAATACACACCACACACACACACACACACACACACACACACACACACACACACACACACACACACACACACACACACACACACACACACGCCCGTACAAGTGTGAGGGCGCTCGTGTTCTTCCGAGCGTGCGCTAATGTGACCGACAGAGAACTGACCTGATTGGGATTAGGCATACAAACTTTGCGTTTTCCCAATATGACTAAAAAACAATGTATCAAGAAATACATCCCGAAAGCACTTTATTGATGAGGTTAGGCTTTATTGTTGCAATTGTTCATTGCCTATGCTCAGTCAATTGGAAAATATTAATTCTGTTTAATTACGCACAGTATAGCCTTGCTTGGTGAAGGGACGCGTCATGTATCTGTAAGTGATGGTGACAGCTTGATGTGTGTATTGTTCAACCGGGCATTTATGTGTTTTCTTCGTCTATGCGTCATATTCTTAACCGCTTTACTCTATCGAGAATGGCCCAAAACGCAAAACCATAGTATTTCTAACTAAACAGACATATAGACGTACAGACATAAAGACGGACAGATGGATGAATGGATGGATAAAATAACAATTATAAATACGAGTGTAGGCTAATCTATTGGGACCATTAACCTACTCTGTTCTATGTCTGAGCCAAGTGAAAACAAAGAAAAGTACAAATTCCACGGTCCCCTCGCAAGACCCTCATGCGAGGCGAGCCGCTTCGCAGTGGGGGTCTATTGTAATGCTTTTTCATCGAAAGGCGGGTCTTGCGAGTCGCACGTGTCCCCGCAATGATCCCATTGTGCGCGCAACGCTCCTCTTCTCTCTCTCTCTCTCTCTCTCTCTCTCTCTCTCTCTCTCTCTCTCTCTCTCTCTCTCTCTCTCTCTCTCTCTCTCTGAATTTCCATGTCTTGGATTTAGGAAATGCTCACATCTCCAGCGGCATTGCGTCAACGAATTATTTAACGATCCTAGACAGATGGCTTCATATAGGAAGCAGAAAAACTGGGGGTGGGGCTGGGGTGGGGGGGGGGGGGGGGGGGGGCATCTGTTGCTTCGATGCTCACCCGCGTCAATAGCCTGAACAAGATCATGTCTCGTGCTGAAACAGCGCATTATCCAGATTACTAACGGCCCGTTTGCTACTATCGCTACTCACCATCAACACACTGGAGTCTCGTGTCTGTATATGTGTATGTGTGTGTGTGTGTGTGTGTGTGTGTGTGTGTGTGTGTGTGTGTGTGTGTGTGTGTGTGTGTGTGTGTGTGTGTGTGTGTGTGTGGGTGGGGAGGAGGGGGGGGGGGGGGCTGTGTGTGTGTGTGCGTCTATGTGTATGTGAGTGCAACAACCATAATGTGTCTGCCTCCCTAAAGCTCCCTACACACACCAAGAGGAGGAATTCTGTAACTCCATAACCCATTAACTCCGGAACTCCGGAACCTAATAACCCAGTAACCCAGTAACTCTGTAACTCTGTAACTCTGTAACTCTGTAACTCTGTAACTCTGTAACCCAGTAACCCAATAACCCAGTAACTCAGTAACCCAGTAACCCAGTAAACTAGTAACATAGTAACTCTGTAACTCTGTAACTCTGTAACTCAGTAACTCAGTAACCCAGTAACCCAGTAACCCAGTAACTCAGTAACCCAGTAACCCAGTAAACTAGTAACATAGTAACTCAGTAATCCAGTAACTCTGTAACTCTGTAACTCAGTAACCCAGTAACTCAGTAACTCAGTAACCCAGTAACCCTGTAACTCAGTCACCCAGTCACCCAGTCACCGGTAACCCAGGATTCATTTATTGAACAATAACATGAAGTTCAACCCGAGGTCAGAGTGAAAACGTTTACATGATTTGCTCTGTATTGTGTACCCTTATAAAGTTTTATAAGTTTTTTTATAAACATAAAATACATTAGATTCCATTTCAGAAAGGATGCATTTTTTGTATATTTCATATTGTTAGAAAGCGTTTTCTTTGTATGAGATTTTAAACTATACCCTGTTCTCTACAACATTGTCATGATAAATGCATGAAAATATTCTCCAAAATGAGTACCAATATAATGAGAACCAGTACAATGAGAACCAGTACAATGAGAACCAGTACAATGAGAACCATTACAATGAGTTCCGGGACAATAAGAACTGTACAACGAGCACCAATAAAATGAGAACCAGTTAAATGAGTACCAGTGCAATGACTACAAGTACAATAAGTACCAGTACAATGAGAACCGGTAAGTACAATGAGAACCATTACAATGAGAACCAGTTCAATTAGTACCAGTACAATGACTACCAGTACAATGAGAACCAGTCTTATTCTCTTATTAGCTTTTTTAAGAGCTGTTGTTATCGACACCAACCCCCACTCTCCCCTCTCCCCCCACAGCCCCTCCCTCTCCCCCAAACTCTTCCCTCTCCCCCTACAGCCCCTCCCCCTCCCCCAAACTCTTCCCTCTCCCCCACAGCCCCCATCCCTCCAAATGTATTTTTACCCCCCAAAAAAGGAATCACACTGCCACAAGTGAGTTGTCTTTGGTTGCAGATCCCTGGGGACGGGAGGGAGAAAAGACTTGGGGGAGATGGTGAGTAGTGCTGACAGATGGGTCCTTGTTTCTGTCTCTTTCTGCAGATTTTCCCTCGCCCGCTAAAACACAGACGCAGCAGACACACTCGCGCACCGAGACTGACAAACACAATAGGCATTAAAGCTCCACACACATGCTCCCCTGGACCACTTCTGAAAGCTGAGCTGATCGCTTGTATTCATATACTTTGTGTGTGTGTGTGTGTGTGTGTGTGTGTGTGTGTGTGTGTGTGTGTGTGTGTGTGTGTGTGTGTGTGTGTGTGAGTGTGTGTGTGTATGTTTGAGTGTATGAGACAGACTATGAGGCTGATTATGAGGCTGACTATGAGGTTCACTGAGGCTGACTATGAGGTTGACTATGAGGTTGACTATGAGGCTGACTATGAGGCTGACTATGAGGCTGACTATGAGGCTGATTATGAGGCTGACTATGAGGCTGACTATGAGGCTGACTATGAGGCTGATTATGAGGCTGACTATGAGGCTGACTATGAGGCTGATTATGAGGCTGACTATGAGGCTGACTATGAGGCTGACTATGAGGCTGATTATGAGGCTGACTATGAGGCTGACTATGAGGCTGATTATGAGGCTGACTATGAGGCTGACTATGAGGCTGATTATGAGGCTGACTATGAGGCTGACTATGAGGCTGACTATGAGGCTGACTATGAGGCTGACTATGAGGCTGATTATGAGGCTGACTATGAGGCTGACTATGAGGCTGACTATGAGGCTGATTATGAGGGTGACTATGAGGCTGACTATGAGGCTGATTATGAGGCTGACTATGAGGCTGACTATGAGGCTGATTATGAGGCTGACTGTGAGGCTGAATATGGTAACTTGTCAGACCTTCCTGAGGGACCGACGGCCCCTCTGACTCTGCTGTTCACATGGGAACATTAGTGGTCTGTCTCTCCCTTACTCACACACACACACACACACACACACACACACACGCACGCACACACACACACACACACACACACACACACACACACATACACACACAGATATACATATTCACAGCCAAACACATAGATTAGCACATATTCAAAGATACACAAGCACACATGCTGTCTCTCTCACACATGCACTCAGATATACACCATTAACCAAAACAAACACTCACAAATTAACAAGACACACCTTTCCCTCAACGTGAACCTCAAATCAATCAATTTAGGATGACTCACTTTCCTCCTGAATTAACTAAATTCTGTATAATATTGAGATAACTTTACCAGTGTAACTGATAGTAACAAAAAAACGGATAATATATTGCATGCATTTAAGAGTTAAGAGTTTAAAGGCGAGGATGCAGAAATTGAGAGTCTGTCTATATGTGTAAATCAAAGCCATATTATACATGGAGCCAAGTGCATAATTAGAAGGATGCAACACCCGGCCGCCTGCAGCCCATACTCAACAATTACCTTAACAAGCATGACACACGATGGCTGTACATTCAAAGATACGTGCATGTTTTAAATGCAATGTGTACTAACCTAAAGGTTAAGGGCTAAGCTTATTTTACATCAAGAACAGGTTTGGCAAATGGTTGGTTGCCCAATATCATAATCGATCAGGAGTTTACAATGAATTGTGTTTACAACTGTTCCACAAACAACGTTTTGATCACATCTTGCAGTTTGGCTTCCCAATATGTCTAATCAATACCCACATATTTACAGTGTAAATCCTTACCCTTACCCTTACCCATACCCTTACCCATACCCTTACCCTTACCCTTACCCTTACCCTTACCCTTACCCTTACCCTTATCCTTATCCTTACCCTAACCCTAACCCTTTCCGTGGGGCTCATACTGTCTCGTGCCTCGGGTGTTACTCTCTAAGTGGGGTTTGAGCCATCCAACAATGGGGCCTGTGGTTTCGTATTCAGGATACTTTATGAGCTCCATCCCAGGGCATCTACAATGTTTTATTATTTTGGGTAGATGGGTGGAAGGGGAGGCTGCAGTTAGAAGGGGGAGGAGAGGGGGGAGGAGGATCCATCTGCCACGCTGGCGGTCCTCTGGGATACAAGCGTATCCCAGGGGTGTTCTGGAGAGAGCGGGAGAGACAGACAGGCTGAAGGGATTACACCCAACCACTAATCACTAGCGGTAATCTGTAAGGGCCCCCCTGTACAAAATCCCTCTCTCAGCTCCGATTTTCTTTTTACACTTTTGAATATATTCTTCAATCTTCAGTATGCAGCAGATATTAAAGCTGTTGTAGTTGCCTTGAAACCTGACAAACACAAGGATCAATCCAGGTGTTCTTTTTCTACATTTTAATTGGGAGAATAAAGGCTGTAGGTGTGACTGGCATAGAGCCACGGTGCCTATGTGATCAGGTGCAGTGTCCCACAAGTGGCCTTGTCTGATTCCCACTGTGACCATTATGCAAATACAAGCCCGTAACCCAAATTACTCCAACTGACAAAAACACATCTTTTTTTATATCGAATTCAACTGCTGTAGATTTTATTTATTTATCTGTTTACGTTTGTAAGCTTATGTGATTGGCAACAATGTTACACCAATGATGAGTTGTTTGACAATATTTGTATTTTTCTTAAAAAGAGATGAAAGGATTTGTGGATGTGCTCTTAGGTCTGTAAAATATATTGTTATGATTTTTTTAAAGACTATGCTGAAATTGCACTGGTTCTCAATGCACTGTAGTAGTGAGAAGAAGAAGAAGAAGAAGAAGAAGAAGAAGAAGAAGAAGAAGAAGAAGAAGAAGAAGAAGAAGAAGAAGGAGGAGGAGGAGGAGGAGGAGGAGGAGGAGGAGGAGGAGGAGGAGGAGGAGGAGGAGGAGGAGGAGTCACCAGGTGATGGTGCCAGAGAGAACTGGAGTATCCTGGCCTGTGCATGCTCTGCCTCCTGCAGAATGCCTATTGGCCAGGCAGCCGTCTAAGCTCTCTATCCCTATCTTATTGTTTGGTGAGCCCAGCACTGTCAGTATTAAGCCCAGCTAATGTGATCTGAAGGCAGCTGGAGCGGTCTCGATTATTACCATGACACAGCCAACCGAGGGGTGTAATATCATTAAAAATAAATCAGGTGGTTTGGAGATTTGCCGTGGCGGGTTTTTTTCAATGGTATTAGCTGGGAGAAGTGCCATAATTTCATTAGTGAGTTGGGGCACCGTACAGGATCTGTTGAAACGTTTCCTTTAATGTGTAGTAATTGAATTTGTTCTCACAACAGTCCCTGCTAAATGTAAAATGTAAGAAATTATGATAATAAATGTTCAAATTAAGACACCACATTTTTTTATTTAATTTTAGAAAGATCAAAACTTAAACAGGGGCCAATGGAATAATAAATATTAAAACAAATGTTTTTTCTCACAGAATTTAGTTTTTTGCAACAGATAGGCCCAATATGCCTGCTGTTGTTATTAGTCAATGAGTGCGGTTAATGATGAATATTGGGGGAAAAAAAGCAGGAAACGCCTCCGAATCATCTTAACATGTCTGAAACATAACTTTAAGTAATTCAGTAATTAATTAAGTCAATGAGGCAGGCTCATTGACGATCAGCTGACCTCACCGGGGTGGTGGTGGTGGTGGTGGTGGTGGGGGGGGGGGGGGGGGGGGGGGGGGCGGGGGGGGGGGGGGCACAATTAATCAGAATATGGACCATAAAAACCTTCCAAAAAAAACAAAACTCATTTTGAGAAACAGAAATCTTTGTCGTCTATTAGATATCTCCGATCTTCTGTCAAAGCGCCAGAAGTGCCGTTGGTCTCGCAGCGAGGGTCTCGTGCTGCTATTGTTCTGACGCTTTCGACACATAAACGGTGATTTCAAGGCCCATTGAGCGCACGATGGATTGTGCCTAAAATCCATTGAGGGGAAGATGGAGCATCGATTAGTAGTCAAAGTATCCAGTAAATCTATAGCCTAAAACATTCGTGAGTAAAGTATCACGTTTTTATATTTGTATGATATCAAACGTTTGAAGGCCGTATCACGTTATACGACTTTTTCAAAGTTCCTGAAACTATCACTTAAAACATAAAATAATTAATATGTGTACATGTTATCGATTTCTGAATATCTATAGGCCTATAGCTGTAGTTTAGCGGACTAGTAATTTGTAACAGCTATCCATAGTCAATCGTGTATTCATATATTTTTAGTATTGACCGGATTAGGCCTATATGTTGTTTAAACGGTTAACGGATGTTTGAATAAACCATCAGAAAAAAAAAAAATCAAGTAGGCCTATAGTCTAAACGCGTTCGGTGCCCATCAATTCAGTTATTTCAGGTTGTATAACATTGCCCTCTTGTGGTGATTATTGGAATTACCTTCCTCATCTAGAATGTCCCACCGCTGTTAAACATCATACATTATTCAATGTAATTAATTCAGACGTAAAAACACTTATATTTTTTATTTAGTTAGCTATATATTCATTCATTTACTTATTTATTTATTAATTTCTAAAAAATAAAATAATTATTTAGTTACTCATAATGCATGTCAGGTAAGTTTCTATTGATATTACATTTATCTCTGTTTACTTGTGCTTGTGGATTCTTTGATTTAAAGTAAAGTCTGTAAAAACATGCTTGCTCTTAGAATAGCATCAATATGCAGATCATTTTAGCTGACCTACCCCCTCACTAACTTCGAGAAGTTATTACCTGAATCTCGCAAGCTAGGGCCTGTCTGTGCGAAGATGCATCGCCACCGAAGTAGCACAGTATTGTTTTATTTTGTGTGAGATTGGTTTAGTAGGCTATTATTTCAGGAATAATTCAAAAGGAAAACAACAAGCTGTAACCCCACTGAACCATGGTACCATTGTCTTTCTACTGGCTCTACATGGAGAGTAGTAAATAAGCCCAAAACACAGAGACTCACCAAAACGGAACCATCCATTATTAGATCAATGGCTAGAAGGGGGACAAGCTGTATGTGTTGGTAGTGTAATGGCTAGGAGACAGTAATGTTAGCTGAGGCTTGTCCACGGAGGTGAGTATAGCACATACATATTCACACACTTCTCTTTCTCTTACTCGCCCACATACGCCTCCATGACCTAAAATAAAATAATTCATGATTCTCACTGGAGCCTATATATAACGCTGCTTACATGCACTCTCTGCCCACTCATTATTGCAAGTCGATGCTCTTCTGTATTTTCTGTATATGCAATTCGGCCTCAAAGCATTTGTGACATCCCTTGGGCATCACACACAAGCACACACACACACACACACACACACACACACACACACACACACACACACACACACACACAATCAAAAGGCACAAATCCGTACACACCTTTCACGTTCTCTCTCTCTCTCTCTCTCTCTCTCTCTCTCTCTCTCTCTCCCTCTACCTCCCACCCTTCTCTTACTCTCTCTGGGCCCACCCCTCCCTCCCCACCACATGATATGAACATCTGACACACTTTTCCTCATAACTCGGCAGTTCTGTTGCTCTCTCTCCTCAACCAGCAAACTACCACCACCAGCCAGCCAGCACACTGCTTCCACCAGCCATCCAGCCCACTTCCACCAGCCATCCAGCCCTCTACCACCACCAGCCAGCCAGCAAGTCAGCTAGCATTTGGTCCAAGCAGGGACACCCACTGCAGCAGACGGTATCCTTATCCGACGCTGGTTTCCGGACAGAAGAGAGCATGGCCTTGAAGAGAGAAACCTCCCTAAAGAAGAGCCCTTCACAAGGGACCCAGCCGCGGCTCGGCCCCCCGTTCCCCTGCCTACCCGTGAGTCCCGAACATCCGAGAGCAGCTCCGGAACAGAGGCCCAGGATGCTGCGCCCATCCGACTCCCCGTTTGACCCCAGCACCTTGGAGGTGAGTGGGATCTGTGAGTGGGGTCTGTGACCAAGTTAATGTGGGTCAATTCTCTTTAATTAGGCCAACGGCAAACTGTTTGTGACCATATATTTCTCCATTGTATATGCTCATTGCAATCGGTCATCAGTACCTCAGTTATGCTGGTGCTAAAAAGAAATTAGTTTTAACACAAATAGTGATTCGTTCCGACCACATAAAGAGAGATGGGTTTTGATTTAACTTTATATGGGAGCAAGCTTTTTTATTTTAGCCCTCTATGCTCATTTCAATTTGACCATTGCTTTATTTCTGCCAGTGAACTCAAAGAAGCTAACTTATTTTTTTCCCTCTTAAGGTAGAGATCCCAATGTGCGGCAGCAATGATAGGAAGGGTCTTCATTATTAGGTGGCCTCCTTAGGGAGACGCTTCTCTGCTTCGGTTCTCTGTTTTATCGTCAATGCGTTTTGAAGTGCAGCATAAACTCCTGTATTCTTGACCCACATTAGGCTCGGCATACTTGCTTTAGCTTTTCTGCAATCATCACTCTGTTCATGTAGGCCAATGTTGCTGCAAGCACAATGCCGGTGTATGGACTGACCCAGTGCAGGTTTTTGGGCAAGTGGGTTGTGTAAAATTGCTTCCTTAGCCCTAAATAATTTAGAATTGTGTTGAACTATGTGCCACAGTTGACCTCTTCTGAGATTAAAAGTAAATAAATAAAAACGATTTGGTCCTAATGACCAACTAAGTACTTGTTCAAACCATTAGTGCAGTACCGTCAATTACAACCAGGTTGGACAATAAAACGCTCCATAATGGATGTATAGTAAGACCAGTCTACAACAGTGATTCCTAACTGGTGGGTCGCGACCCACCCATAAGTGGTTTGCAAGGCCATTTTAAGTGGGTCGCAGAGCATATGTCAAACCTTATTCTGTAGAAAGAAGGAGCATGAATTAACGTATTTTTCAATGTTAATTGATGTTTCAATGGCTTTCTATTTCATTGAGTTTAGCTCCAATTGCTACAGCTTTTTATTTGCTCCATGTTTTTAACCTTACACGAAGGCACTTGATGATTACTACAATATTGGATAACACTTTATAATAGAGGTACAGTAATTGGCTTTTCATTTACATTAGTTGAGGCAGTAATACGCCCTATTATATAGCATGATCATAGGTGTTGGGGTTAGGGTTAGTGTGTTAGGGCTAGGGTTGGGGTTAACCCTATTCAATTATGTATAAATTAATACCTTAGTTAACATAAACACCATTAGTAAAAAAAAAAAAGACCATTATTTGTTAGTCAATGCTTATTACTGCATTAACTAATTAATGGTTAATTAATGTACCCTTATTGTAAAGTGTTACTCAATATTGGTAAATAAATATTGTTATTATATTTGGGTCGTTACTTAATGTCTAATATCCCATGTGGGTGCTGAGGTTAGACCAGTTGAGAACCACTAGTTGAGAACCACTAGCCAGTTGACAACCACATACAGTACAGTGCCAGGCATGCTGGGGCTAGACAGGGACGAGCGAGGCGCGTTCAGGTGCGCGGGGGTAGCGCGCTGCGCGCTGCATAGTGACGGGATGATGACGCGTCGCCAGGCTGAGCTACCCTGCCTGTCCTGCTGTCACACATTCTTCTCTTTGCTGACATCCCGGACACAGCTCAGACACAGCCATGGTGGGTTTCCCTTGTCTTCATTTTGCAGATGCGTCACCCGTTTATGCTACTAAAAATTGGACCTCAAAGCAACTGATAATCTTGGCAACATCTGAGAAGATGAATGTTAAACTGTGGTTTGTTGGCGTGCAGGCTGGTTGTTAGCCGAAGTATAATTAAGTTAGCCTGGTTAGCTATGTTAGTGAGTAGTTCTTTAAAGAAAACTATCGAGTTGTGTTTACTATCGTCAATGTGGCTAAAGTAGTGATTAGGCCAAATACACATAGCGTAAACCAAACAAGTAATGTGAATGTTTCCATCACTCGGATACCTTTGCGTTGTGTGGCAAAAGGCTAATTTTCATTGAGCTTCATTTCTTTTTGAACAGTCGGACTTCTCGGAAGATCAAATCCTTGGTGAGTCTAAGTTGTGGTTCTCTAACCCTGTCTCTAAGCTTTCCTTGCATGTCCCATCCTTCATCTCCGTCCCCTGGTCCTGGTCTGCTCTTCGCTCCTGTAGGAACAGCTGTGGTTCTGTTCTTTTCTTTTCCTGCTGCTCAACCCTTTCCACTTGACATTGCTTGTTCTTTTCAGATTGAGTTTAACCTGGATCAGATCCACGGTAAGTTCGTGGTACGGGCCAAATGGTTGTCCTTATCAGGGGTGTGTCTGCATGTTTGCATCTGTATAACACGACTCTAAGCATTGTGTCAGTCTCGTTTAGGTACACGTATAGTTGGCAGTGTGTGTGTGTGTGTGTGTGTGTGTGTGTGTGTGTGTGTGTGTGTGTGTGTGTGTGTGTGTGTGTGTGTGTGTGTGGATCATGTTCTAATATGAATTGCATTCAACCGTGTTCACTTATATGTACCATCCTTCGTGAGAAAATAAGAGTTCAGTTTAAAGGCTTTGATATAACCAGCTCTAGTGTAAATCTCAATTTTTTTTTATATTATAATGCATGTATTCTTAATTAAGTGTACTGAAGTGTACCATAACATTTGCTTGTTATCTGCCTAGCTGTGCATCACTTTGAGCTTTTCCTTTTTTGGTGTTGGCGACAGTAGTGGAATGATTTTCATTCTCTAGTTTGTTTAATCACTATTGACATACTAGGCTGCATCCAGCACACTCTCCTCCTACTTTCCTCCACTCCTACAATACCAAATAAGGTATTAGCTGGCTAGAGGGGAAGAGGCACATTCCTGAGAATAGGAACAATTCCACAAACAGAGCCTTGACTCTTCAACATAGTGTTTTAAATTAAAGTGGGCATCCTTGGCCAACAAGTTATATCAAAAAGTTATGCTTTAGTTATAAACTATACGTTTATTTTGTCTGTTTTATTATTTAATATATCAGTTTCTGTAGCTGATGTATCCTAGTGACTATATGTTGAGTTTATATTTGAATGCCGTTGACCTAAACACCTGCATTTATAATCTATTGAATAATTTGTTTGAAATACCCTTTTTAACCCAAAATAAAGAGTAACACAATTATTTGTTTGTAAGCGAGCACCAAAGCATCATGCAAGGATAGCTGAAGTTGTAATTAAACTACTATCACAGTTAGTCTGGCTGCCATGCTATCGTTAGGAAAGGTGTAGTGATCTGAATAGCTAAAAGGCCATCTATGCTCATGAATGCTTCATGTACACCAAGGGTATCAGGTGTACTATGTATTCTGGCTAGGTGTTAATTCCTCTTCACAGGTCGTTTAACCTAAAATATAATAGACCATGGAACCTGGGGGATCATGTTGGCCTGACCTATGGGAGCTGTAGTGCAGGCTACAATAACAGATCATGTTAACTTTCCTATCTGAGCTGTAGTACAGGCTGCAATGAGAGGTCATGTTATCGTACCTATCGGAGCTGTAGTGCAGGCTACAATAAGAGATCATGTTGGCCTGACCTATTGGAGCTGTAGTCAATTGATTAACAACCTTTTGTTACTCATTGTTTGCTGTGCTTCTTAACTCGTCCTGTGTCTTAGCCTTTTAACTCCTTTCTTCAAAAATAAACCTTGCCCTATGCACAGATGTCTCCCATTTCCTATTGAAAAGCATCTCTCGCTCTACTTTTGCATCGGCTGTGTGTGTGTGTCCTGTGCAGAGTTTAAGGAGGCCTTCCTGCTGTTTGACCGGACAGGCGATGGGAAGATCAGCTATTGCCAGTGTGGGGATGTCATGCGGGCGCTTGGGCAGAACCCTGTCAACGCGGAGGTCCTCAAGGTCCTGGGGAATCCCAAGTCAGATGGTGAGTTGAACACACATTAATAAAGTACCATCTCATCTTAGATTAAAACTCTTTTGGGATTTCTTATGAGTTCAGTGTTATTAGTTTACAAGTAATTAGTTACATTTGGTTTTATATTTGACGTTTTTTTTTGTAGATGTTTTATAAAAATCTATTGCAATAATTTGTATGAAACTCTTTTTGCTGTCCTGTACTTCTGCTGTGCCACCTATATTTATACTGTCTGGGATTAGTACATTTGATCTAATTTATAATTAATATAATAATTATAATTATCCATTATAATGGAATTACTTTCAAGCCATATTCATTTTTATTCAGGACATTATTCAAGTCATTTTACTTAGTTGCCTCTTATTGGGTTTATTCAAGTAATGTTGTGTGATTTGAGGCATTCCTGGCTGACTCCGTCTTCACCCTACAGAGATGAGCTACAAGATGCTTGACTTTGAGCAGTTCCTACCCATGCTCCAGGCCATCGCTAAGAATAAGGACCAGGGGTCTTTTGAGGACTTTGTGGAGGGCCTGCGTGTTTTCGATAAGGAGGGCAACGGCACCGTAATGGGAGCTGAGCTCCGTCACGTCCTCACAACGCTAGGTACGCTCTGCATTTCATTCATTATACTCTTGTTAAGAGAGTTGCCTAGTACTGTCAACTAACCCGAATGCTTTTAAGATAGTGCCTAGTACTGTCAACTAACCCTAAAGCCGTGTTCACACCAAAAGCGAAGCATATATATATATACATATATATATAAATTCATTCGACATACTCCAGCACATGCACGCATTTTGCAAAGCGAGACAATGAAAATATCCAATGTTATGCAGTCAAACATGTCCTAATAGTAATATTGAATAATTTTGCAAAAATATGTTTACCGTCCTCTACTACTTTGGATTATAGCAAGCAACAAACCCAGTTAAATTGGTGAGTGGGCAACTTCTTTTCAGATATCTTCCACTCAATGTTCAGTGAATGGTGAAATTACAGGCTAGAGGCGGAGAGCTACGTTCAGACGTAGCTGAACGTAGCTGAAAGTTACGTACTATGTGTGGAAATAAAACATGAGCTTTCAGATTCGTTAGGTTCCCAGGCTTGATTTCTAGTGCAATGCTTCCAAACCTGGCAACCTACTAGGACACGGCAAACCAGCAGAGGCCGCTGCTGTTCACTTTTGTTTTCAATCTAGAGCCCTTTAGAGCTGTGGGGCTTTATTAGAATATCAGAACCCTCTCTATTGTTGTTTATTCAGGAGACCTGATATTGATTTCCACAAAATGTCAAATATCATCTCTGATTTATAAAGTTTATGCAGGTTGCAACAGTTTTATTTAATGTTGATATAAAATTTCACTTTTCATGACCACAGTCTATTAATTCATTTAAATGTGGAAACTGGGGTAGAACATCAGAATTTCGTATGACTTTACTTGATTGACCTGAGCAATAACTTGACTTGACTTACTTGACTCATAGCAGGGATTCTACTTGACTTGCTTTATTCTCACCAGTGACTTGGGACTTGCTTGAGACTTTAATGTTAAGATTTGAGACTTGCTTGTGAGTTGCACATGTGTGACTTACTCCCACCCCTGGCCTACATGCAACAGACATAAAACACACAACAAACCAATATGGCCACGAATCTGAAATGCTTCCGAACATTAATCCTGAGTTATTTTCTCCATCCTAAATCTTCCACAACCATGAATCTATTACAGTGGCACATCATAACTAAAGTTGTCGCCTTGCCAAAGGAAAACAGCAGATGCAATGCATGGATTGGTTTCTCTTTTTATTTTATATGAAATGATTTAGAGAATAAATATGGAATGCCATTTTAGTCAATATTAAATAGATAAATAAATAAATAAATATGGCTATGAAATAAATAAATGTGGCAATAAATATATAAATTAGTCAATATATTGAAATAAAAAAAAAAAGATATTTTAGAAGACGTTTTTCGAAAGCACTACTTTTATTTATTTCATGAGCCTTTTATTTCATAATGCCACATTTATTTATTTCGGGGGACTTATTTCATACTGCAACATTTATTAATTTTATGCCACATTTATTTCATAATACCACATTTCCATCTGGTATATTCAAATGAGTGGGGCGTGGTTATGTCAGACCAAAGCATCCGCGATTTCTCGGGTTGGTAGACTGGTTGCTTGGCCGGTAGACTTTTCCACTCTGGCAGATAAAAATACAAAGTTAATTTGGACCCTGCTGTCTGGGGAACAAAATACAGATCAGGTTTCCATGTGGTCCCATTGAGGGGGATCAAGTCAGAGACCATGTCCACTCCCGTCAGTCACCACTCTGACATGAATGTGTCTCCTCCTGTCAGGAGAGAAGATGACGGAGGATGAGGTGGAGACACTGCTGGCCGGCCATGAGGACGCAAACGGCTGCATCAATTATGAAGGTGAGGAGAAAAACAAAGTGACTTGATGATGCCATTACACTGACAAAGTGCTGTCATTCTACACCTGTAAGCACCTGCTCTTGTCTGACCACATTAAGAGGTGTTCCATTCTGCCACTCCTATGTGTAGTCCACAGAACTCCTATGGGTACTAGTTCGAGTCCATTTGAATATTTAAATACATTCTCATGGACAGTTACTGTTTCCAGCAAATATAGATAATGAAATCCCTCGATATTAATGAATGGTTGACCTTAATGTGTGTAAACAAATGACGCTTACCATACTGTATAATGTTTTTTCCTCCACATTATGTCTGGCTGAGGCACGCTCCAGGCTTTCCTGCTTCTTTAGTCACTGAATGTTTAAAGTGCAAATTGAAAATGTGAATGGAAACGCACCTTCTGTCTCTGTCTCTCTCCTCTGCATCTCTCTTTCTCTTCTCTATCTCTCTCACTCCTGCAGCTCTGCCTTGGCACCTGGCTGCAGCATGCCCTCTGCATGTAGCTGGGCCTCTCCTCTGATGTCAGGTCCTCTCCTCTGATCTCAGGGCCTCTCCTCTGATTTCATGGCCTCTCCTCTGATCTCAGGGCCTCTCCTCTGATCTCAGGGCCTCTCCTCTCCTCCTTTCTACTGATTACCTTCCAACCTCTTCATCCCTCTTTTTCCCTACTGACTGGGCAGACTATGGGGGTGGGGTCTGCCTTCAAATGCAGCACCTCTACCCAGATAAACAGAAGTGTGTGGGGGGGTGAACCAAGCTCACTCCAGATGCTGTTTTTGAAGCAGGTCTTATGTGTGCGAGGAGATGGGATTTTAACCTATGTCTGTCTCTGTCCCTCCCCCTCTGCAGAACTGGTCAGGATGGTGATGAACGGGTAAACTGGTCAACATGGTCATGAATGACTGAAGAGAATTCCTGTTTGTCCCCCTCACGTTTTCTACCATCATATTTAATTTTTGTTGCAGTTGGCTTCCATATAATGCTCACTTTTCTTTTTTAAGAAGTGCCTTTACATTCCCCATGTTAAGACCCCAGATTACCCTTTTACCTATTGCTGCCTCGCCCATTCCTATATGTGACCAACCTGCATGTACTTAGAAGATAATATATATTGACATTCCTAAAGGCAGCACCGCAGACTACCTGTCTTTGGACAAACATTTGAATTTGATTATCGATGGTGTGTCTTTGTTGGTTCAGATTTTACATAAGGATACCACTTGTTAGCAATTACTCCTATTATTGGCCTAGACTTGCAGTGGCAAAATGTGTTTCATCCATTTTCATGTCAGACCTATGCAGTAGGTTAAAGTTGAAAAGCCATACAATCACTTGGGGAAATATGACAACTCCATTGCGTTACATGTGCTATTTCCCTGTATTTCATTGCTGCATTGAATTAAAAAAGATAATCTCAAACATTTGCTTATTTTCTGATTTTGTTTAATCAAATTGTGGAAATCTTTATATCACATGAGGCAAAAGGATTTGACTTTAGAGCTGTCCATTGCTAATTATACACAATAGTATGGCTTCTGCACAACCGAGTAGAAACGCATTGCAGGTAACCAAATATGCTTCTATCTCACATTGATTCATCCAGCAATCTTGAAATAATGAAAGATCTTGTTTAAATATAATTTGTCAATCAATAACTTGCTATTTAAAGTGCTAGAAGGTCCTAGAATCTGCCTGGGCACTATGCATTTGTTGAATTGATGTAGTACCTTAACAATGACAGTAGAGGGCTCCCTTGCTCATAAAGTTGACTTGTCAAGGCTTTCCTGATGCTTGCTGTGCTTCATTGTGCTTCATCAGAGACTTTATTCCAAAATATGATTAATGCAAGTTTTTTTTTACTGAGCCTCTTTCACTACAAAATGTATCCACACACTAAAAGCAATGTTAGTTGTTCAAGTAAGTGGTTAGTAGTAAGTAAGTCGTAAGTAGTAAAATAAATGTCTGTGGGGCATAATAGCAGTAGTAAGCAGTGCAACTCTTTGTTTAGTTTCAACATAAACAAACCAGTGACTTGTACCTGAAATAAAATGACCATGGGTTGTTTTAGTATTTCATTCAGTAGTATTTAAACAATCTCTGTTTTAATAGAATAATCAATTCAAATGTAACAAATCCAGGTGAAGATAACCTTACTTAAATAACCATAGCCTGTCATATTTTCTTCTAGCTGATTGTACCATTTTGGGTGAATTGGTGGCAGAGAGCTAGGGACGTGGGCCGCAGAATGCTGTTTGGTGGCTCCCTGACCTTTTCTTCATTCTCCTCAACCAGACAC
>JACYXH010000175.1:2002500-2010000 GCA_026745465.1 Lota lota | reverse complement strand
TGTCTGTGTGTGTGTGTGTGTGTGTGTATGTGTGTGTGTGTGTGTGTATGTGTGTGTGTGTGTGTAATTGTGTTAAAACAAGTTTGTTAAGATTCAAAGTATCTCAACTACAATGTAATAATTTTAAGCAAGCAGATTATACCGGACTTGAATCAACTCGTGTTCAGAATTTCAGCCGTCAATGTGTATGAAATATACTTAAATAAAATGGGTTCAATACAAAATAAATAAGTAGGATGCTAACCAAATACAAAATACAGCTTTTTAAAGGATGCTTTAGTTCTAAAGAAAGAATGCTCATGTTATTAAACTGCACCCCAATTGTATCAATCATTGTATCAATTAAACTTAGACAACCCTTCCTCAAATAATGACACTATAATATATATATATACATTTATTATTAAGGTCATATTGTTATTCAGCCTGACATGTCTAGTGACAGCCATTATCACATTTGCATCCAGTGATGCTTCTGCGGTGACTTCTTATTGACACCAAGCATATGTCAGCCTTCTCATTATTTTGGCTCGACACACAAAGTGATTCTCCCCTTCAGGCCGACTTCAATACCCAGCGGCTGCTTCCACCTCAGGACACCTGCAACCCTCTTTTTGATAACTATATAATACTAAAGCATCCCCTTCCTTACAACCCTGTTTATCTGCTTCAATTAACCTTCAAGTGCAAATCATTGGCTTGAAATGAGCCAACGTCCTTCTACAGCATATGACAAGCTGATAGGAAGAAGAACAAGTGCGTGGACCGCGAGTTCTCAAATTCATCTTTTTACCAGAGCTTAGCTCATTTGCTAAATCACATGTATGATAAAGAAGTATGGCAGTGAGGGTATCGCAGCAGAGAGTGAAATATAAAAGATGTGAAGCTACTGCAGAAGGGGATTTAACAAACAGTGCTCAGTTCTACAATGCTCAACACCTAGCATGAGGCTGCTGTGGATACGGGTCCAGTTCGGTTCTGAGGGGCAGAAGACCGGCAGCGGATGAGAATAGGAAGCAGAAGCAGGGATGGGGGGGGGGGGGGGGGGGGGGGCTAGGGGTTCCTCTCTGGTTCTGGGGTCTTTCATTACAGGGTCAGACCAAGAGATAGACAGAAAGAAAGAGAATAAACAACAACAATGTTAAGGGTGTTGAAGGGAGAGAGGGCGCGGCCGTGGACCAATGGAGGGGGGGTGGAAGGAGCAAGCAAGGCTGTTTTGTGGGCCACAGAGATGTGAGTTGGGGGGGGGGGGGCGTATATGAAGTCTTGTTTTATCCGCGGCGCCACGCTCTGCTGGTGATAAAGCTGACAGGACTCATTCGCTGTGATATACTGACCTCTTAGAGCGGAGACAATAGAAAAGTAGCCGTTAAACGTACCTAAGGGAACCCTGCACGTAGTGGGCAAGGGGGTTGGGGGGGCAGGAAATGGAATATTTATTGAATAGTTTTTCTTTCCCCCTCGGGTGGGCATGGGGATTACATGAAGACAAGCCGCCATGGCAGAAGTTTCCCTCCGATCACTACTGGCGTTGTGCTCTAACCCGTAGCCTGCTGGCGCTAACTGCTTTGGCTCTGTACACGTCGTGAACCCAGAGAATCACATGCCCAAACCAAAGTGTGTTATTTGCAAGCAATTCAACAACAATGACGTTATGTCTTGAATTTCTATAGTTTATAAATGAAAAACCAACCGTTCTGAGTGCAGCCAATTGGTATCAAGACCTTTTTTCTTGCTCTGTGTACAACGGGTTAATTATATGTAATCTCCAGCGAATTCGTCTCTCTGTACTAACACAGGTACTGGTCATTACAGCCAGCGATGACATTTTAACACAGCTGTGTGAAATAGCTTGACCTTTAACAGATCTATAAAAAGAGGCGTACAGGTGAAAAACCAAGAAAGACATTAAAGCTAAAATAATTTATATTTTTGTACTTTGTACTTAGAATATCAAATATGAAGCTAAGCACCGTGGGAGAATTAATTAGTTTGATGAACAGGACATGACAAATGAATGATGAAAAGGATAGATGTTGGTTCACTTTGACAAATTAATACGACAAGCTTTCCTCTCTTTCGACAACAATGGAGACATGAATTGAGTTAATAACATTTGCAACTACAATTGAATGTTAAGTAGCATATGGGCCATAAATGTACTGATGATTCAGGATTCAAGCGATGCGACAGAATAACTGTGACAATTAGGAGCATCCAGGCCATAGTCACAACTTTGTGTCATTTGACTTTTATGTTAATTATTATTGAATCATTTGGGTCTATGAACCTTTTATGACTCAGCTATTATGTTCACAACTATGGGTCATTTAGGTATACCTTAGAGTTTAAGTAAAGATGTCGACCTCTTTCCCCGTTACTCACTACGAGGACCTATATCTCATGACTCAAGTGTGATTAATATGTAGATTTAGCACAAAACAGGGATCAGGGTAAGGGTTTGTAAGGATTATCTCTTTAGATAAATAAAACAGAACACAAACACGACTCAAGGGTCGCTCTCCTTTCAATCACAGAGCCCCCGTCACTGTAAATCTCTAGTCATCCCTCAATTATCTGGGAATGTAGGGTATAAGTGTACCACAGAGTGGGGCTTTGGTGGGAGCTGCCGGGGTAATGGATCTACAGGAATCTGATGCTGTGCATTCTCAGTCAGCAGGTCCGTTCTTCAGAGCCCTGATCTGTGTCCTCTCTGTGTTACACCAGACTCTATGTTTGGTCTGGTGTTAAATAGGGATGGTGTTCTTGGTTTTGTTTTATTTTGATTCATGTCTAAGGGGATTGTGTTGTGTTGTGAATGGGGAGTAATTGAAAGCAGATCAAGGTAATTATGTGTTAATTGGGTCACACCCACAATGCGGTTTGTTTGGAGGCACACCACCCAAGATGGTGGTCAAGTGAAGAGGAAGAGAGAGAGAAGCACAAGAAACAGTAAGACTTGGAGCTATATTAAAGTTAAAAGCCTTGAGGAGAGGAGAACATTGAGAAGGACTGCTTGGAGTTTCCTTTTTGTATTAATATTGGATTACCATTTTTGGATTTCTGTTTGGGCATTACATTTAATACCGTATTGTGAGTTTTCCACATGGATTCCTGTCTTCATCTTGGACCTGTGCTGGGTTAGGAACTGTTGATGTAAAATTGTGTATTTCATTCTTTCCCTCTCATTAATGGGCCTTGCTGCTTTTAAAGTGTCTGTAAATTGTAATTTCAACAGTTTTGTTTATTTATTGTCTATAGCAAACCCTCCACATATTTTCTATAGTGGTTGACTTTAAAACTGTTGTAAAGAACTGTGGTAACGCTCTCTTTAAGTTTTCACATCGTGTTTTCATATGACTTGGATGCACCATGCGGCGAACTTGACAATAAATATATACTAACAGTTGAAGTTGTCAAATAGACTGTGCCATGTTTAAAATTCACAAATACCCAGGTTTTGCACCACTTTTGCGCTGATAAGGCAACCAAGATTGAGAACTTATCCCCTGCCATCTCATTAACACGATGTGATTTTGTTTACAGGCCTATGTACTTTCCACTTTACACGTGTGCGTGCGAGCACGCGCGCACACGGTCCCCGCTGACAGACGTCGGTGAACACTGAAGCGTTGCATAAGCTACAGCAGCTAGACCTCGCTGCCTCGTCTCTGTTTAGCTTAATCACTCGTCTCTCTCATGACATTTGGCATAGACGTCTGTTCGGTCCTCCTCTGGCCAGTGGCCCGTCCCGGCGCCTGACCTTCGCTGCGGGCCTCCCTGATGCCTCGTCCGCGGGGCTCCACTGTCTCCCCATCTCTATTAAGTCATCCATCTCCCTTCCCCTGCACCCCTGATCTCTCTGTCATCTCGTCTTCGTTTGCTCACCCTTTGACTGCCATTCACTATAGCGAACGCCTCGTCTCCTGTGCTTCAATCATCGTTAAACGATTCTGCTGGACTCAACACTGTATTAATGCTGTTGTTGTCCTTTCCCGGTCTATTTCCAGTCCCCCACTCTATGTCTAATCCGTTGGCAACGTAACCAAAAAGATTGGCATGTGACCCTCGCTTTGGCAGTATAGTATTCACACTAATTGTGATGTTTTTTGTCATATTAATGTGCAGACAGCTTATTCTCACCCCCCACCCAACAAAAATCCCAACTTTAGCACCTTCAGCACAACATGGCGTTTGATACTGCAGACAGAACACGACCTGTCAGCTGGCTGGTGTTGGTTTAGTAAACACCTACCGTTGACTGGCATTTGTACAGCCTGAGGCGAAGCAACCGCCCGCCTCAGGGCTTCCAGCATAACGGGACACATGATCAAGCGCTCTATTGCATTTAATTTGCACCCTCTTCTAATCTACAAATGTACTACCTTGTCTTAAAAACTTTACCTCCCGTCATAAGTGGACAGGAGGTTCTTCAAAAGGGCATCAGACACTCCCTGGAAGAGGAGGATAGAATTGAACGGAGTGAAAAAGATAATCAATGGAGAATCTATGAACACATCACATAGGCAGGGTCAGAGAGAGAGAGAGAGAGAGAGATTTATACATTATTTAGGAGGCACATATGACAATAAAGGATGTTGAGTAGGCAGCTTGGAAATGGGAGGTCTCACACGTATACACTGAATGAAGAGTGGAAGTGCCTTGAGATATCTTGATATGAATCACGTTATATAGAATAAAGGTTAATATATTATTAGGTTGGTACTTAGGTATGATGTGATATATATATATATATATATATAGGGGAAATATCATAATCTATAAGCGCAACGTTAAGACCTTATCTAGTGCTCATATAATGACCAGCTTGTTGCACATGCTATTTCCGGTCTTTTCCCAGTCTGTTTATTAAACATGTCTGGGATCTGTGTGGATTGGAGCAGATCAGCATTTGAAGTCCTTGATGAATGAATGTAAAAAATATATAATAATAAGTGACTTGGAGAATGTTCCCTGAGTTTTTGGAGTCGGCTGAAATCCCTGTGATGTATTGCCCACCTCCCCCTCACCCCTCTGTCTCCTCCGCCTCCCTCCCCCCTCCCATCAGCCCCTCTGTCTTTAATTAGTGTCTGGGGAATGAGGGAGTGGATGAGTGGACTGTCAATTTTTTGCATTCATTATTTATCCGAGGTGTAAACTGACTGTAGGGCTGACAGACACTCGCTGCTCCTCTGCTCTCGTGTTTAGGCCATCATCAAGCGCCGCGTGTGATAGTTGCTAATTAGACGGCAGCCGTGGGATTCGCCACTTGTCATTTATCCTCTTTACATACGGGAATGCAAATATTTGTAGCAGTGATTCTTTTTGGTGTAACGCATAAAATGAATTTGCCTTAATGAGGAGGAAGAGGAGGATATTGCTGTTTCATTCTTGGGCTGTCAGTTTGCCACTGACTAAGTGGAGTGTGCTGTGAATGTGAAGCTGGATGGTTGAAAGGTGAATGTGAGTCAATGTTACGATGGGGATGGTAAACAGTGAGAAAAATCTAAAGTCTGTTTCTCCTTTGTGTGTGTGTGTGTGTGTGTGTGTGTGTGTGTGTGTGTGTGTGTGTGTGTGCGTGTGTGTGTGTGTGTGCGTGCGTGCAAATGCATATCTATAGACTGGACCTCCCTCGCAAACACACAGCCTCCACCTTGCTGCCACACACACACACACACACACACACGCGTGCGTGTTTACCTGTCCGTTCTTCTTCAGGTCGGCCCACATGCTGGTGCCATCCCCCCCCCTCATCAGCACATGGTAGGTGAAGTAGTAGACGCCCGGCAGGGGGCAGGTGAACTTCCCCGTGCTGGGCTCATAGTAGTTTCCAACGTTGGTCACCACATCGTCAAACTTCAACACTTCGGTGCCCTCGTGTTGCTTGCGTAACCCTGCGTAGAAGGCGATCTTTGGACTGTAGAGGGATGGGACGTAGCCACCGGGGCCCGGGCCCGGAGGCCCCTGGGGACCTGGTTTACCCGGCTCTCCAGGGGGTCCTTGTGATCCCGGCGGGCCAGGGTTCCCCGGTGGCCCTCGGAGGCCGCTCCTGGACCTCCTGCCGGAGGAGTAGTCCTGAGGGGGCGGCGACACCACCGCCAGCTCCTGGCCCGGTAGAGAGGTCGTGTAGGGGTCACACACCATCTTACAGCTCCCAAGCATTTCATAGCGGCTGCCGGCTCCACCCCCCTTGGTGGTGTGGACTAGCAGGGGGATGGCTACCAGCAACACCAGGACCATGGCCACGCCCACCGCAGCACCGATGACACGCTTCCTGCGACTGAGCCGGGAGGTCGCCAGCGTCAGGAAGTCCTCCTCTCCCCCCTTGGCTGGGACGGGGCCGGCCAGGATGGAGCCTCTCAGAGGAGCGCTGGGTGAAGCGTCGAGGGAGAGTTGAAGGGCGAATTACCCAACACCGTCACACCAAATACAGCAGGATAAGATTGGTCCACAGGGTCACAGAATGGGTGAAAAGGGGGAAAGGTGTGGATGAAATCGGGGATAACGGTAGAAGTCCTGAGGAAGAGGGGGCGATATTGTGAACTCTCTATACACAATTATTTTGTGGGTGAGCTGGACAATATTCTGAATCACATTTGTGATGACGCAGGAGAAATCCGTATTTGTCCTAGTTCACCTTTTCTTTTTTAACTACTCTGTTTTGTCCCACAGCTTGCTTCAATTTGTACAATATCAAGCAGAACCCATTATGGGCAGCCTGAGAAATCCTGGCTTGTTAAAAGTATTACACAATTATAGCAGCTGCCACATTCACCCTAGTGAAGGGAGCTGAGGAGCCGTTTTTGGTTTGGTAAATGTAGATGATTCTTCAGTTCTTCAAGGAACTGCCTTTGTCAAATGCTGATCCCCTACCAGGTACATCCACTCATTTCATGAGCCTGCCTTGCTCTATGCCATAATTAAATACGTTCAGTCTTTTGATGGTTTACGGTCTTCCTGACTGACGCTTAGAAAAACAAATATGTGTAGCCTATGTCAATTTGGGTGTGTGATACAAGAAATGTTTCGCTTGGCGTTGTCTGTGGAAAAAAAGATAGCAAAAGGAAAAACACTAAAATGCAATAGATCCACTTCATCTTTCATCATCATACTTTAATTCAAGTTATGTATGGACTAGGTAAATTCATTATTATCAAAACAATAGCCAAATCCAAGAAAAAAATGGTATGCCTACAATTCGTTTTTATTATAAAGTCATTTTTCTTTTCTTTTATTATAATAGTGTTTCATAAATTTCCATTTTATCTAAACGATGTTTTGCATGCGCCTTTTGTTTCACAAATTGAAATGAATTACACACGTATCGACTGATATTAAACGAAAAACAGCACTTACCGCTTCCATACAATGTATCAAATGATTTAGAATTAGTTTGCTTTTAATTTCCCACCAAAATGACTTCAAGACTTTCGGGAGAGCGACGCGATGCGCGACTAGTTGTGAGGTCGGCGCTGTCCGATGAAGTGATTAGAGTTTTCT
>JACYXH010000175.1:1995000-2000000 GCA_026745465.1 Lota lota | reverse complement strand
AACACCATCACCAGCTCCACCTCCTCCACCGTCATCATCTCCAACACCATCACCAGCTACTCCACCGTCATAATCACCTCCACCACCATCACCCCCACCTCCACCATCATCATCTCCACCACCATCACCAGCTCCACCACCTCCACCGTCATCATCTCCAACACCATCACCAACTACTCCACCGTCATAATCACCTCCACCACCACCACCCCCACCTCCACCATCATCATCTCCACCACCATCACCAGCTCCACCTCCTCCACCGTCATCCTCTCCAACACCATCACCAGCTACTCCACCGTCATAATCACCTCCACCACCATCACCCCCACCTCCACCATCATCATCTCCACCACCATCACCAGCTCCACCACCTCCACCGTCATCATCACAATCACCTGCAGACAGGGAAGGGGTCCAGCGTGGCCAGGCATGATCCGAGCTCAGTCGGAGAGTGTGAGAGGAAAGGCTGAGGCTAGATTCGATTTATTGAGGAAAATGAGGAGTGGAGTGGAAGGAGAGAAAGGGGGATGTGTGGTAGGGGGATGGGTAGGTGCGTGGGACCGAGGCTGTCACCCCGGGGAGCGGAGCGCACTGCTGTCCGAGCCGGGGACCAAGATGAGCTAAATGGACCGGTGTCCCAGTGTGCGGAGTGAGCTCTAATTCAACCCTAACCCATTAGGAGGGTTTGATTAGAGTCCCGGTGCGCAGAGGTGTTGACGACTGCAGCCTTGATGGGACTGATAATGAGTTAGTCAGACGCAACAACCCAACATCAAGTTTGAATCTTTAGCGCTTGTTAAAAATATTACTGAGGTGATTACTGAAATTTGCGTAGGCATTTGAGCTGTCCGTCTCCCTCGCCTTCCCGTGTCCCTCCTGGAGTTTTGGGTCCATAAGCATTTAAGATTTCTTCAGGCTCTCAAATGTCCAAATAGCCCAATACCAACACAGCATTTTGTTATTCAATCCATTTCTTCGTTGTCAAGTGCAACAGAACACTCAGTGTGGTACTTGTTTACGATGTATATATTTAATTGTTCATATATTTTATGATCAACCGAGCGTAAACTCCTCTCGCTGCTCCTGTAAACGAGGAAGGACTTATTTATGGAGGCATTTCTCTTCCTCTCTGACCGGCTAGCCTGCATTGTCTCGTGCATAGACAGTCATTTTTCACAATGCAGCCATCCACAGCAGCAACAAGATAAACATAAATAAACACCCTGTTGCACCCCTGCTCATATAGTCATGAAAAGATTAATGTTTCTTTTTTTTCTTTTTTTTAATTTCCTCGGGGCCTTGGTCCTCAGTATTAGAAGCGGTTGTTAGTTCATTGAGACAGTGTCCTTCTGGCCTGGGTTAGGGTTAGGGTTAGTGACACGTCAGTGTAAGGGTTAGGGTTAGTGACACATCATTGTAAGGGTTAGGGTTAGTGACACGTCAGTGTTAGGGTTAATGACACGTCAGTGTAAGGGTTAGGGTTAGTGACACATCATTGTAAGGGTTAGGGTTAGTGACACGTCAGTGTAAGGGTTAGGGTTAGTGACACATCATTGTAAGGGTTAGGGTTAGTGACACGTCAGTGTTAGGGCTAGTGACACATCAGTGTTAGGGTTAGGGTTAGTTACACATCATTGTAAGGGTTAGGGTTAGTGACACGTCAGTGTTAGGGCTAGTGACACGTCAGTGTTAGGGTTAGGGTTAGTTAAACGTCAGTGTAAGGGTTAGGGTTAGTGACCTTTTTTTCTCCATGTCTTGTTCTCTCCATAATTTTTCTCTCACTCTTTCTCCCTTTTTTGACCAAGGATCAGCAATTATTTGTTTCTGCATCGAGAGCACATTCAGCTAAAACAGAGAGGAGGATACGTTTATGCAACGTGATGTGACGATACTGTGTTACCATAACATGTTATGGTCAGAGATATGGAAGCCCTCTGTGAAGAACAGAGTGTTTGCGTAGAAGTATGCAAGGACTGAGGCTGCTGTATGTTGTCTTGTTTAGTGTTAGAATACGTACTGTATGTATTTTGTTTAGTGTCGTGTCTCATCACAGGATAGTGTCTCTGAGTTAGACTGGACAGTGATCTATGTGTATGTAGCTATCAGTTGAAAAACACGACATTAAGGCAGCCGTTTAACCAACTATAATGTTTAATATGATGCGGTAATGTGAGATCAGGTTGTTGCTCCACAATCTCAAAGCATAACATAGATATCAAATCTACCGTAGCTTATATCTATAGTCATGAGACACTGAGACAATAGTATATATATTTTCCTCTCTCTTGTTTTCACCAACACACATGAGGTAATGTACAGTAAGTGTGTATTTCCAGGCAGCAGCATCCACGGGGCCGGTCTGCCACTGCTCTGCTATTTCATTAGGCTCTGATTATGGGCCCTGATGCTGAGTGACAGCGGGCAGATTGGGTTGCACAGCCACTCTAATTCTCCCTATTAATAAAACCGTCCACACGCCCAGCCCCGGACCACATTTATTTATCACAATTTGTCATCTGTCCGATGTTCCTCCTTCCAAGCCTGGACCCCTGTCCAACCCGCTGTAACTGCCACGCCTCTATCCCCACTACCTCCACCTACCACCACCTACGCCAACTAACCCCACCTACCCCGATCTACCTCTAACCACCCCTAATACCCCCACCTATCCCAACTACCCCTCCTACCCCCACCCTCCAACTACCCCACCTACCCCTCCTACCCCCACCTACCTCCAACTATCCCACCTACCCCTCCTACCCCCACCTACCTCCAACTATCCCACCTGCCACCTCTAACCCCACCTATCCCACTACCTCCACCTACCACCAACTTCCCCCACTACCCTCAACTACCCCCACCTGCCCCCACTACCCCCACCTGCCCCCACAAGCCCCACCTAACCCTTTAATTGGCTAATTAACTCATTTAAAGCTGTACTCATTGTTAACTCACTAACAATATATGTATATATATAAATGTATATATATATATACATACATATACATACTTATAACTACAACTACAATATATAACTACAACTATATATATAGATTATATATATTTATGGTTTGCTGTAAAACACTCATCCAATATAATTAACTGTAGTTCTCTATCCAATCTGCCATTAGAACATTACAACGCATTCCCAATGATGAAAAAGCGTACCAAAACTAAGGGCCTTGCATTTAGTCCAAATGTACATTGGTATGTACATGATGTATTCACACATTATTGCAAAATATATATTTCCATAGCTAAAATCACATTTCTGCTCATGCTTGAGTCAAATGACTCTTGACCCCACTCACTGAGATGATTTATGAGTCTGTGTGTCCCCCGGGTACTTACCCTAACCCTAACCCTGTCACTTTATGCTCATTACATATCTACACTTTTAGGACGCTGCTTTACTCCTAATGTTCAATTACTCGCGTACAACTGAAACAGTATCTCTGTTTACACCTTTTATATAAAGAGAAGATTATTTTCCCTTTCTATTTTGCGCACATCGCTAAGTTCTGCGTTAAAAAACAGCACAAACACATCTGTCCAAACCCACAGAACGGGCCAACCAGGACAGAGACACATGCCGTGTACCTGGAGCTCAGAGCAGGGGCCCGGGGTCCCTCTGCTGTTTTCCTTGAGCAGTGTGGCTTGTTTGGAGGGAAACAGAGCCCATTTTCATGTGCAAATGTCAGTCAGCTCCCAGCAATCACAGGCTCCTCCGGAGAGCGGGGCCCCGGGACACACGCTGAATAATTGAAGAGCTTTGTGCCGCTGAGCTTTGGGGTCGCAACCTTCTAAAGTGATGACAGAAAAACGGTGGCTAGCTCCCCCTTCCATTCAGTCCTATTACCACTTATTTACCGTTACAGATTCCAGGCAGATATACCACAGGGGGTTAGGGTTAGGCCTAACCCCCTGTGGTATATCTGCCTGGAATCTGTAACTTAGGGTTAGGCCTAACCCTAACCCTTACGAGAAGAAAAGAAGAAACAATAATAACAATACGAATCAAAGCACAAAAACAACAAAAAGGGGAACACAAACTTGTGATTGCATCCCTCTTTTTTCGGTCTCTCCATTCCTCTCTTTTCACATCTTCCATTGTCCCTCTCTCTCTTTGTTATTCAGTGGACTGGCCCTCTCAAAGAACACCACCAAACATTTTTTGTTATTGGACCCTGAGTCCCCACGACACACACAGAAAAATAAGCATACCCGCACGCGTACACATGATCATCCAAGCCAACAAACACAGACAAAAGATGTGACGAACACACGCAAGGAAAAGGTTGATCGCTGACGCACACGCAGCAGGGGGAGATGTCAGCGTGTCAGGTGTTCCGATGAAAAGTGTGTGTGCTGTGTGTGTGTGTGTGTGTGTGTGTGTGTGTGTGTGTGTGTGTGTGTGTGTGTGTGTGTCGGGAAGGGCGTCCTAAACCTTCACAGAAGCAGAGATTACAGTGTGACATGAGAAAGCCCAGAAAGGTAGATGACAGAGAGAAAGAAATTGATCCATCCTTCGGCGTGTACACTTGACGTGTGTCTGCCTGCGAAGAGGGACAGTTGGCGGGCAGACGAGTGGTCATCACTCGTCTGCGGCCGGAACCTGACAAGCAGCGCCGCTGGTCTGTGACTGGCCATCCATCCCAATCAAAGGCTTATTGAAAAATTATCCATTTATCTACCTCGTAAGCCCTCAAAGTGATAGCCTTTATTAACTGTTCATTTTGTCCTCCTAAAATTTATTTAGGAGGACAAAATGTTTATTGTGGACTGTAATGTCATTTTTATTCTCATGTGAAGAACTGGTCCTTTTAACTTTTTCATTGTCTCTGGCCGCAGTGCTGCAAGAGATACATGCAGAACATGGTGAATTGTGTGTGAATTAGCGATGCAGAGGAATGTTCCCGATGGAAATGTCAATAGTGTTGCCTCATTAATGCCGTCTTTGAGATGCAGGATCACAAAGAGGAGCACAGCGTGGAATG